>JARFXV010001258.1:0-519643 GCA_031761425.1 Cosmopolites sordidus
TATAATATTAGATAATATATATATATATATCTTATATATATATATATATATATATATATATATATATATATATAATATATATATATATATATATATATATATATATATATATATATATATATATATATATATATATATATATTTATATATATATATATATATATATATATTATATATATATATATATATATATATATATTAATATATATTATATTATATTATTATTATATATTAAATTATATATACTATTAATTTATCGTTCTAATTAAAAAATGTATGTAAAAAATAATATACATTGGTTACAAAATTGCAACATGTAAATTGAAAGTTTTATAAATATTGGTTTTTAAATGTAATATCCAACTAAATTTGATATTTTTTGTCGCAAATAAAATATTAATTATTCAACACACATCTAGCCATATTTTATATTGATATTAAAAAAGACAACATTTTGATTCCTAAATTTCAAATTGTACATATTTCTTAAGCTTATGTCCATTGTAAATTAGCTATAAGTATAATTATGTAATAGTTTTAATCATCTTTATTTTACGTAATTTTACACTTACATTCGCGATCGAAAAAATCGTTTTTTTTTTGCTTTTTCTTGGCATTCAATGTGGCTACTAATCAAATTATTCTAATAATTTTTGGTCAAGGATTCTCCATTAACTGACTTAAAAAATTGTTCAAGCTGTTTTATTTGTGAAAGAAAATCTTCAGAAGGTTTGTGTAAACCTCCTTCACTTAAATGATCAGTCCAGGTATATTTGGATGTGCTGGGTTTTTCTAAACCGGAATCGTTTAATTTGAAACATATATATCCAGCTACATGTTCGAGCCCATTATATTCAAGTTCATGAAGATCCTCGTCAATATTTCCTTCATGAGCACTGTTCAACATAAGTAGATCATTTTTGGAGTCTGGGGTATAAATCTGGGGTATAAATATGGAATATTAGAAATATTACTACCATCACCATTATTACTATTTCTAACATCTAATCAAGCATAAATAAATAAAACACCATACTTTTTAAAGCAACACATTTATAAAAATGATTCGATGTTTTTGGGTTTAATTTCTATTTCAATTATTTTTCTCTTGTGATAATTACCTGGTCAACAAGTCGGCGACGAGTTATTTTCTCTCCATTTTTTCAATTCTTGCAGATTGTTCATTCGATACTGGTTTTTTGGAACTAAATGCCAGATTTTGAGTCGGTACAACATCATCCTTCAATCCTCTGTAACTTTTTGGTGTGTAATTTAACAATCTATGTTGAAGATTTTCGAACAAATGGAAAAGTGTTTCGAACAAATACAAGCCCTTTTCAGGTTAAACTTATTCTGTCTTTTTTTGGCATGGATCCACTTCTTACACGCAACTTCATTCTTGGGAAAATGAAAAACTTCACAAGGGTTCTTTTTCGCCTGATTGTCGGAGTTATACCCAAACACAGCACAACGCATTGTTATTATTGAATATTTTAGATTAACATCACACAAACGCCGTACATAAACTTCTAGTAAACTTGTTATATGTCAAAACTATGATGTTTTTCGAATTTTACTCAATGGATGACGTATTGCCACCATGCGCAATATCTTACCTTAGTATTTATTATACCGTGGGTTTATAGCATTATATTGAAAACACAATTTTTTAATATATCTTATATAAATACCGAGAAAGTAGTTCAATCAATAAAGCACGAGAGTATTATTGCAACTTTATATATTTAGACAAATACGTCAAAATACATATGATTCCAAATTTTATTTGCGAAACAACTTTTTCAAGAATATCTTATTGTAAAATTCTTCAATATTCAAGCCATCATTGTCAGCAACAGCTGTTTTATTTCTGTTAAAGTTGATTTCTCCAGAAGAAATCTCTGGTTCCAATTTAACGGGATCGGATTCGCTAGAACTGCTTGAACTGCTACTTGAGTTGCTTGATTTACTTGATTTGCTTGATTTGCTTGAATTGCTTGAACTGCTAGAACTGCTTGAGCTGCTTGAACTACTTGAACTGCTTGAACTGCTTGATTTGCTTGAGCTGCTTGAGCTGCTAGAACTGCTTGAGCTGCTTGAGCTGCTAGAACTGCTTGAGCTTGAACTATCTGAACTATCTGAACTGTCTGAACTGCTGGAGTTGCAAGATTCACTTGAGCTACTTGAACTACTTGAGCTGCTTGAACTACTCGAACTACTACAACTGTCATCATGATGAGGTTTCTTTGTAGTTGTAGTTTTAGGTTTTTTGGTGGTAGTAGTTTTACGCGAACTTGTGGTGGTTTTCACAGTTGTGGTAGATGGAGTCGTTGTACTTCTTCTTGTAGTAAGCCTAGTTGTAGTAGTGGGCGTAGTTGTTGTAGGAGAGGAAGTTGTTGTACTCGGCGTAGTTGTTGTAGCAGGAGTAGTTGTGGTAGGTGTAGTTGTTGTAGTGGGAGTAGTTGTAGTACGTCTAGTTGTAGTTGAAGTAGGTGTAGTTGTTGTAGTGAGAGTCGTTGTAGTAGGTCTAGTTGTAGTTGAAGTAGTAGTGGTAGGTGTAGTTGTTGTAGTGGGAGTCGTTGTCGTAGGTCTAGTTGTAGTTGAAGTAGTTGTGGTAGGTGTAGTTGTTGTAATGGGAGTCGTTGTTGTAGTAGGTCTAGTTGTAGTTGGAGTAGTTGTAGTAGGTCTGGTTGTTGTAGATGAAGTAGTTGTTGTAGTAATTGGCTTTGCAGTAGTAATTGGTTTCGCAGTAGTGGGGGCTGCTGTCGGGGGAGCATCAGTTGTGGACCACCCATTTCCACTACAGTGCGACAAAGCTGGATAATTGCAAACGTTTAAAACGTCGTCAAAAATGAGTCCAGCCGGACAGGGTTGTAATTTAGGTACTCCATTAGTACATTGCCAAAATTTTGTGCAATTTATTGCCGCGAAATATATAGAGTCGGCACTGTCTTGCGAAGGACAAGTTGCTAAAAATAGTATAATCATTTTATTAAACAGCTTAAAAACAAACAAATTTACTTACGAACGGGTTCATACGCATCTCGTACTGCAAAACGGCGACCAATGTAACCTACAAAAAAATAGTTTTTAAGAAATAACGTTATATTACTCGTGCATATCAAAACAACTGATATAAATATATTTGCGATAATTACTAATATTTAAGTAAGAACATATATTTTCCATTCGTTTGTATCGGAATTGAACACAACGCAACCAGAAGTGAACGTAAATATTTTTCATATATTTTCCAAATGACTTGATCCAGTTATTAAGTGTTATACTTTTCTTTAACGCATTCTATTCTTTCTTATTTTTTTTCCAGTTTTGTGCTAATTTTACACAAATTCTCGTAGCAGTCAGCACTGTCCATAACGATCGGAGCCAGGTCATTTCAACTGGAAAGATTTCTGTAATAAATATTTCTCTCTACGGTCACGCTACGCTTGTGGGCATACCTGGTACTATACCCAAGATTGCAGGCAAAATGTTACGGGTAGTCTGGACTGCTACAAGCATTCGCCGTATGAAGGCGTGAGTAAAATGGCTAGTTGACATGGCCTGGCCCCGATCGTCTCTACCAACTGTTTTCCTTGCGTTTAACTTGAGCTCGGCTTATGACGGCTGAAAGACTGGTAACTGGTCTCGAGAGATACTTAGTGGCGCATGGGAGCAGTTGGACAGAGACGAGTGGAGGCACGTGAGATAGGGGTGTTAAGTGTTATTAATATCCAGTTGTTAAGTGTTATACTTATTTTCAACGCATTCTATTTTTCCTTATATTTTTTTTCAGTTTTGTGCTAACTTTACACAAAGAAAACTCAACTCATGTTATAATTTTCGTATTCTAACGATCCGGCTGCTGGCGAACTACATGTCCAGCCCACCGCCATTTCATTCTTAATACTTTCTCGTTTATGTTACTTTTGCGTTTTGTCTAATTTGTTCATGTACATTTCTTTCACAGAGACTAACATCAATAGTGGCATTTTTTATGACTCTTTGTATACTTAGTCTCATTATATCTTCCTTCGTCATGTTATAACCGAGAAGAGGTGTATTCGAGCTCTTCATTTTTGAAGGTATCATCCAAAACAAGAATGAAGAGCTTCGGTTAAATAGTATTTACTTGACGCTCTTCTCTCTTAACTTAGATGTGATCAGTTATTAAGTCGCTATTGACCCTTCTTCGTATAAAAGAAGTGTCCGAGCCGACGCCAGAGTTGCCGGGGTTTCAATAGATTTAAATGCCTTATTGATGTTGATCAAAGCGAGAAAGATCGGAGTTACGCTGGGAGTTAAGCAGTCAAAAACTATTTGTGTTAGGTTATGCTTGCTTAGGCTATTCCAAGAAGCGTCAAAAATATAGTCGTTTATATTTTTCAGTGTCTATACTTATTTTCTTATTTTCTGTAGATTATACTTTTCTGTTTTGGTACAAATGCTTCATCCAATAACGCCTTGCCTTGATATTTTGTTTTCTTTTTTTTTGATTAAATTGTTCATTATTTTAAATGCAGCACACTTCTTCCTCAACATAATAATAAGCTGGGACGTATTTATCTAGAGTCACTTACTCAATAAATAAGAAATTTCAATTTTGCTCAAATTTCAACCACGTTTTGAAACTAAAAATAATAATTTCACTTCAAAGATACGTCCATACAAATCTTGTAAATTCATTTGACGTTTGCGAGAAAACCAACAACAGGTAGTTCGTGTGCGTGCTATGGGGCGAAAATTTAATTAATTAATTAATTAAAAATAATTTTGTAAATATTTGTGTGCGGGCTTTGTGTGTCAGAGCGTCTACATTGCCGCGCACGCACACGACATACAGCACATACAGCCCGCATAACGCAAATTTTTATTGTTTTGGACCCAGATTTATATTCAGTGCCATTTCCGATGAGACGTCTAAAGACATTTAGTCCTTAGTTAGTGTTGCTATTTGTGATTGTTTTAGATTGTACAATTTGTAAAATTGTGACAGAGCGCTATTGAGACGATAGTTTTCCAGATTTTCACTGTTGATTATCAAGATTCTGAAATCTATGGCCCATGGCACTTTATGTATCGATACAACCTTTTATTTTTTAATTTGGTATGACTGTCCTCTAAAACACCTAGAGGTATCATATAATTTATCTTGTTAGGTTTAAAATTATAGAGTCCATTATAATTGTTAAAAATTTGTCAGCTATTTTTTAAAACAAATTTGTTTAAAATTTTGTATAAGGAACGAAATTTCTTGTGCTGATACATTAAAATATTAAGAAAATGTTGAAAGATTGTCAAAAAAAAATGCTTAGAAGAAGTAAAGGGTCTTTCAAATTGAGCAGTTTTTAATTATTGAATAAAACACAGAATTTCCGTTGATTTAAAAAAACTTTTATTGATATTGATAGTTTTTTATTAATAATTGAAGCAGACAATATCACCCAATGATCACCTCTTACAACTCCACAGACGTCCACACTTTTGTTAAAATGTTGGATGACATTTCACACAACTCTCAAACAATTAACCCCACAATTCCTTACATCCGCGGTATTTCTGACACAATTAAAAGAGTAGGAAATAAATACAACATAAGAACGACATTTAAAACAAAAAATACTCGTAGATCTATATTAACAAAAACCAAACCAAACAACACACAACAGAATACCAAAAATGTGGTTTATAAAATTCCCTGCGAATGTGGCACATTTTATATAGATAAGACCGTTAGATGTTTAGAAAGGGCGGTTTTAATAAATCTAGAATTTGTCAACGCGCATGGGAATGGGGATATAAAATAAATTGGAATAATTCCAAAACGGTATTAAAAGAATCGGTAACAAAATACAAAAGATTTAAAAAAACCGCTATAATTAATTTAAATAAAAATAACTGCATTGCTATGCCTTCGGTAGATTTAAATTAAATATTCCCCGATTTCCAAAGATAGATTTGTTAGATTCATTTTGAAAACGGAGGAGAAAACCTCTCGAAATGTTTACGTTAAAAGTTTGTATTTATTTTAGAATATTTTTATATTTTTAAAATGTTGTTCGTTAGACAAATTTATTACAAAAAAGAATCACTGAGAAATTTGTCTCCGTTTGGTTTTTTGTTTTTTTACCCAGTGATTCTTTATTTATATAAAAGCAGATATTTTTGATATTTTTTGAGTTTTAGATCGTGGCGAAAAGCCCAATCATCTTTTCAGTATATATATATATATAGAACTTAATATAAGTTATTGTTTTAGATTCGTTTTGAAAACGGGGGGAGAAGACCTCCCGAAATGTAAACCTTTGAAAGTTTGTATTTATTTTAGAAAATGTTTGTATATTTTTTAAAATTTTGTTCCTTAGATAAATTTATTACAGAAAAAGAGTCACTGAGAACTTTGTCTCCGTTTTGTTTTTGTTTTTAACCCAGTGATTCTTTATTTACATAAGAACAGATGTTTTTTAGATTTAGATCGTGGCGAAAAACCCAAAAAAGGAAAAAAATATATGAACATGCCACAATCATTCAGACATTAATCACACTGTATACCTCACCTATATATTTTTTGGTAGTATGTCACTGTCAGTAGAAACTACTATTGTCAATGGAAGTATCATTGACATATACACAAAATATATTTAATTCACATCTTTTCAGTATATATAGAAGTTAATATAAATTACTGTTTTAGATTCGTTTTGAAAACGGGGGGAGAAGACCTCCCGAAACGTAAACCTTTGAAAGTTTGTATTTATTTTAGAAAATTTTTGTATATTTTTTAAAATTTTGTTCCTTAGGTAAATTTATTACAAAAAAAGAGTCACTGAGAACTTTGTCTCCGTTTTGTTTTTGTTGTTAACCCAGTGATTCTTTATTTACATAAGAACAGATGTTTTTGAGTTTTAGATCGTGGCGAAAAACCCAAAAAAAGAAAAAAAAGTATATGAACACGCCACAATTATTCAGACAATATCAAGTAATTTTCTAAAAACATTTTTCACTGAACGTCCATTTACATAAAATAATTCAACAATTTTAACACGTTGTTGTATTACGTACGACTCCATTTTTGTAAATGTCATATAATACACTTCTGAAATGAGACTAGACTTGGACAAATTCACAACACATTTATTCAAGAAATAATAAAAAAGACGCAGAGTTTGAAAGATCTATTACAAGCACTGTGGTGATGGTAGAGAAACAGTTCAAGATGCATCTCGTTCAGAATTACGTTTCACATCAGCCAATAAAGAAAACATTGCCGAAATCAAATATTTTATACTGAGTATTTGTCGAATTAATTTCTTCTGCGAAAATGCCTTTTCAAAATTAAAAAAGAAAATCGAAAATGATCCATAGTTTTACTGTTTAATAAAATTTAAAAAACGAAACCAAATAACACTTTTCTGTTTCTCGTCAACCTATCATTTAGTTGATATTTTTTTTTCGAAATAGAAGCGAGCCTCCACGAAAGAACAACAAGCTTTTAAAACGATGGACAATCCAAGATTAAAATTGTATTTATAGCAGAAACAAATAAAAAATAAACGTCATTCAAATAATAGGGTTTAATATTGGGACAACAAAAATCAATTTATTTCAAACTGAAATCACTTTAGATTAATTACACCGCATAGTACTTATTATAACTTATCTAAGTTTAATACGAAGTAACCTTGACGTCACTGAAATTACTTAGAAAAATCACTTATATCCATTAAGTGTAAATAAAGTAGTATTTTATCAACTACTTTAAAATTAGACAAAGTCTTATAATGATCTGTGAAAGCCGGGTGAATATTTGATAATTATTTAAATGAGATTAATTATATAAAGCATCATTTTTTTATTGTATCCGAGCTTCCGATAGGGTTGCTGTCAAACAAACTGTGGGTTTGCGCACAAGTCTGTAAATCTGAGACCCAATAGTCTGGCAAATCTTCATGGAACATTTAACATGTGAGCAACGCTTACAAATTGTCGAAATTTATTATCAAAATCAGTGTTCTGTACGCCAAACTAATAAAGTACTTCGTGAACTTGTATTCAAACGATGTATTTGCCGAATTATCGGCAAATTCCGAACCCGTTTCTCGCTGCTCGATATTAAAACAAATAAAGACAAAGAACCGAGCATTCTGCAGAAAATATCGTCACTGTTGCTGGCAGTTTTGATGAAGATCGAAATTTATCAATTCGTCCCCGTTCGCAGAAAATTGTTGTTCGACTAAGGGCCGGTTCTACAATGCAAGTATAAACGGCGAACAGTTATACTCGGAATAAATAATACAGATATTATTCTCAGAATATCTGGTGTTGGCCTGTTGCCTACAACGCTTTTAGTTATACCTAAAACGCAGTAGTAGTTTTAATACGTCAAAATAGTAGGTGGGATTGGACCATCATTGACAGTTGAAAGGGTGGAAAATTATAGCATTTTATAAGCCTAACCTAACGTGAATGGTTTGGAAATTATAAAAATATATTGATTGATTTGTCCGTTACTTTGTTTGTATAGTCATATACAAAGTTTATTTTTTAATTTGTGTGACTATAGTTTCGTAAAACGATTTACAGTAGTGTACTACTGTAAAGTAGTAAACTACTGTACTACTACTACTACAGTAGTGTACAGTACAGCGGCAAAAAGTAAAAAATTAAACAATTTAGAAGCAATTGAAATTTGTAAATATAATAAAAACCCGTCTAGACAGCTATTAAATTATCAGATATATCTCCGGAATTCCTTACTATTTAAAATATTGTAAAAAAATTAACCCCAATAAAAGTGTAAAATTAGGTACATAGGATAAACAACTGTAATACCTTAGTTTTAAAGTAGTGTTTGAGAATGTAACATCGTTTTACGAAACTATATTCACACAATTTAAAAAAGTGATAGATAACAAAGTATAAAATTGTTTTATTCGATTTATAAAAATATTGTTTCATCTTATTAAAATGGAGAAAAAGCGGTGTAATAATTGACGAAATTGTTCTGTTAGTCGATTTGGTTGTGGCAAGTAAAGAAATTGTCGGTACGTATAAAGTTGTTTTACGTACTTACAGTACCGGTGATCCTCGCATTATTCTATTCCAGAGTGCAAGAAAACAGACACCCTTTCCAATAATACCAAAGATATAGAATAGAGACTGATTGAAGGAAGATTCAAAGCAGTTTGTGGTACAGGAAGAACTGCCAAAATGTTGCGTAGCAAATGGGATTCGTTCAAAAAAAAAGCAATAAAGAAGGATTATGGGGAACAGAAACAATATATGTACAAAACAGGTGGGAGTCCAACGAGAAAAATAAAGTTAGATGGTGTTGGAAATAGTGTGCTCGCTTTGATTGGTGTTGGGGCAACAGCATTGTATTATTCTGATGTTGGTATGGGTTATTTTATATTCATTCAGTTATTTTGTTTTGTGTATATATTTTATAGTAAATACAGATTTGCCAGTTGCAAAAGACCCTGCAAGCCCCATCACTGAGGCTTTTGTAGAAGAAAATATAAGCCAGTTGGAGTTACTACAGATGAATCTTCTAGTGCCAATATAGAATTTGTATGTATACTGAAACGAAAAATATTTGTAATAAAATAAAAGTAGTTAATAATTATAAGCAAATTGTAACTGGAGTTCATGGAATCCACACCAGTTGAGATTGCCTAATAGCAAATTATTGCAAATATCAAATTATATAGGTAAACGTTATTCAACTACATAAAGATAGGTGCAACACCTACATAGATCAAAGCGAATCAGTTTCTTCCAAGGACGAAGTGGGAAAGTGTATGAAGAGTTGGCCAGAAAAATGCTTGGAAGAAAAAACAGAAGTTGGAAATGAAAATATTGTATGGTCAACCACACAGGCATTCTATGTTGATAATTATAATTTATTAATAGATGTCAATATTACATAATTAGGTAGCATTATAGATAACGAATAAATCGTTAGCATTAAGGGGTTTAATTTATTTTAGAAATTGATGTATTATCATGAGGTTTAAAATAACACGTTAAAAAATGTACTTCCGTTTTTTTTATTTTGACTTTTAATTAGGTAAATAAATTTATTTCAGCAATTTTCCAATTTAGCGTTCTTATAGATAAATATTTATTTGTTCTAAGCGAACAAAGTAGCTGCATAGCTAAACAGGCATAAGGAGACAAAATTACATACTAAAATACAAAGTAAAACAAACAATACATGGTATTTACTACACAACATAATTAAACTATATCAGATTTGAAAAATGGTTTTGAATTAGTGATGTTCGCATTCTGTTCTTTTCACGGACATCATGATTTTGAACAATAGGAGGTTCAGTTGCAACTATTATTGCCTTGGAATGTTTCATTAACACACGCATACCATTAGACAGAAAAGAAAACCTGCGTTTCCAAACTCCGTAACATCTTTCTACACAGTTTCTTGTTCGGATATGGTATTCATTAAAAAGGATTTCCGCTGGAGTATTTGGGTGTTGTAAAGGTACTATTAGGACGTTGGTATTGCTGTACCCATTATCACCTAAGATTATTGATGTGTGGAATTCATTATTCTCCAGCCTCCCTTTAATTCTGCTGTTGCTGTAGATGGTTTGATCATGAGTTGATCCAGGCTACCGTGCAACAATATCCATTATACGTAGGCGTGCATCACATATTGTTTGAACATTCCATGAAATATACCCCTTCCTGTGATGGTACCTTTCTTCTTCATTTCCACCTGGTGAAATGTTACGGACATGAGTGCAGTCAATAGTACCGATAACATGAGGAAACCTTGCCATAGTATAGAACTCTTCCTTTAGCTTGTGGCGATCTGCTTCTGTTTCTGGGAACTTGATGTACCTTCCACATAATGATGCAATCGCTAAAGTTACCTTAACATCATGAAAGGATTTGTTGTACACCGTATGTAAATTGTTCAAATTTATTAACATAGAGAACAATTCTTCTATTGGAACCTTTGGTGTAATGCACTAAACTTAAAGAGATTTACCACTAAACACCAAAACACTTTTTTGAACTGCTCGACGTACGTTTCGCTAACCATGTTAGCATCATCAGGAGATGATTTGAGATTAAATCATCTCCTGATGATGCTATGAACATGGTTAGCGAAACGTGCGTCGAGCAGTTCAAAAAAGTGTTTTGGTGTTTAGTGGTAACATAGAGAACCTATTCGGGCTACGTTTCACGCCTCGTGTGAAATCATTGATTAACATAATCGACGTACAGAGCTTATTACTGGTAACTTAACTGGGTCAAAATTTCTAATTAAATGGTACTGTTTGTGATACTAGGAATCCAACCAGTCAAAAACCTAAACGCATTACTGAAAACATCGATATTGTGAACCAAAGTGTGAATGAAAATTTAGAACTCTTCTCAAGAAATTGAAATATTCTTTAAAAGTTAACCAAAGGACCACTTATTACGTAGAAATTTTGTAGAGGGGGCTACAGAGCAACTTGAAACAGATCACTTATTTCATGGAAAAAATCATTTTTCAACGATTAAGCTCATTTTTCATTTGGAGTGAAAAAAATCCACATGATGTTTTTGAAACACCTTTACATTCACAAGACCAGATACAAAAATTAACAATTTGGTGTGGTTTATGATCTAGAAGTGTAATTGGACCGTACTCATTAGAAAACGACAACGAAAATGCAGTTACTGTTAATGAACAACGCTGATTAATGATTTTTTCTGGCATGAATTAGATCATTTTGATCTGGACGACATGTAGTTTCAACAAGATGGTGCAAGAGACCATAGATCTCGTGACACAATCAATTTATTGAGGGAAAACTTCAATGACCGTGCCATCTTAAGAAATTCTGATTTTGCCTCGCCATCAAGAACATGTGATATAACTCCATTGGACTTTTCATTCCAGGGTTATGTGAAATAATTGGTTTACACCAATAAACCTCAAACATTCAATGAGCTTAAAACCAACATTATACGTGTCATTTGTGAAATAAATGCTGATTTATGTGGCAAGCTGATCAAAAATGGATATTCCAGAATATATATTTTTTTTAATCCGGAGCCGCACATTTTCGTAAAATTATTTAAAAACAAAAATGACAAGAACCAATATTTAAAATATAAAAATCACATCGATATCCGAGAAAAAAAAATTAGTTAATGAATAAAAAATGGAAACAATTACTAATTCATCAAGTATATACAAAAGTAAAACAAACACATGATAAAAAGTACTGTAAAATTTCATATTTCGGTCCAATTTCAGAACAAACTCGCTCTTTGAGGAAACATGATTTACAAATAGCGTTTAAAACCACCCAGTCAACCAGTAAATTAATTTTTAATGCGCAAAGATAAAACATCAGCAAATACAAAATCTGGAGTTTATATGTTGAGTTGCAACGAGCGCAGTAGCTCCTAAGTTGGACAAGCCGGCAGAAATTTTCAGACCAGATACAAAGAACATAAATCTGCATACATATGGTCTCCAATTAATGCCAAATTAATACAATACTAACAATTATATGAATTATACAATATACAAACGTAGCGTGTTCTTAAAGAATAGAACGACGACTGCGGCGAGCGGCGAGCGCCGTTATTCAGTTAACTAAACAGTCAGAAAACTCTACCTCGTATGAGATGCCTGGGAAGCTCAACCAGCACGATCGGTAATACCGCTGCCAAATTCCATATTTGTTTACGGAGGTTGCCATGGTAACGCACGAAGCCGTCTTCTAAATACGTGAGCTAAAAATAGAAAACGACGCGGCGCGTGGATGCTGCTGCAGCAGGCATTATTGCACGCGTTTCGTTTCCTTAAGAATAAAATTCAGTGAATTTACATCGTATCGCGCCGTGCGGGTGGCTGTTAAAGTTTTTGAAAATGTTTGCATTGTATGATCCGGTGTGCATTTTGTTGGAAGCACCATTTTCCAGATGGAAAAACGATGACAAAAAAGACTTTCTGCATACAGAGGGACCTAACACCAAACCTTTTCTTGAAATAGAAAAACAAGGAAAATCAAAAGACAGAGTTTTCGTTCGAAAGTTTCGCAATCAGTGGTATGCTGATTATAAGTGGTTGTGTGGAAGTGTTTATTTAAAGAAACTGTTTTGTATGCCCTGTTTGACAGTAGGTGTAAAATCAAGTGTGTGGAATAAAAAGGGTTTTAACAATTTTGGAAACGTAACAAGGGGTTGTAGTAGACATGAAGCTTCTTCAGATCACATTCACTGTGCATTATCGTTTGCCAAATTAAAGAAAAACCTCAGCACAATTGAAGACGCGTTGAAGGAAAATTCCAGGTTGTATTTAAAAATGTTCAATGACAATGTGCTTTTAAATAGAAGATTCATGCAGTTACCTATTCGCGCCACTGTTTATTTAGGAAAACAACAGTTAGCATTTCGAGGGCACAACGAATCTGATTCCTCGGATAATCGGGGGAATTTCAAAGAACTTTTGGACTCTTATATATCAGTGAGCAGTGTGGACATTCAAGAACACTATAAGAAGATATCCCCCATTTTTTCTGCAAATTCAAAAACAATCCAGAACGAATTGATAGACTGTATTTCGGATTACATCGATGAACATGTGGATGGTGAAATAAAAGACAGTGATTTTTTCTCTATTAAAGTCGACGACTCAGCGGACATTCTTCAGAAATCTCAGTGCAGCATTATACTTCGATACGTTAATAGTGCGGGAAAGTTAGTTGAGCGGTTTTTGGGCTTCTTTGATGTTAGTATCGACCGAACAGCGGATGCTCTTTTTGATTTGGTGACTAAACATATTGAAAAATACGATTTCCGTTCAAAATTAGTAGGACAATGCTACGACGGCGCTAGTGTCATGTCAGGACATATAAATGGTCTCCAATCAAAAATAAAAACCGAAGCTCGACAAGCCATTTTTGTACATTGTGCAGCTCCCCGTTTCAATTTAGTGCTTCAGCAGAGTTGCAGTACTATACCACAGTGCCGTATTTTTTTCGAAAACGTGAATAGTTTCCCGACTTTTTTTCATCATTCTACAAAGAGAACTCAAGTAGCTGACACAATAATGAAAAAAAGGGTACCCACATCTGTTTCAACCCGTTGGACATCGAATTCTAAGATAGTGAATGTGATTGATAATGAATGGGGCGGTTTAAAAACAGTTTTTACTGAAATTAGAGACGCCAAAACTTCGGATCAAAGTTCAATAACTCAAAGTGTGGGCTTCTTAAATCATCTCAATAATTTTGAATTTGCTCTACTCAGTGCTATTTTTAGTGACATTTTTAAATGACTGATATTCTGTTTGATGTGTTACAGAAACGTTCACTTAACATTAATATTTGTATAATACAAGTTAGGAATACTCAACGTCTTTTGAATGGAAAAAGAAATGAGGAAAATTTCCAAAAACTTTTTGATTCAGTCAGTGTAAAAGTGTCAGTACCAACTAATTATCGTGAGGGACGAAAAACTTTAACGACTGAAGAAATCTTTGAAAAATACAAAGTGTTGTATCACGAAATTTTAGATACTATCTCTGGACAAATTGACACACGATTTCAAGACATGGATAAACTTATTTTCGTTACACTCATGGACACAGCACGGTTTGCAGAGTATGCAAAAACCTTTCCTTTAGAGTCACTGAATAATTTAAAAGCATTTTTTCCCAACCTATTTCCCGATATATCAAGGCTGAAAAATGAATTAACCTTCATTTATAATGATGAAAATTACCACAAAATTCAATTGGATCGAATGTTGGAACTTTTACACGAGAATAGAGATATCTTCAAGGAAGTTTCCAGATTATTATGCCTGATTGTGACGATTCCCTCGACTAGTGTCTGTTGAACGTAGTTTTTCCTGTTTGAAAAGAATCAAGACATTTTTACGAAATTCAATGACAGAAAACAGACTAAGTAATTTGGCGAAAATTTCTATTGAAAAAGGACTTTTGAACGAACTTTTAAGTGCGGAACCATTTTATGAGGACATTATTGAAAGATTTGCAGCTTTAAAAGACCGAAGAATTGACCTTACATTTAAAAAATAGAAACATTATGTGCGGTTGCAGATTTTGCAGTGCCCCTACGTTAGTCGCTGTTGAAGTGCGGGTGAGTAAGCTATTTTTTTTTATGTTATTGTTATGTTTTTATACATTTTTGGATTTGCTGCTTATGATATACCTATTATTTTTCGTGCTGCGCTTCACCTCCTATTTAGACCACGAGCCGCCACTGTACCGGACATATATTTCCCGAGATTACAAATTTGAAAATTTTAAATACAGCGCCCAAAAACAAAAAATTAAACATTTTAGAAGCTACTGAAATTTATAATATAATAAAGATCCATATAGACAGCTATTAAACGATCAGACGGATCTCCGAAATTCCTCACTATTTAAAATATTGTAAAAAATTAACCCCAATAAAAGTATAAAATTAGGTACATAGAATACACAAACAGCTCTAAAACCTTAATTTTAAAGTAGGGTTTGAGAATGTAAAATCGTTTTACGAAACTATAGTCACACAAATTTTGTTTAAAAATAAAAGTGATGGGCAAAGTAACGGACAAATCAATCAATAATATAACTATACAGTACCTGCTTCAACTGAAGCCACAAAAACTCCAACAGATAAAACCACGATTCTATTACAAACCCACATCGTGATGGGGTTAGTAACACGAACACTAGTGATGAGATGCATCACTTGCTCGGTTTATATATTTTAGCCACTATATATAATAAAGATCCATATAGACAGCTATTAAACGATCAGACGGATCTCCGAAATTCCCCACTATTTAAAATATTGCAAATAATTAACCCCAATAAAAGTATAAAATTAGGTACATAGAATAGACAAACAGCTGTAAAACCTTCATTTTAAAGTAGGGTTTGAGAATGTAAAATCGTTTTACGAAACTATAGTCACACAAATTTTGTTTAAAAATAAAAGTGATGGACAAAGTAACGGACAAATCAATCAATAATATGACTATACAGTACCTGCTTCAACTGAAGCCACAAAAACTCCAACAGATAAAACCACGATTATATTACAAACCCTCATCGTGATGGGGTTAGTAACACGATCACTAGTGATGAGATGCATCACTTGCTCGGTTTATATATTTTAGCAACTATCATTAACATAAGTGTCAGATAAATAGTTGATGGTCTATTTCAAGAAAGTGCATTTTTACAGCTAATAAAAATATACCCGGATATCATATCCCATTCACTCTATATGCACTAATGATTGCATGCACAAAAAAATGCACTGTTGGTAACGTCTCCAATTAGAATATTCATCTTATCTTTATCACGTTTATCACTTGAATCTTTTATTCGCTTGAGTATTTTGCATGCATACAATTTTAACGAAAATAAACCTGCAAAGCAAAAACATTACCTATCTTAATTTTATAACTAATACTGGGTGGCTCCACCCAGTGTCACGCTACCTTTTCCTTTAGGCGCCATTTTTTTTTCGCTATATTTGAGTTTGGGTTTAGACAGAAGTGTAGAAAAATACAGTGCAGACGCACAAGATTTGTTCTGGAAAAATATACGCTAAAAAAACGCAGTGAAATTGTTGTAATTAATAACCAATTACTGGACTACAACCTGAATTTTGGTGAAAATATTTCAATGCGAGGGTTGCTATTTATATACCTGGAATAATAAATAAAAAACAAATATTTTTCATTGAAAATGGTTTTATTGTTTTTCAAAATATTCTCCACGATGATCGATATACTTTTGCATATGTTTGAACCAATTTTCATAACAGTTTTTCCATTCCGATTGAGGACAAAGTTCATTTTGAACGCATCAACTGCTTCTTCTGGTGTCGAAAATCGTTGACAACGTGCCAAATCAGAACTGTACGGGGGATGAGCCATCAATTCGATGTTTTGACCGGTCAAATATTGAGTTGTTCGGTCCGATATGTGAGAGCCAGCGTTGTCACGATGAAGAATGATCCTGGAGACCTAGAGACTTCTGGCAAACAAATGATGGTGTACCAGTCAGAATTGATTGTTCTACGATTCTCTAGTGGCTCTGAAGCCACATGTCCATCTATCCCCAAAAAAAACAGGCGGCCATTTGCTTTTAACTGTTTCTAGCACGAACAACTTTAATTTGGTTTGGCTCATTTTGAAAGACATAGATCTAAGATTCGTGAGCTGTGTAGATGTTATACACAGCTTTTGACGCACTACACGACTGCATTTTTTGAGCATTTCATTGCATCAATCGACACGAGCCTTTTTTTTGAGCCATTATCAAATTATGCGGAATCCAACGAGCACAAATCTTTTTTATGGTTAAATATTCATGTAATATCCAGGGATGCCTCAATCTCACGGTATGCACAACAACCGATTTTGGACGACCTTCTTTAAATTCATCCATGACCAAACAACGGGCACGATTGAATTCACTAAACCAGTGATATACAATAGTTTTAGATGGTACTTCCTCGCCATAAGTCGAAGTGGGTTGATCGATTCATTATTGTTGAGATAATCCACATCGAAAGTCGTAAAAAATTCTCGCACAAAAATTATCACGAGTTGATTCTATTTTTTGACTGAGATGAAATTTTTAAATCACTACACAACACAAATATCGTCCATATGACAAAACGTTTTGAGTCATATACAGTTAACAGTATCAAACTTTACGATGTATTTGTCAGATGACGCTTAGCAATACTACCGTTGCCAATTCCGGATGCATAAATAGCATCCTCCTTACGTATCAAAGTATATATAAACAAACAAACAATGTCTTATTGCCGCTTGGCGGAAAATTCTTTGACAAAAAAGATGCAGGTATAGTGCGGTTCAAGATATATCGTTGACCGAATGGCTGCAATAAACTGTTAACAACCCCTGTCGTAACGAAACCCGGCAAAGTTGCAAAAAAAGTAAACAGGACCGGGCCTAATAATATAACAGGTAACTTTATATCTGGTAACTTTATATCTGGTATAAACGATTATACTTCGAAAATAGATATGAAAAATGTGATCTTCCAGAAATATTAACTTTTATATCCTAAAGTGAAAGTCCGCCTCTGGTTTATAAGGTAGCAAAAGATAGAGTTATACTGCTGATCTGCTTTAAAGCATCAGGAGATTGTTTAATCAAAACAGCGACAACCTACCAGTGTTTTGGAGTTCAAACAATAAAGCGTAGGTTACAAGTATCATTTTCTGTAACTGATTCCGGGATTGTTTCGTTTCTGAAGTTTAAAGCTATTTAAATAAAAATTATTTACATTTCAGTTCTAGTTTTAGACAATGCTTCAGGTCACCCTCGTGAGCATGAAACTATGCATCCAAATATAAAAGTGATATATTTGTTTCTTAACATGACGGCCTTACACCAACCTATAGCTTGTACAAAATTTAAACCGTTGCACCTCATGGTGTTCCTATGCGGGGGTACCCAAATAGACTGGAACCTGGTCCCTCATTAACCGGAAAAAATCTTACCAGTAGCGATCAAGAATTTGTGAACGCTACAAAGTCTCACTTCAAAAATATGTCACTAAATTGATTTAATTATCTACTTTTCCTTTTTATTTTGTAACCTTGGAACATATCCCCTATAATCCCGTACAAATTACCATAACTTATTCATGGTTTCTGTATTCGCAACATATTCACGGAACTATCCACAGCGAATAAAGAGCTTTGGCTGTACTTTACTTTCCGGGACAGGTCAAACAATACTCTTCCAGTGAATTGCAGCCAACACAACCATACCATTCGCTAACCTAATGTCATCCATCATGCAGGTTTGGTCTAAATTCCACACAAATCAAAAGGTTTTGGGAGTCCTGGACAGCTTCACACTCACACACGTAACAATCCCCATTTTTGCAAACTGGTTTTGCATCGTGATACGCTTACTCTCAATCAATTAAGTGTTCTTCACACTGTAAAAGGTTGTTCGCTACCTTGGTTCTCTTTGGCCTGGTGGTTCGGATGGTTAAGCTGGTTTTCCCATCTTACAATGCGGTCTGCAGCCGATGTCATTTCCACGACTCGAGACCTTCTCATGAAGATCTTTCTAGATTTTAGACAGTGCGGTGCTAATTGATGTCCGTGCAGCAGATGTCTGGGATATGCTTTAACGGTTTACTTCGTACTCGATCTCTATGATATTTATAACCAAAGTTCGATCTCTATGATATTTATAACCAAAGTAGGTTTTCCGACATACCATTACGGACCACTCTGTATACTGTATACAATATATTAGTAAGTAATAGGTATTAATGAATTATTATGAGTTAATTAATGTGCATAGAAACAATTTTTGAAAAACGTGAAACAACAAATATAAAGTCAACAACGCCGTTTTATTATCGATTATGTGCACTCGGTACCCTTTGATAACAAAATAAATCTCAACAAATTTATTAGCAATTGGTAACAATTGATAGAGAATTATTATAATTCTCTAATTGTACGCCTTATTTATGGTTTGAAGTAATAAAACACAATAGTAGAATTGCAATTTTGTATGTACAGACAAGAACGTCATAATACATCTTATATCGGAATTAGCCAAAATTTATTTGCCAAACAACTTCTTCAAAGATATCTTATTATAAAATTCTTCAATGTTCAAGCCATCATTATCGGCAACAGCTGGTGTGCTTCTTTCGAAGATAATTTCCCCAGAAGAAACCTGTTGTTCCAATTTAACGGAATCAGATTCTTTAGAATGGCTTTTTGAATGGCTACTTGAACTGCTTGAACTGCTAGAACTGCTTGAACTGCTAGAACTGCTTGAACTGCTAGAGCTGCAAGAGTCGCTTGAACTACTTGAACTGCTAGAACTGCTTGAGCTACTTGAACTGCTTGAGCTGCTAGAACTACTACAGCTTTTATTATGATGTGGTTTACGTGTAGTTTTCGGTTTTTTGGTGGTTGTAGTTTTTGGTTTCTTTGTGGTTGTAGTTTTTGGTTTTTTCGTGGTAGTAGTTTTTGGTTTTTTCGTGGTAGTAGTTTTTGGTTTTCTCGTTCTAGTGGTTTTTGGTCTTTTAGTAGTAGTAGTTTTACGCGACTTTGTTGTGGTAGTTATTACAGTTGTAGTAGTTGGCGTAGTAGTTGTAGTGGGTGTAGTTATTGTAGTGGGTGTGGTCGTTGTAGTAGGTGTAGTTGTCGTAGTGGGTGTAGTTGTTGTAGTGGGTGTAGTTGTTGTAGTGGGTGTAGTTGTTGTAGTGGGTGTAGTAGTTGTAGTGGGTGTAGTTGTTGTAGTGGGTGTAGTTGTTGTAGTGGGTGTAGTTGTTGTAGTGGGTGTAGTTGTTGTAGTGGGTGTAGTAGTTGTAGTAGGCGTAGTTGTTGTAGTAGGTGTGGTTGTTGTGGTAGGGGTAGTTATTGTAGTAGGGGTAGTTGTTGTAGGAGGTCTAGTTGTAATAGGTCTAGGCGTTGTAGTAGTTGTAGTTGTGGTTGTAGTAGGACGTCTAGTTGTAGGTCTGGGCGTTGTAGTAGTTGTAGTTGTTGTAGTACGTCTAGTTGTAGCAGGAGGTCTAGTTGTTGTAGTGGTTGGTCTTGGAGTAGTAGTAGTTGTAGTAGTTGTAGTAGTAGGGGCTGCTGTCGTAGGAGCATCAGTTGTTGACCAACCATTTCCAGAGCAGTGCGACAAAGATGGATAATTACAAACGTTTAAAACATCATCGAAGATGAGTCCTGCAGGACAGGGCATCAATACAGCCAATCCATTAGTACATTGCCAAAATTTAGTACAGTTGATTGCTGGGAAATACACCGAGTTGGAACCATCTTCCTTGGGACAAGTCGCTAAATAAAAGAAATCATTTTAGCATACTGTGTTGTCGCAACTACAAGTTTACTTACGAACAGGTTCACTAGCATCTCGGACTGCAAAACGCTGCCCAATGGTTCCTGTAAAATTAAAATATTTTATTAGAACCGAATCAACATTGTTCCTGGATTTAAACAACTTTTAATATTTTAATTGATTATTATAAGTAGATTTTCCAGAATGTTCATTTACTTTCCGTTCATTTACCCGAACGTGTTATCTATCCTCGATTACCATTTTGTATTCTTCAACAAAATTCGTCTATCTACAGCTGTAAAGCAGTACCCGTATTTTCAGGGTAGTCCAAAATGTTGTTACAGCAAATGTATTCTTAAGGTTTTCAAAAATTCTTTGAAATGTATGCTCTGAAGATTACATTGTCTAAATATGCTTCATTTCTGTCCTGGCATTACTGAATTATAGCTTCGATTTCTTGCTATTCTTCTTTACATCTTCCATAGTGGCAGTTGCGGTATTTGACTTTTAAGAAAGTCACATAAAAATTCACAGACTCGGACTTGGGGGGGCACTGAATGTCTCCTCCTCGAGAAATCGGAATTTTTCCTCTTCGAAATTTTCCTGGGGAAAACGGCTGAACGACGGGTAAAAAGATATTGGAAGTGTGGCAGGTGGTTCCGTCCTGTTAAAACCAAGAATCCTGAGTGTATACTTAAAAGTTTTAAAGAGCAATAGTGAAAAAAGTTTAAAGCACTAAATAAAACCGGACGATTATTCCGGATGCCGACATTGCAGTCCAAACTGCGACCTTCGGGTTATACAGAGACCTTACATATTTTTTTAGGGTTTAGTAAAGTAGCGACAATTTTCACATGCCCATTAAAGTGGAAATGAGTTTCGTCGGAGAATAAAATGTTGTCGACTGCTGGAAATGGAAAAGTCTGTCAGCGGGGTCCGTCGGCTTCAATTCTTGCACTTATTCAATGTTGTACGAGTGCATGCGAAATTGTTTGTGAAGTTTGCGAAGCAGCTGCGCGCTTTCAAGTCGATAAGTTTGATTGTTAGCGCACGGACGGTCTCACTCTCTCAATATTTTCATTGGTTCTCGCTGACCTTCGACATTACAAATAAAAGATGAATGCTAATTATTTTACATAACAATGTATTGAAGTTGTCGGAATTCTAATTGAAAGGTCTTCCACACCTACCCAAGTCAGATAATTTTTAAACAAAGTATTGCTATTTTTCAAATCAAAAATCAAAAAAATCACATCCAATAATCGGTTTATATTTCAGCGTAGTTTTCTTTTAGCTTAATAAACTTTTCCCGATCATTTTCCAACTTTTGTATGCCTTGAATATGTACCTACATTCTCGTGGTAAAACAGCACTTTTTCTTCGAGAAATGAATGCATTTTGATTACATTTTTAATAATGTTACATACTCTCATGTGGTTGTCTTTCTATTTTCCAAATAGTCGATAAAGATAATGCCTTTCAAATCTCAGAAAACACTGACCATGATGAAAGACCACTTTCCGTTCGATGGAAGAGCCTTTTTTACTAACTGTTTTATGTATTCCTTCGCTTCAAATGTGTCGAAAGGAATACTTAAAAACATTTTTTTTCAGCAGAGAAAGGCCTGGCAGGTAAATGCTGGGTATATGCGTTCTTTAAAAGAAATCCTGGGATCTCTTTACGAGCCCTTTAACCAACGAGCATGAACAGCGTATTGGGTTTTAATAAAACTGAAATGAATTTGTTTTTCCGTAATTAGAGGAAATGATGGAGAAGAATGCTTACCCAGCGCAAAGAATATTTAATGTTAATGAAACAGGAGTTTCAATTGTACAGAAGACTAGAAAAATGTTGATTTAATTACGAAAGGAGAGCGAGGAGAAAACATGTGTGCAATGAATGCATCAGGTTGTTTATTTGTCCCATCTATATTTATATATTCACGCCAAAGGATCAAGTCAAGTATTAAAATTGGAGGGCCCATAGGAGCTGAGTATAAATGCTCAAAATCAGGGTGGATTATCGAGGATATTAAAAAAAATGTAAAAACATATTAGTGCAACTACTCAAAACTCCACTCGCCTTATTCTTGAGAATCATGCCAGTGGCTGATCACTTCGCAAACTTCCCATAGAATGCAGGCACTGGATATCCCTTTTTATGGTCCACTGAAGACTTATCACAGAGAATGGGATTTATATATGATGTTATCTGCAAATCGTTGTTTCCAGGTACAAAATTCGACATGTTCAACCCTATTACCAACCATGCGGTTGTATGAAACTTGTATTGTTGTAAGTTGAAAATCTTTGTCAAATGTCAACAAGGAAATGGAGCCAATGATGCGGTTTGACAGTAACTATATTAACAGCTCGCGCCATCTATAAGCAAATTCTGGTTTCATATTTACAGACCTGGTATAAATCAAGTGGTTAAAGTCTCCATAATCCCAAAGTTCCGACTATACCTTTTGCAAACTTTATCAACTTTTTGCATAAAATAATGTTTTCAACACACATAATTTACTTTTTCGCCCAAAATAACAGAGATCTCGGACTTTCAATAGCTGTCAAAGCAAAACTAAATGTCATCTCGACTTGAAATTCATCGAGCGTACCTTTTTCCGATCGATATATTTTCTAAGTGCAAGGAAATTTGGAAATTGATCCGCGATTTGCTGCATAAATTCACCAAAAACACCAAACACCCTATATATATATATATATATATATATATATATATATATATATATATATATATATATATATATATATATATATATATATATAATGTGCATGCTGGCACACTATTTCTCTGATCTCCTCAATAGCCCCGAACGCGACACAAGAGGAAATTTTTCCCCAAAGAAAATTGTGTCTATACCCACTCAGAATCCCCACCACCAACACAGGAAGAAATCCACAGGCATATTCGCAAACTAAAGAATAACAGGTCATCCGGTGAAGATGGTATCACCGCGGAACTATTGAAAAACCTCGGACCAAACTCACTGCGAGAACTCACGCAAATTATCACGAACATCTGGCAAACAGAAAAATTACCAGATGAATGGAAATGTGCTCTTATACACCCGCTGCACAAGAAAGGAGGCAGAACAGATGTAAACAACTACAGAGGAATCTCCTTACTACAAGTCACTTACAAAATCTTCTCAGCATGCCTTCTCCAGAGAACACAGGAACAACTAGAACACAAAATTGGCGAATACCATCGCCCTAGTCGCTCATGCACTGAACAAATATTTAACTTAAAAACAATACTGAAATACAAAGCTATCAGGAACATCCCAATAATCTGCACGTTTGTTGACTTCAAGAAAGCATACGACTGCATTGACCGAAAATCTGTGTTCAACATCCTAGAAGAACAAGGACTGGACCCCAAAACACTACGATTGATCAAGCATGGGTTGATGGGATCAAGCATGGGGATCAAGCATGGGGATCAAGCATGGGGATCAAGCATGGGGATCAAGCATGGGCAAGCATGGGCAATGTGTTGATATATATATGATATATATATATATATATATATATATATATATATATATATATATATATATATATATATATATATATATATATATATATATATATATATATATATATATATATATATGTACATATATATATATATATATATATATATATATATATATATATATATATATATATATATATATAATATATATATCAACCCATTTTAAGAAGAAAATAACAAAACAAAAGACCTGGAGGTGACCAAACACGTACATGGGTGAATTTCAAATTGACCATGTTGCCATTTCGTACCCCAATTATAAAGAGATTTTGAATGTTCAAGTCAGGAAAGGAGCAAATATAGACACGGATCACTACTTGACTAGAATCAAACTTAGCTTAAAACCTCGAAAACTTATTCAAAACGGGCTGCTAATACCAAAGTTTGACCCAACGAAAATAAAACCAGCCCTAACAGAAGAGCTTGATAAACAACCTGCACAGAACTGGCAAAAATTAAAACAAAAAATTATTAAAACAGCCTTAAAGTTGGTCCCTTTACAAAAACGTAGAAAACATCCGTGGTGGGATAAAGTTTGCGAGCAAGCAGTATTAAGCCGAAGTAAAGCATTCAAAGATTGGAACAGTCAAAAAACAGCAATAAACTATAACATCTTTTTGGAAGTAAGAAAAGAAACATCGAAGCTAATTAGACAAACTAAAAGAAAATATGAAAACAATTAACTTAATGAAATAGAAAAAGATTTCCAAAAACTTAACACTCGAAACTTTTACAAAACATTTAAAACTAAAGTAACAGGCTATCAACCGCAAAGTCTTTGCTTCCAAATGGAAAACGGACAATTGGCTCTAAATAACCAAGATAATTGCAAAGAACTTGCGAAATATTTTGAACAAATACTAAACTGTCCTGAGCCCTTAAACAAATTAGCAACACTAAAGCCTAAACAAACAAACCCAGATTCAGTACCACCGAATGAAGATGAAATAATTAGGCAAATCAAGCGGCTTAAAAATAACAAAGCTTCTGGTGAAGATGGAATCACTGCGGAACTTTTGAAATCCGCTGGTCCAGGTACAATCAGGGAAATAACCAAAATTCTACAAGAAGTTTGGCGAACCGAACGGATTCCGGAAAATTGGAAAGATGCTCTAATCCATCCACTACATAAGAAAGGAGATAGAACGGATGTAAACAACTATAGAGGAATATCTCTTCTCCCAGTTTGTTACAAGATTCTATCTCAATGTCTACTAGACAGAGCACAGGGACAGTTAGAACCGAACATTGGTGAATATCAGGTAGGTTTTCGACCGGGCAGATCCTGCCCTGAACAGATCCTGAATCTAAAGTTGATTCTAAGACATCAAAAACTGTACAATAAAAATCTCGTCTGTACATTTGTGGATTTCAAAAAAGCATATGATTCTATTGACCGCGAATCTTTATTCCGAATCTTGAAAGAACAAGGACTAGATCTGAAAACGCTGGCAATTATTAAAGCAACGTTAACTAACACGAGGTCAAAAGTTAAATTCATGGGTGACATCTCAGAACCCTTCGAAATTAAAACTGGTGTGAGACAAGGGGATGGACTCTCGCCACTCTTATTTAACTGTGTTCTAGAAAAAGTAATACAGGAGTGGCGTGAAAAAAAGTCGGCACTGAATATTGACCAGCCCATTAAACTGGGGAGAACCAACATCAAAATTGATTGTCTGGCATTTGCTGATGATCTAGCAATTTTAGCTCAAGATGTATTAACGGCTCAAAAACAGATTGAAATCCTAAAAGAAACAGCTGAAAAGGTAGGACTCCAAATTTCCTTTGAAAAGACACAATACATGACCTGCAACAGACTAAGAACACCATTTCTAAAAACAAAATATGGTAACATCAGACGAGTCTCTCAATTCAAATATTTGGGTGAAATAATCATGGAAAATGGGTTGGAAAAAGCGGCCAATAAGGGTAGATGTCAAAAAATGGAAACGGCATTGAGACTTACACAAAATATTTACAACAAAAAATGCCTATCTAAAAACACAAAACTGAGACATTACAACACGGTTATTAAGCCAGAATGTCTATATGCTGCAGAAACGCTCATTTTGAATAGAAAGAGGGACATCGAGGACATTGAAAAGAAGGAAAGAAAAATCATAAGAAAAATCCTAGGCCCCAAACAAATAAATAGCACAACATACCGACTTCGAGAAAACCAAGAAATCAAACAATACGCAGATATACATAGCGATATGAGAAAAAGAAGACTTAAGTTTTACGGACACATCAAAAGGAATCCGAGGAAGCTAACTAGACAAATAGTCGAATTTTATGAAAATAGGAGTAGAGCTAAAGTAGAAATAATTAAATGGATTGCTGCAATTAAAGAGGACCTAAGATCAGCAAATATTACACAAAGTGAAATTCAGGATAGAGGTTGTTTCAGAAACAAGGTTAACGTTTGGAAGGTTGGCCAGAGAGAAAAATGTAGGAAGACTGGAACAGCTGGGGCTGACGAAAGGAGAAAAGCTCATAGCGAAATAATGAAATTAGTATGGGCTCAAAGGAAGGCTAACAACAACAAACGCCTCTAATTGTACTTCGCGTGGTCCACCAGGGCCCATACGTGAATAATAATAATATATATATATATATATATATATATATATATATATATATATATATATATATATATATATGTATATATAAGATATGTGGGAAAAAAATTAAGCAGAGTACTCATAGTTTAAGTATCTTTTTTTTATGTTGAAATGAAATTAGATTAGTATTACCACAACTGAACATTATCCTCATTGTTCCTTATTTTGACGTCGTTGAAATTACTTGATAAGGCCACTTATATTCAATAAATATAAATATAGTGGTACTTTATCAGCTACTTTGAAATAAAGTGATATTAAATGTCAATCTGTGAAGAATATGCAGCAAATAATTATATTCCATCCTTCAGTTTTAACCGTTCATATCTGAATCTGTATTTTCTTGTACATGAAAGAACACATTACACAGTATGTTAAAAAAATATCGGCACTTTTGAAATTAAAAAAAAAACTATTAGTTATTTTGTCAAATTGTTTTATTTTTATTTCAAATACATCCTTTTCGCTTTAATACATTGCTGGGCACGTTCAACCAGAATAGATTTTTTATTATCATGTTTATGATTTATTATTTTCACGGTTTCTTGGACTTCGTTTCGTGGTCCGTTTGAGTTTCGGGAAATAGACGCTCAGAGAAAAATCCGGAGTATACAGAGGATGTTGAAGCACCCAGACTTGTCTTTTCGCCAAGAAATCACGAACAGTGACGGTCCTTTAAGATGGCTCATTATCGCGCCAGGACACCAACTTTCCGTCGCGCGATATTCGATCGTCACTAGAAATGGTTCTCTTTCACAAACGCTCCATATTTTCGTTTTTTTGGAGCGATTCGATTTGAGATTTGAGCAAGCAATAGATAAGCGATCATCATCATAAACTTTTTTTATCAATTCAAATGTTTCTGTAAAAGTTCTACCTGGTATTTTACCGTACCGTTTTACCGACAGACAAAATGTATAGTGCGGTTCAAGATATATCGTTGACTGATTGACTGCAATAAACTTTTAAGAACCGCTATAGTAACGATACGTAAACAGGGCCGGGCCTAATAAAATAACAGGTAAAAAGATAAAATTAATTTTATACCTGGTTTAGTATTTTAGTTTAGTTCGCATTATTTTCTTAAATAGTGCAGTCCTATAATTTTGCATATCGGACTATTAATAAAAGACAAATATTAATGGAATTACAACGACGATGGCGGTTTAACTACTCATATTTACTTGATCTATACAAAAATACAGATTAGAAAATCGTCCCATTATCTACCCTGACATGGTTCGATACACATGAGACGCCAGCAAAAGGATGGGTAGATGCATCAAGAGAATGTCAAACCAAAGCCCCAGCGAACAAATTGTTTCTAAATTGTTTACGGTTATCTTCCAAAAATATTAGTCATTCATCTTTGGACTACCATTCATCTTTGAACTTTTTAAAGATTGGTATATAAATAGACGTTTTCCCAATGTGCCTAAGGAAAGCGTAATTGTAATGGACAATACTAGTTATCATAACTGCCAAAAAAATAAAGTTCCTAATGCAAATAACATTCAATTGGAAATTCCGAACAATATGTTAAAAAATATATATTTCAAAAATACAGTAAAAAAATGTGATCTAGGACTATTAAAAACATTTCATATTAAAAAGGAATATGTATGTGATACCATTCATGCCGATATGGGACATACGGTTTTACCCCTTCCCCAGTATTACTGTATTTTTAATCCACTTGAGTATATATAGTGTCAGGTAAAATCCAATGCTAGAGCAGAAAACATTTATCCAACTCTAAGTGCAAGTGCTGCAACATTAATTAGGAAGGTTGTAGATACTATTCCCAAAGAAAGTTGGGTCAGGGGTCAGTTATTTTTCCGAGATACTGTGTATTATATCTATCTATTTGACCCCAATGGGCTATTTTGTCTCCTCCTAGAGCTATCTAGGTCTGTGTTTTTCATTTCTATGGATACGGGTGTCCACCGTGTTTCCATGACCTATATAATCTAGTTATAGAGAAGTGACCTTTGCCCAATAACTTATTAGGGAGTGACCCTAAACTATCTACGAAATTTATTATAAAAACTTCTTGTTGAAAGTCTCCATATATTAATAATGAAGTATTACAATTGTTTCGACACACGTTCGTTTAAAACAGAAGAAAAATTGAAATAAATAAATACTTTGTAGTTTACAAGGTGTAGTTTACAAGTAGTTCGGCTGACCTGGAGTAGTAGAGTAGGGACTAGTTTACAAGTAGTTTGGTTGAGCTGGGCGTTCTTTGTCTTTTAAGTCGAAATCACCCCTGTTGAATCGCCTAAACCAACGCCCTCAAGCGTCTTGCGTTGAGACATTGTCACCATAGATATACGACGGCTTTCACTACCGTTTTTTCTTTTGATCGAACAAGAAAAGCAGTATGTGCTGAAAATGCTCACGATCAAAACACGATAAAATATAACGCCAACTCAATATCGTTTAAACATCAATGGCATTTTGAAAGGACTGTCATATCATCAAAAAGACATAAGATATTAGACTGTGAAGCTACAAAATCTGATATACAGAATGTTCTAACTAACTAAACTAACTGAACTAACAGAATGTTCATTTTGGTGGAGACGCAGGTTGTTGTGGGTTCCACATGAGATTGTGGAACCCAACTGTCGGGGGTGTATAACTCCTGATTACTATTGTATCATTGGACGCAGTCCAAAGAAATTAAAAAACTGCATGCATAAGCCATCCGACAAGAAGTCGGCGAAAATGTGGGTTGTTTGATTGTGGAGAGGGACTCTCTTGATGAGAGAGCATATGTCGGTACCCTGATGAGTCTAACCACCAACACACGAAACATGTGCCCTGCCATGTGAGGGATTGGTGGGGCTTCCTCCCGGTGAAGCAACTAACAGAATGTTTATATATATATATATATATATATATATATATATATATATATATATATATATATATATATATATATATATATATATATATTATATTTATTTTTTAATTATATAGTATATTTTTTAATATACATATATATATATATATATATATATATATATATATATATATATATATATATATATATATATATATATATATATATGTATATTAAAAAACTAAGGAAGTTTACCCATGCTCCATGTCGTGCTTTGCCATTCCTTTATCCGCCATCCAAAGCGCCAGCAAGCGTCTCCCAAGACCGGTTTCTGGCTTTAAGCCATCATAGCTGGACGGATGTAGGAACAACTAAAGCCATGACCATTTAAACATCCATTGGACATGGCCAATTTAATTTTTTAATACTTTTTTCCTCGAACCCAGTTTACAATTTTTCGATCATATATATATATATATATATATATATATATATATATATATATATATATATATATATATATATATATATACGGATTAGAGACTCGAACAGGTTTTAGCGCCACAGAGAAAAGAAGAACCAGCCATCTGTGTGAGTTGTATCTAATGACGTTATCATATCTAATCAGATGTACAAATTCTCTTGTTTTTAAGTTGTTTACATTAATTTTTGTAAGCAATTAATTTCTGAGTGGAAATCTTCATTAGTTTGATAAAGTATTTATTTTCAAAGAGCATACTTCTAATGGTATTCCGAGAAATATAAATACAGAAATTCATGTTCAATGTCTTTTACCAAAATAGCTTTCAAATATCAAATTAATTTTTAATATTTATAATATTTTACCAGTAACGGTTCGTGAGGGAGGGCACTGGGGCGCCCCACCCACCATTTATCATTATAAACAATTTTGCAGAGCCAAACACCATATTTTATTTCTGTTCAGTTTATTTCCTTTATCTCATTTTAAGATACTATGAAAAATTAAAATATCCAAATATAAAAGAACATCTGTCGACCTATCGTACCAAATAATGGGGATAAAAATGCCATCCTTTCGCCACAATTTTTACATCATTGGTCGGACGTTTACCTCCAGCGACCGTACGCCAAATCATCTTTTCTCGTCGTTGGCATTACATGCTTTATTGGTTGCCAGAAATCGGGGGTTTAACTGCTTTTTAGAACATGCGATTTGTACCTAGATTCTCTGCGACCAAGCGTATCGGTAATTAGTTTTAAACGCTGATTTGAGGGGTACGGAGCATTTGATATGTTTCGTGTCGCGTATTTCATTCGCCTCGCGATTATTTGTTTTGATTTGGAATTTGCTGCGTGTGTACACACTGAGTAGTACTTTTTAAATAAAAACAACCAACTTTTAATTGCAAACACCAAGGGTCTGATTTAAAATAGTTAATAATGGCTAATTTAAGTTTGGAGAAGAAAGTTGAATTAAAAAATCGGTCGTCCTACGCCCGTGTTGAATTTGAGTTAAGTTTAAAAAGAATATAAAAAATAGGGCAAGTTTTACGCGAAAATTTGACAGTAAACTATATGTGAAAGTTTTCCGACGATAGAAACAGAAGATTTGAAGACCGAATTGGAATTTTTTTTTCAAGGCCCGAAATTTGTCAAAACGAAGACATTAAAGGCTGTTTAAAGACATTAAATTTTATGTTCAATATGGGACTGGATACAGCTTTTAAAGAAATCACTATCACTCAATCAAGTTATTGAGAATACTAGTGACTATACCGATGACCACAGCCGAAGCCGAGAGGTGCTTTTCGACTTTGAACTTGATTAAAACATACTTAAAAAATTCAAAGGGGGAAGAGAATGCTATGGCCGAACTAATTCCAGACTTTAATAAAAAAGTTAATGAAAAATTTATTTTTGAGAAAAACAGGCGAATGAAATTTCACTTTAAAATTTCTATAAGATTCATGTCAGGTGACTGAGGATGGGTGTTTAACTGATGTATGTTTTGGATCGTTGTCTTGTTGAAAATAGAAACTGTTGGCACTATTCAGCTTTTCAGCAGTTTGTCGTAGAATGTTTTTTGAAATATTTAAATGAACGGTTTTTCTTATTATTCCATCAATGAAAACGAGATTTCTAACGCCTCTTGCAGCCATGCATCCCCACATTAGCATACTTCCACCTCCATGTTTAACTGATGTAAACACAAGTTCTGTGTTTTGCTTCCTCCAAACAAGACATCGCCCATCCAAATGAAAGATATTATATTTACTTTCGTCTGAAAATATTACTCTCTATATATCGGGATATATCTCCCGAAACTCATTAGTTTTATCAACATACTGGTTGCGAATCGCAAGTACTTTTTGGGTTAACTTTGTTAATATACGGTTTCTTTCTGGCAGCCCTTACTCAATAACCAGCACGATGGAGAACTCTCCGTACGGTTTTAGCACTAATATGTTTATTATCCTGTTCTCTAATAATTGAAGTAATTTCCGACGCTGAGGTATGAGGATCCTTTTTAATTTGTCTAATTATTTTTCTTCTTTCCAATTCTGTAAGTTTAGATGGTCGCCCTGTTCGTGACATACTTTTAAAATTGTCGTTGTTGTTAAACCTTTTAATAACACTACGAATACTGTAACGACTTTTTTTCACTACCTTCGCAATTTCAGAATATGACATACCGTCACGATGCAGATTAACAATTATTTTTCTATCATTCACTGTAGTTTCCTGTCCTTTACGACCCATTTTATTTGAAATTATTTATTTTGTAGATACTTCGACCAATGCACATATCAGAATGCTACGCGATAGTAATATTCGACCACAATAAATACTTTTCCATAAGTAGAAACAAGTTTTTATCAGCGTCTTGCTTTAAAATATTTGATAAACATTTAAGGGTGCCAATACTTTCGTCCATTCAATTTTTGACATATTAATTTTAAATTTATTTTATCTACTTCATTTGACTAAACTTGAAGAGATTTACCACTAGACACCAAATCACTTTTCTTGAACTGCTCGACGCACGTTTCGCTAACCATGTTAGCATCATCAGGAGATGATTTAAAATTGAAGGTGATTAGAGGAGATTAGATCATCTCCTGATGATGCTAACATGGTTAGCGAAACGTACGTCGAGCAGTTCAAAAAAAGTGATTTGGTGTTTAGTGGTAAATCTCTTCAAGTTTAGTGTTTCACACCAAAGGTTCCAATAGAAGAGTTGATATACCTCAACTGAGTTTAACAATTTTTTTTTGCATAAAATTTAGATTTTGACAATTTTTTACATTTGTATTTTGGAAATATATATTTTTAGTTAAAACAAAATGTGCTATGCCAATACTTTTGTTTCCAACTGTATTTGTCCAAAGACTAAAGATGGCAAATGCCAAAAAAGAAAAAAAAACATGTAAACAGATTTTTTTTACTTCTAGTTCGAACCTCCTTTCAAACAGCTATCAACAAAAAACATTATAACAATATCCGTTTGACTATATGGAATTATAATGTGAATATTTCAGTTAAAACTAGTAAATTAATTTCAAAAAAGGTTTTTTAAGTGAAAACGTGCTCGAAAACAGAAATATACAAGATATTTGGAATATTTCTAATTGTATAGACCTTATCTAGATGTTAATCATTCGATCTTTTCTATTTCTGAAACTTATTGTCTATTATTTTGGTTTATTGTTGTCATTTTGATTGATATTACAATTAAAATGGCAACAGGGTTCATATATACGAGCCCAAGCACAACTGTATTCGTACAAGGGGCTATAAAATTAATATACATAAAGTATTAAAAATATTTAAGATAAATTAATTTATATCCTTCCCAAATTATTAGTCAAAGTAAGAATAATGTTGATCTTTATTTTATTACTCTACAAGTTCCAAATTATGAAAAATATTAGTAAAACAGATTATTACCCCACCCGTTAAAGCAACACAATTTTTTGACACGCGATAAAAATCAAACACAAATGATACTGGATTGTTGCCAATAATAATGGTCATATCGATGATATAATGCGTATGTCGCACATAATTTACAGCTCTAGGCTTCGTGGCATATATGTTGTGGCTCATTCCAATCAATTTAATTTGGCTGCGTAGCACAATAGATATGTCTCTCATTACTGGTTCTTTTATAGGGTTTAAAAGAGCGTGGCCCGGGGAGACAACATATAGTTTTGATCCATAAGAGTTTTAGGATTTTCTGTCTTTATTTGACATTTGATTATGCGACACAACACATATGTCTCAGCTTACTTGGTTGACCCATAAACTTTAATATTTTTCTTTTATTCTTTGTTGCGATTTGAATATAACGGACTTTTTTTCCAATATTACTTCAGCAATGGCATACTACATCATCCCATCCACATAATCACGCCTAGAAATTTTTCAATTCCTTCATTTGTTGTAGGAATCCATTTTTTATTCGTGACTTAGGCTTGCTGTCTGTAGCCAGTTGTTGTTGGGCGTAACGGTTTGTCTCTTTTACCATAAAAGTCACTATTTCATATGTTATAAACAGTTTGAATACATCGTAGGGATATTTACTGATATAATTTGTATATAAATGAGCTTTTACCCAGGATCACTTACAGTGACAGTTGTAAATAAAAATAAAATTGGTTGAAAGATGCTCCACTGACGGGACTCCATATCAGAAAGTTTAGTTCTTCGATACTAACGAGTTTATCGTAATCTTGTACAGCATACTTTGAGATTACATCCTCAATAACATGATCAATATCGGTATTTTGCCTGCTGGTTGAAGGCAACTCATTTTGATTAGGCACATTTTGTTCGATCCTGTCAATTATCACTCTTTTTTCTTGAAAGGAAAAATTGAAGAGAAAAAACGAGTGCTACTATCTGATTCACCTGATTCAAAATCACTGTTCAAATTCATTACGATTTCTTTCATTGTCGGAGAATATTTCATTTCATAAGTCTTGAAGTCGTTTTTGCTCTTTACTATGCGAGTCAGGCAAAAACCAAATGAATATACGAATATACGATGTAACTAATGACTAAACTAAACATTTAGTCAGGACAAGAAAAAAAATTGAACCTAGAATATAATATCATAAAAATTTTTGTTAGTTTTAGATTCCTTTGACATAGGTGCCGAAATAGCAGAAAAAAGCAAGTAATGATTTAGTGGCGTTTTTGAATTTGATCGATTTGGCCAAACATTGTAGTCTTATTTATATTTGATGCTTCTAATAGGTAATCGCAAATACCAACCGATGAAATAGAAGTAAAAAATCGCCGCATTTCAATTTGATTTTGATATACAGGGTGTCAGGTAAATATGCGGCAAAAATTAAAGGGGTTATTCCTTGACTTATTCTAAGAATAGTTTGTTGTATGATGATTTTTGAAAAACCCCTTTGTTTCGAAGATTCAGGGTGAACAAAATTTACCACATTAACAACATTTTATTATCAAAAAGTACATGTAAAGTTGCTCAATCTACAATAAATGTTTGAAATGACTTCCTCCAGCCTTGATATAAGCATTCAATATTCTCGTCATTGACTGCCGAACTCTTTCAAACACACCAAGGTCGTTTCTAATTCAGTTACACCCAGCAATTATCCGATTTCGCAAATCATCCAAATTCTTCAATGGAGTAGCGTAAACTAATTAGGTCAGATATCCCCAGAAAAAATTATTCAGGGGGTTTAAGTCCGGGGATCGAGCAGGCATTGCCATCAGCGAGTGCATGTCAGTCATCTCGGCGTTTGTATACATTATGATAGAGGACTTCGCTCACTATTTAAGACAAGTCAAACAGCCAAACGTCACTCAATCTATGTAAACAAATGCGACCGATGAAATCCACTTACTAGATAAAACAGCCGTTCCAAGTGATCGAGATCGAAAAAAAAAATGTTGTACTTGATAAACTCATTGACGTATACCCTACTTTTATTTACATTAATGATTTCAACAAATATCGAATATGGTTGTCGCAAATTTTGTACGCCCTGTAACTTCGAAACAAAGGGGTTTTTCAAAAATCATCATAGGACAAAATAGTCTTAGAATAGGACAAGGAATACCCCTGGAATTTTTGCCGCATGTTTACCTAACACCCGCCTGTCCACCGCCTGCCCACCGCCTGTATATTACCGCCTGTCTCAGAATACTATTGTTTGTCCAAATAAAATAAATAAATAAAGAGAAATAGAGTATAATATAGTTTTACAGGCTACGCAACATATAATGCATATTACACAAAAAAGGTTTAATTAAAAAAAAGAAAAATATTTTTGAATATAAGTTGTATTTAGATTAATTTCACTCCAAAATAAAGACACAAAAATTTTGGCCCAGTGGCCCCAATTTTTGGATCATATGGTGGAACTTAACGTGTTAAACCTTACGAAGATAGTAATTCTTATATAAAAATTGCTACAAAAACAAAACTGTTGCTAACAGTGGTTTAGATGCATCGCAAACTAAAGTGGGCTAAAGAACGTTTGGCCTGGACTCAAGACCAATGGAATAAAATACTCTTTAGCGACGAGAGTAAATTTGATGTGTGTACTGGCGATCACCGAAGTAGAGTCATAAGAAAGAAGTTCGTTAGACAGTTAATGGTTACATTTTCTAGCAAGATGACACTGGTTTTCATTCAGCAAGAATATCAAGGCATTGCTTGATAGAAACAATGTACCAACTTCAGATTGGCTCTCTAGTAGCCCATATTTAAGCCCCATTGAAAATATTCGGGTCATTAACAAAAAGCAAGCAGAAGAAGCAAGTCAAGCAGAAATCGTCGTCCTCGTACAAAAGAACTCTTGAGGTCTACGCTACTCGAGATTTAGCAGTCCATTATAGAGGAATAATATCAAGAACTTCTCAGCACAATGAATAAAAGAATGACAGCCATAATTAAACCAAAGGAAAATGATACTCAATGTTAATTACCTTTCTCATTACAAGTACAAATTCAGTGCATATTCATAAAAGTTTTTGTTAGATTAAAGTTATCTTAAAGATAGTGCTCTCTCGTCAAGAATAGGGAGACTCTATTCATAGTCAACAAATTACGTATACGTGCAGTGTCAGGTTTCTTTGGACTGCGTCCAATGAGTGTTATACACTCACCTGTTGGGTGCCATAATCTCATGTGGGACTAACAACAAGCTACTGTTGGACGCAGTCTAAAAAAATCTGATAATGCATATATACGCCATCCGACGAACGAGAAGTTGGAGAACGTTTATTGACTATTCTTGACGAAAGAGCATATGTCAGTACACTGAAGAATCTAAACATAAAGAAACGAAACATGTACCCTCCAATTGAAGGAATGGGTGGGGCAAGTCCCAGTCAAGCAATTTTATGTTTTATATATTTTATTTTAACATATTTTTTTTGTTCTTATTCACTGGATCTCTTATTTTAAAGGAAAAATTATCAGAAAATAATATGTGCCAACATACAAAAGATTTCAAGCAATTTATTACCTAGATAGTGCTCGACAACCACACATATATCCCTGATTTTTCTTCCTGAGAGTCCACTTACAAAAATATCCAAATTTGTACCAAACCATTCATGGTTTTTGCATCACGATAGCGTACTGTCGCCCACCGTAATAATTATTCATCAATTTTACGCTAAACATTAAACAAATATCATTCCACAGACATTCTATTCACCAGATATTGAGAAATAGTGTGGAGCACAGCAAGGAGCACAGTGTGGAAAACAATGTCTCCAAATGCATTCGATACGACGACATGGTACACAATTGGGAATTTTTCCAGATAGTTCATGAGGAAATTTGAGAAGTTGAAGAACCTGTTGCCCACAGACCATATAAATCAGGTCCATCAAATTAATGATTTTGATTTGACAGCTCCAAATAACATTTTATGAGTATTTTTGAAGAAAAATGTTTACGTAAATAAGCCCCAAACTATACAGCAACTCAAGAACAGCATGGGTGCTGAAATCGCTGCCTTAACAAGAGATGTATTTGTAAAAGTTATGGAAAATGCGTTAATGCCAAATAAACATATTATACAAAAAAATCTTTCTTCTTTTAAAAATTATAAATAATTAAAACACACATTTAAAAAATAACACACCACTAAAAATATATATCTAAAGCAAATATTTTTTACCTGCTTGAACCGACGCTACAAAAAGTCCAAAAGAAAAAAACACTATTATTCTACAAGCCCCCATCATCTTGGGGTTGAAAATAAAGAACTAATAATGTGATGTATCAACTTGCCCAATTTATATATTAAAGCCGCAATCTTTAACACAAGTGTCATATAAATATAGGATGAATCTATCCAACAAAGAGCTTTTCAATAAATATTCCAAAACAGCTGGATACCGTGTCTTAATCACTCAGTTCATTTCGTAAAACAATCAAGAGCGGGATTCAAAGAAAAATTCAGTAAAATTGGTACAGAATTCAATAAGAATGTTCATCTCATCAAAATGATATATTTTGTTCACTTGAATATTTTGTAATCGCGCAATTCTAGCGACAAACAAATCTGAGAAATGAAAACCATACCTATCGTGATTTAATGATAACATTTTAATTGATCCTGTTAGAAGCATCTGATTATAAATAGCACCAAGCGCATCACATGCTTATCAAGCTGTTATTGTTTCTTAAAAAAAAGTAAATAATAGAATGAAAGATAAAAGTAGAAATGGAAGTTCTAAATTAGATTATGTAACAATAACAAAAGCTTTGAACAAAACAACCTGGTGCACAAGAGTCAAGAGGCGATATGAGACAAGAAACAATCACTACATAGCAGCATAAAAAGTAGTAATAGCATTTGAAGTCACATGTAAGGACGAAACGAAAGAAATAGTACAACCAAGAATAAAAACATTCAAGTTAAGAGTAAAAACAGACAGAAGAAATACAAAGAAACAATTCCAATAGATTATTCTGCATCTTCTTCTTGTTCTTCTTTCTCATATGGTGCTACAGCCCCTTAGTGAGTCTCGGCCTCCTTCAACCTCTACCTCAAACGGATCGATATATTGAATAAATCAAATATGAGGCTGGGTACGTTGCGTACTAACAAATAGCACATCTTTTTGTAAATTTCGACTTCTATCTATTATCCTTCTAATCTATTATCCTTGAATAGCAATACAATAATTTCAATAATTTTCTAACATTTCTACTCCTTCTGTATAGAACGACTTTTCTTTCACTTCAAAATATCCTTCGGTTTCAGCAATTATCTCTGCACTAGAATGAAATTTCTTTCCAGCGAGCATATTTTTGAGGTATAAGAACAGGAAAGTCTAGAGTCTTATTTTGCGATATCGTTCTTCAAACACGCCAATGGCGCTAGATAATATTCGTTATGGTTTTGCCTTCCTCAAAATAATCGATGAACAATATCCCATGCACATCCCAAAATACAGATGCCATAACCTTGCCTAACGACACTGGTATTCACTCAACTGACTACCGGACTGGCTCCGATTTGACTTCGAAGTGATGGACCCATGTTTCATCCGTTATCACAAACTGCATAAAAAATGCTTTTCATTTCGATTAAACAGCTCCAAACATTGCCAAGAATCATTAATACGTTCTTGTTTTTGGTCCACTATGAGCAAACAAAATATTGTTATTGCCCAGAATCATTAATACGTTCTTGTTTTTGGTCCGCTGTGAGCAAATAAAATATTGACGCAGGTGCTGTGTGTTCCACATAAAATTGGAACCCAGCGGTTGGGTGTATGTGACATTCAGCTACTGTTTTCTCATTGGATGCTGTCCAAGTATATATATAATTGAAGTGCGAATTGAAAAGTACCCATCGAGACGTCGGAGAGTACACACGTGTTCTCTAGCTCCCGAAAAGTGAGGTTAAGTGCAAACAAACGTTTAGTAAACGTTTAGTGCGTTTTTTTGTGAAATTGTGAATAAGTGCCTTCGCGATGAGCAAAAACCACAGAAACAATTACCTAAAGCAGGTAAAAGAAGCGTGCTATACATATGATGATTTAGTACGCTGCCACGCCGAGTGTTTGGAGTATCATAGAGATGCTCTAACTAGTGTTAATAATCAATTAGCGAATTTATCCGCAACCAATTCAGTGCTTCTCACCGAGAAAACAATACTTCAAGTTGCAGTCGACTATATGAAGACTGAAATCAAAAAAGCCGGCGGAAGTGTAGGTGCGGATGGCACGGTTTCATTTCCTACGGTTTCGAAAAAAGAAAAAGGTCCACAAAACTTAGTCTCACACCAAACCACTAAGGCCCAGACGGACCAAAGTGGACTAGAAGGAGGCTCCAAAAAAGCCACCGTAGACAAAGAAGGATTCCAACAGGTTTCTTCCAAAACCAAGAAGAAGAAAGGTCAACCAGCAGCACGGGCTCCTGAAGCAAGCCATCCTCAGACAGCACCGACTGCTCCTTCCTCTTCAAAGGCCGAAACCAAGAAGGTAACGACCGAAAAGCAATTAGCACCGTCCACCATGGAACAACCATCAGTAAAAGCGTCAGAATCAAAACCTGACAACAAAAAACCAATAGCTATTATCCTGTCGGATAAAGCTAAATATCTAGAGGTAATGAAGCTTCTAAAAGAAAACAAAGTGGCGGTCGGGCCAGCCATTACCAGGCCGAACGGGGTTTTAATACCCCCGAAGACAGAAAAGGACCGAGAAGCCGTTTGCAAATTGCTCGATGAAAAGAGCTATGCATACGACACACCAAAATCCAATAAGAAATTTCTACGAGTCTTACTGAAAGGCGTACTAGAAACAATCAAAACCGAAGTAATCATAGAAGAACTCCAAAAAATGGGGATCCAACCAACCAAAGTAACGAGATGGCTAACTAAAGAAAAGAAACCCATCGCTATAGTACAAGTTATTGTGTCAAGCGAAGGGAGAAAAATCATGAAGATTACAGAACTCTGCCACCAACCCGTCAAAGTGGAAAAACAGAGAACCAAGAAATCAATCAACCAACAGAATCAAATGAAGAAACCCCAACACGAGGTAAGAAGAGATGCACATCGCTCAAACCAAACCGGAACTGAATTTCAGGCAGTTCCAATAAGACAACAATTTTCGACGCTATCGGAAATTGTACTCAACCTCCAGAGAATTCTAATCGCGATTCAACCGAATCAAGATGCGAATTCTCAAAGAAAATCATCGAACTAAATCGACGAAGCAGCTGCAATGTTAAGAATTTTGCCGGCCCTCGACCACGCCCACACGGACAGTAATCAAGATACGCGTTTTTCATACGTATCATCCGCGGAATCGGACCTTGCGGTCCGATTCCGAAGCAGTAAAGAAAAAACTTCATCAATCTGAATAAAGACGATCATGTTTACCGAAAGGTCTACTAAATCGTCACCACCGGGCTAGCTAGAAGCCCCCAGAACATAGATCAAGGGCTTGCGTAAGCAAGCAAATAACCGCAATGCGAAGACTTCAGTAGGAACAGATAAGAGTCGGAAGACTAACCTAAAAACCAAGACAAATAAGAAGAAGAAGAATTGAAAAGTGTATTGAAGGAATACACATTTGAATGTTTGCACAGTCATACAGGATCACATTTTTTTAAGATACTCAACTAAAATCTGAACATCGCGTTAGAGATATCGAAAATTTCAGAATATTATTTTAACCCCACATATCGAGTTTCATGACAAAATTCGCATTTTTAATTTTTGAATTGGTCCTGTTTTCTTCCTTTCTTTCCTTTCTTTGTTTTATTTTGTTTAATTTCAGATATTTATTTTTTTATCATACGTTAGATAATTAAAATATAATTTTGATAATTATAATAAATTATAATTTTGAGAAAAATTCCTATAGTTTTCTTCGAAAATATTTCTAGTGGCAATTTAATATCATAAAGAGTATCATAAATAATATAAGTTTAAAGTTCTGAGATTAAAGTTCAGATTTCAGTTGAGTATCTTAAAAAATATGACCCTTCAATCGGTATGACTGTGCAAAAATTCAAACCAGTATTTATTCAAATAGCGGAAATATGGGGGTGTCTTCATATTCAATGCGACACACTGTATATTATTTTGTTTTTAATAAAGTAGAAATTTTCACAGTAATATTATACAGGGCGCCACAAATATTAGTTACCCATTTTAAATTAAAATATCTTTGTTTTGGTTTAGTATATTTTTCTACAAATATATTTCCATTTTGCAATTGCCATTTTGCAATTACTGTATTAATATCTAATATATTAATAATAAATCATTGAATGCGGATCGTTTATTTAACTTCTTTAATGGGGAATTTTGGGATGCAATTGAGAAACTTTCTCTTAATGCGACAGGATATGCATCAATCTACAATTTAAGGATTGTTCGTCAGTGAATGAACCAAAAATTTCCTATGCACTGGATAGTAAGAAACAGCCCTTTTGAAATGTACCCTCCGAGGTCTCCCAGCGAACAAATTATTGGTGTAGACTTTTTCCTAAATTTAATAAATTACCAATTTTTTTTCCGATAAAAATAAAATAATTATTCCTTTGTAAGTGTTATTTATTTTACTGAAATATTTGAATACCTGACACTATTAAATTGACAATGTATCAAGTTTTTTACTTTCCATGGCACACTAATTATCAAATTTAAAAATTAAACTTGTATTGATTTTGTGGACAGACCAAAATAATGAAAAAAATTAAAAATGCGAATTTTGTCATGAAACTCAGATTGTGGGGTTAAAATAATATTCTGAACAACTTGTTCTTGAAAGTTACCCATTTTAAATTAAAATATATTTGTTTCTTTTTCTTTCATTTCTTTTTTTTTTTTGTTCTAATTCACTGGATCTCTCATTTTAGAAGAAAATTACATGTGCCAACACACAATAAATTTCACTCAATTTCTTGCCTAGATAGTACTCGACCACCATGCATATTCGCATACCACGCATTTATAAAAAATGTCCAGATTTATGCCAAACCACTCATGGTTTTTTCATCAAGATAACACACTGTGACCAACCATAATAAATATTTGTCAATTTTTTGCTGAACATCAAACAAATACCAGTCCACGAACACCATATTCACCAGATATGGCAACGTGTGCCATAAATCAATTAATGTAACTCAACGTCAATGTAATCGAAAATATCCTAGGAGTAGTTTGGAGGACAATGTGGAGCACAGTGTAAACGATAGTATGAAGCACACTGTGGAGCTGTGTGGAACACAGCGTGGAGAACAGTAATAAGAACAGTGTGGAGCACAGTGTGGAGTACAATGAGGAGTACAGTGTGAAGCACATTGTCTCCAGATACATTCGATCCGACGACATGGTACACAATTGGGAATTTCTCCAGATAGTTTATGCCGAATTTTGAAAAGTTGAAGAACCTGTTGCCCACAGACCACATAAACCATATCCATCAAATTAATGATTTTGATTTGACAGCTCCAAATAACATTTTATGGGGATTTTTGAAGAAAAATGTTTACGTAAATAGGCCCCAAACTATACAGCAGCTCAGGAACAACATGGGGGCTGAAATCGCTGTATTAACAAGAAATATCTTTACAAAAGTTAGGGAAAAATTTGTTAAAAAGGGCACAAAGTTCATTGCTGTTAAAGGCTGACATTTGATTAATATAATTTTCAAAAATTAATTATCGCAAAATATTTTAAGACCAAATAAACATATTATACAAAAAAAAATCCGTCTTACTTCTTTTAAAAATTATAAATAATTAAACGTACACATTAAGAGAAAACAAACCACTAAAAAATATATATCTAAAGTAATATTTTTTACCTGCTTGAACCGAAGCTACAAAAAGTCCAAAAGAAAAAAGCACTATTATTCTACAAGGCCCCATCATCTTGGGGTTGAAAATAAAGAACTAGTAATGAGATGCATCAACTTGCCCAATTTATATATTAAAGCCGCTATCTTTAACATAAGTGTTAGATAAATATAGGATGGATCCATCCAACAACGAACATTTCAATAAATATTCCAAAACAGCCGGATACCGTGTCCTAATCACTCAGTTCATTTCGCAAAACAATCAAGAACGGGATTCAAAGAAAAATTGGTACAGAATTCAATAAGAATGTTCATCTCATCAAAATCATATCTTTTGTTCACTTGAATGTTTTGTAATCACACTGACGACAAACAAATCTGAGAAATGAATGCCATAGCTATCGTGATTTTATGATAAAATTTAAATTGTTCCTGTTAAAAGCATCTAATTATAAATAATACAAAGCGTGTTACTTGCTTATAAAATAGCTATTGTTTCTGTAAAAATAAATAAATCAATAGTGGGATAAAGGGTGAAAGTAGAAATAAAAAGATCTGTATTCGTTTCTGTGATAGTAACAAACGCTTTGAAGAAAAGAAGCAGGAACACAAGAGTTAATAGAAGCTATGACATTTGCAACAACCATACTACCGTCAACTGGGGTGACATTGGCACGGAACCTTGGGAACGAATCGCAGGTGTGGGAAAGAGAAGTGCAAGCGCTAGTCTGTCTGTGCGTGATTGAGTTTTGTTACGGTAGGTTGTGTCTTGCGTTACGATGCCTCCTAAATGCGTTAGTGCTTTAGGCGCGCGTAATTATCGCAACTATTGTGACGATGACCTGAAAAAGCACTAGAAGATATTAAAAAGAGCATGTCTCAAGCCAAAGGCGGTTGGCGGTCCTCTTGCATTAAATCCCAATATTCCCCCTATGTTCTATTTATGAGAACCCTGATTACTAACTTACTACCTAGGAAGCATACTACCTACCAAAAAAAAAGAAAAAAAGGAAAACAGAAAAAAAAGAACAAAAAAGAGAAAAAGAGAATAAAAGAAAGAAAAAAAATCACCGTGAAGTTTACTTACCCTTACATTAATAATTGAAAAAGTTGACTGAACGGAATAGGTCTTTTATCCCGTTCATGATTCATGTGCATCCAAAGCCCCATTGTTATTAACAGTTTTAACTAGTCTTAAATTACTAATATCTATATTGTGGTCATGTTCGATTTCATGTTGGGTAACACAAGATTTTTTATTTCTCCCATATCTAATGTGGACAATGTGTTCTTTATATCACGTTAATATGGATCGTTTTGTTTGCGCAATATACCTTCGATCACAAACTTGACACCTAATTTCGTAAATTCCGACTTTTCATGTTGATCTATTTTATCCTTTGGATTACGCGGGACGTCTGTTAATTTACAATATGATTTGTACCAACGCCGAATATATAAATTTTGACCCCCCCGCCCACAAACAATCAGCAACCCCCCCCCCCCCCCCCATTCAAACAAAAAGACTCATTTTTTCAAGAGTACTTAATCAATGATTTCTCCAATAAATGTATATAATACTATGGGTTTGACAACGCTTGAATAGAAGTAATAAAAATTGAAATTTACATCAACATAAAATATACAAAAAGAAAATAAGGCACGAACTAGTAAAGACAAATTCTGCTCAAACTAGGCTTTGCCAAATACTAAAAACTACTATTTTAAATTTTATTAAAACCTGTGAAACGGAGAAATGGTTGTTTCTAAAAAAAAATGAAAAAAATAACAAATAACAGTTTTTGGGTTTAAAATAAAAAGAATTATTTTATGCGGAAAATAAAATTAGTTTAGTATTAAGTAATAAAATTCAAATTTAATTAGTGTAGTTATTAAATATGAAATGTTTTTTTTTCCATTTTTCCTTTTGGGCCCCTATTGAGCCCCCGCCCATTGCGTGGTCTGCGGGGGCTCAGATCCGGCCCTTGTTTGTACACAGCCTTATGTCCACTTTCTACAAAATGTTGTGTAAAATTAATTTATTTTTGTTCTGATCCTTTTGAAAAGCCGAATATTATATCAATAATTTTCTAAACTTACGTTTAATTAACTTATCTACAATGTTGTTATTATAACCGTTCACTTCGGATACCTCCATAATTCATTTTAATTGTTTGTTATAATTATCTTTGTTTAAAGGAAGATTGATTAATCTATTTACCATAAAATTTAAACTAGCCATCTTATTTTGGAAGCTAGTAGCATTCTTCTATAAACTCCTAATGTTTATCTAAACGTTACCTAAAGAAACAAAAAATATAAAAAATGCCCATGAACCGACATCATGAAAACAGCGTGTAGTGTGTGTTTTAAAAAAAGCTTATTCCATATATTGAGAGTTATATTTTATACAGAACAAAGTACCATATAATTCTAATGATCTAGTCACTGTTTTGGAGAATATGCAATTGTTTATGAGAATACATATATTTTTAAATAAATAATAAATAGAATTAAAAACATGTTTATTTGTTATAAATTATTTATTAAATAAACATACGTAATTTAATACTGAGAAAAACATTAAATTCAAGACTGTCTGAACTACTCTTATCTTTTAAATGCGGAGGATGAACCTAACCTAATTCACATAAGAATTTAAGTGATGGTAGTAGGATGTGAAGCTATGGTATTGGATCGGATGAATTCGAATTTGATAGTGGACTTGGTGGGTTACGATTTGCTTTTGAAGTTATGCGGGTTGAGATTTGCAGTTGGGCGGGTTTGGTTCTGGATCAAGCGGACCAGGGTCTGAATCTAGGCATGGTGGACTAAAACCTGCTTCTGGGCTTGAGGCGCTAGAACCTGATTCTGCATTTTGTGGGCTTGGTTTGTTGCAGCCGGTGCAGTTGGTGCAGTTGACGCAGTTGGTGCAGTCGGTGCAGTTGGCGCAGTTGGTGCAGTTGGCGCAGTTGGCGCTGTTGGTGCGGTTGGTGCGGTTGGCGCAGTTGGCACTGTTGGTGCGGTTGGCGCCATTGGTGCGGTTGGCGCGGTTGGTGCCGTTGGTGCAGTTGGCGCAGTTGGTGCAGTTGGCGCAGTGGGTGCGGTTGGCGCTGTTGGTGCAGTTGGTGCAGTTGGCGCAGTTGGTGCAGTTGGTGCCGTCGGTGCAGTTGGCGCAGTTGGTGCAGTTGGCGCAGTGGGTGCGGTTGGCGCCGTTGGTGCGGTTGATGCAGTTGGTGCAGTTGGCGCAGTTGGTGCCGTCGGTGCAGTCGGTGATGTTGGTGCAGTTGGTGCAGTTGGCGCAGTTGGCGCAGTTGGAGCCGTTGGTGCGGTTGGCGCCGTTGGTGCGGTTGGCGCCGTTGGTGCGGTTGGCGCAGTTGGTGCCGTTGGTGCAGTCGGTGCAGTTGGCGCAGTTGGTGCAGTCGGTGCAGTTGGCGCGGTGGGTGCAGTCGGTGCAGTTGGCGCGGTTGGTGCAGTCGGAGCAGTCGGTGCAGTTGGTGCAGATAGTAAAATGGGTAAAGCTGGTGCTCCTGGTTGGTTTTGATTCCGCTTCTGGACTTGGGGATCTAGGACCTGGTGATGGACTATGTCGGTTTGATTAGGTTGATTTGCTGAAATTAGATGAGGTGGGTAAGGTGGGTGAGTTGGATAAGTTGGGTGAGGTGGGTGAGTTGAATGAGCTGGGGGAGTTGAGTGAGTTTGGTGAGTAGGTTGAGTTTGGTGAGTTAGTGGAGTTGGTTCAATTGGTGCAGTTGGTGGAGTTGGTGCAGTTGGTGGAGTTGGTGGAGTTGGTGGAGTTGGTGCAGTTGGTGGAGTTGGCACAGTTGGTGGAGTTGGCGCGGTTGGTGGAGTTGGTGCAGTTGGTGGAGTTGGTGCAGTAGGTGGAGTTGGTGCAGTAGGTGGAGTTGGTGCAGTAGGTGGAGTTGGTGCGGTTGGTGGAGTTGGTGGGGTTGGTACTGTAGGTGGAGTTGGTGCAGTTGGTGGAGTTGGTGCAGTTGGTGGAGTTGGTGGAGTTGGTGCAGTTGGTGGAGTTGGTGCAGTTGGTGTAGTTGGTGCAGTTGGTGAAGTTGATACAGTTAGGGGAGTGGATTCAGTACTAGGTTCAGGGGTAATAGGAGTAGATGTAGGCCAGGAAGTTGTAGAGGTAGAGTACGTAACAGTAGAAAATTCTGTTGTAACAGGTGGTTTTGTTGTAAAAGGAGGTTCTGTTGTAGTAGGAGGCTTTATGGTAGTAGGTGATACTGTAGTACTAGAAGGCACTGTAGTAGTAGAAGGATTTGTAGTTGTGGAGGATTCTGCGGTAGTTGGGGCTTGGGTAGTAGTAAAAGGTTCTGTAGTTGTAGGCGGTGTCCTAGTTGTAGATGGTTGTGTAGTAGTAGAAGTATGTACAGCAGTAGACGGTTTTGTAGTAGATTGTTCAGGAGTAGTCGTATCAGTGGATGGTTCAGCAGTAGTAGACGTTACTGTAGTTGATGTTGAAATTGGTATTGAAGAACTACTCGAAGGACTATCAGTAGTGGACCAGCCGTGACCACTGCAATTCACATTCGACGGCAAATCGCACACATGCAAAACTTCATCGAAATTCAATCCAGGAGGACAAGAAAATAGATAAGGCGTTCCCTCTGAGCATTCCCAGAATTTCGAGCAATCTACTGCCGGAAAATAAACGGGTGTATCTCCGTCAACAGCTGGGCAATCGGTAGCTGAAAAGAAAAGATCGATTAAACAATATTCGCACAATATTCACAAATATTCGCACAAATATTCGAAACAATTCAATATTATTATTTAAACTAAAACTTCAAATCGTTACTTGATTTTTTACTTTTTTATGTGTTTACTGCTAAATAGTCCATGCCATGCCTGGAGAATAAAGTGGATGTGGCATTAATTGGTAGTGTACCTTGACCAATTTTGCTATTGAAATTAGAGTAATTTGAATTGAAGTGAGAATCCCGGACAACACTGGGAAACCTCTCAGGCTAATGGAAGCGTTTTTACCTACTTCGGAGCGCGTTTGCCAATGTTGAGGAGTGCAGTGATGTATCCAAGTTTTATAATTAACATGCACTAACATGCACTAACATGCACTACATGATCACTACACAACTTAGGAGAGTCTTCAGTATTTAATTTTTTTATGTCATTCATTGCCGATATACTTTTCTTGCATTTATCATAAACCTTTTGGCCGGTCGCGTTGGTGCGGCGGTAAGAGCGTCTACTTTGCCGAATCCGCGCTGGAGCGGTAGCTGGTTCGATTCCAGCGCTCGGATGGTTATTTTTCTTTCTTCTGTCCGTTTATCTTTCCTAAGTGTTTGTGATTGTTTCTAGGCAAGAGTGTAAAATCCGACTACGAATTACCCCTCAGTCACTCCAGTTAAAGGCTGGGTAAGGCCGGATGCCTTCTGAGAAGTGTTCTACGTTGGTCACTCGCCATTCGGTAGGTTTCCTGATAGACTTATGGGTAGGCACATAACCAAGGGTTTATAGCCCGAGGGGGGTGCTGGCCTGGGTTTATCGGAAGCTGATGACCGTGGTTCGGAACCCACGTTAAGCTGTAGGTCCAGTCGCTAAATAGCCTAGTTGCTGATGCGCCTCTAACCCAAACACTTTACTTTTACTTGAAACCTTTTGCTTTGACAATTTTTCTTTATGTCGCAATTGGTATTGTAATATAAAAAATTATGAAAATTTACTATTTAATAAATTATTTCTTGCATCTAATATCATTCCACATGAAAAATTCAAAACAATTAGGTTATAATAAAAAACAAAAATTCAAACGTGGAAGAATTGTTAAATATGTCAGAGTCAAATATGTCATTTAAAAATTTTATAAATTAATTGTTTAATTTGATATTGGTAGGTTTTTAAATGTAAGTTTGTGTTTTTTATAAAAGTAATGTTTATTGTAGAAGTATACTGAGGATGGTTCGTTGTCGAACCGAAACGTTAATAAAGCAATAAAAAAATAAACTCATTTACTGCCCGAAAGTCCCAATAAATAATATATATATATATATATATATATATATATATATATATATATATATATATATATATATATATATATATATATATATATTAGAAAAATCTTTTATCCTTTCTCCATGTGGTGGACGTCACGTGTCTCTGGGGACCGGTTTCTAGTCTTTCAGCCATCATCAGCCGGGCTCCAGACGAACGCAAGGAAAGCAGTTGGGAGAGACGATCGGGGCCAGGCCAGGTCAACTGGCCATTTTAATGACGGGTCGTGATCGCACACAACTCACGCCATCATACGGCGAATATTCGTAGCAGTCAGGACCGCTCGTAACACTCTGCCTGGAACCTCGGGTATAGACCCATATATTTTACCCGTTATTTTCTTTAAAGGTGTGACTGTATTTGTATGTAAGACTATACATTTAGCGAAGGAACTACCCTTAACGAAACATTCAGGCCACCATTAAAAATTTACCACACATCAAAAATTCTACATACAGAATTCTCTCCATCAGATGAAGCCAAGGGCGACATATTAATTCTTCAAGATAAAATCAAAATTTCCGGATTATCACTTGCTTTTATTAATATGCCTCATTTTAACGCTCCGACTCTCTTATCGGACAAGTCTTTATATCTGTATTATTGCCACAAATTGTATTAATAATGTATAATACTTACGAACTGGTTCAGATGAATCTTTCACATGTTCTCTTTGGTTCCGTAGTACCGCTAAAAGATAAAAAATAATTTAAATATAATATATGCAAATACTTAGTATATATCTATTTGTTTTAATATATTTTAATATATAATATTTGATATTTTTTTATTTACAATATTTAATATATTTTTATATATATATTATAAATGTTTAATATATTTTATTATTTACAATAAGAACGAAAAATAGGACACGCTTTATCAGTCTGAAACAGGTGGAATACAAAATTTGACTTGACACATCGTCACCTGAGAATTGGAGTGCGTGAAGTCCACTTTTTATTATTTCTTTTAAAAATGTGATTTTCTAGGGTGCACTATAGCTCGCCAACTCGTTGATCGCGAGTTACCGGTAGCTCGCGGGGACAATTTCGGTAGCTCACGACTATAAGCAATCCTCAAACTTCAATCTCATAATCTTTATAAACGAAAATATCGAAATTATAATACTGTTATGGATTATGGCCTGATACGCGCATCGTAGACGCCGAAGATCAGCCGCTGACGTCACCACGCTAGAATCCGCGAAACAACTGGGGAAATTGTAGCGAGTAGAATCGATCGTTCAGAAAGGATCTCGGCTGCTTTTTAACAGGATATATAGATAGAGATGTGCGACAATGCTGCGTTCAGTGTTCAGTTACGTTACAATTACAATTACAAGTATGGCAAACAGTAGGAAAAAAGTTAAAGTCCAACCATCAGCTTTTTGCATTTTAGACTTTCATCGGTCGGTTCTATAGCACTTGTTATTTCTTCCACTAAGATATCTGATATTTGTTCTTCTGTGGGCGCTGTTGTCTTTGATTGATTCTGTTGTTCATATAACTGGGAATAAAATTTTCTGACAACCTCTAATTAATAATAACATTAAGGCATAAATGTGGATTCTTTTCTTTCTCAACCTCTATTCCGCCTTGTTAATTTCGCTGTTTTCTGCCACAGTTTTTTGCCCTAGCTGCAAGTTGAACCGACGCGTCTCCTCTCTAATACTTTTTCTGATAACATTTCTCATTGTCAATCTTTTTTCGTTAAATTAATGGTCTCACTTGAGATTATTGTCTGTTTGAAACATTTTTCTTCTGGTGCTATTGAAGCAGCTATTTTAAGCCGTTCAAGCACTTCTTCATATTGGACTATTATTTCCACCTCCTCCGGATTTCTCTATCTTCGACAATTAATCCTAACTTTTGCTGCTACCATTCAGTCACCATTTACAACATTAAAATTGTTAAATTGTTACAGTAGAATTGCAAAGTATTGCTTTATCCTTGGCCATGATGTATCAATTTTACTTGTAAGTCCAGATAGACTTTTCTATGTCCATTTTCTGGTGATATTTTTCTTATAGAACGAATTCATAATAATCCACTGCAGGATGAAGGCCTCTTCAGCATATTTCCAACTTTCATGGTCCTGGGCTTTCCTCTGCCACTCGATTGCGATATACTTAACGATGTCATTAGCCCATGGTGCTTTCAGTCTTCTTTGTGGACGTTTACGATCAAGTGATATCCACTCCAGGATTGCCTTGGTCATCTGTCATCTGCCATCGCCTCACTATATGACCTGCTCATCTCCATTTCAACTGCTTTACTCTTCCAATGATGTCACCCACTTTCGTTTGTTCTCTGATCCATGTAACGGGCTTTCTGTCTGGTCTTGTAATGCCAAACATACATCTTTCCACTCCCCTCTATGCAACCCGAAGTTTTTTAATTGATTACGATGTGAGTGTCCAGGTTTCACTTACGTATGTCATAACGGGCAGGACGCACTGATCGAAGACTTTTCATTTCAGACAAAATGGGAGTTTAGTCTTAAACACCAAGTTGAACCTGCCAATCACATTTTTACATGCCGTTCCACCTCCCGGACTATATCCCCCTCCGTTGAAACCCTCAGCCCAATATATATAAAGTGGTCAACAATCTCCAAATCCCTTCCTAAAACTGAAATTCTTCTATCCTCGGCAAATTTATTAAACATAACTTGATTCTTTTTCAGGTATAGTTTTAAGCCAAATGGTTCGCCAATCCTTTACAGTTCTTGTATGCATCTTTGCAGCTCCTCTGGGTCTTGTGAAAAAAGAACGATATTATCTGCAAATCTAAGATGGTTTAAGTTTGCACTATTAATCATTACACCATCCTGTTCGCAATCCAGTTTACGGAATACTTCTTCAAGGCCAACCGAGAAAAGAATAGGTGATATTGCGTCACCCTGCCGTACACCTCGCTGTACGTTAATTCCAACTTCAAGGTTACCAAGGTGAATTGTCAATGTAGCCCCATCATATATCGATCCTGATAGGTTTATATATGTTTTGTCTATCCCTTGGCTAAGCATTAATTAAGAGATTATTACCCAAACCGAGTACCAGTTTGCAGAATTCGATAATTCATACTTTTTGGAAGGCATAAATAAGTTACAAAATCGTTGGACGAAGTATATTGGGCCAAAAGGAAACTTTTATGTCAAAACTATGGAACTATTATCTCATTTAAAAAGTATCTGACTTCACTTTATCGTCATCATATAAGCGAAATTCCCAATCCTATTTACCTGATCTGTCCCAACTAAAAATGTATGTTCTCAAATTGTTTTTAATATCCAATATAGTACGATTTTGTTGAATTAACTAATTAATGGGATAAATATTTGTACATCTAAAAGAAACACTTGAAGACCTTATCTTTAAAGTGGTACATAGTTTATTATTACTTCATATATTTGTTGGAGAGTTATATTAACAAAACTAAAAAAAAAATATTTTTAGAGGAATAAACAATATGATTAAAAAATAGTTTCTTATCTACTTGCTTCTAGGTAAATACTGGAAAACATGCCCGATCAACGTGCCCAGAAAACAAGATGTAAGAGAAATAACTTTCGTAAATTTAGCTAAAACAATTCTTCACATCATTTGAAAGAATAAAGTTTCTTACAACACTGGTTACAAACTCAAGGGCTTCCGCAAAAATAAAAGGAAAATTAATAAATCGCCAATCGAAAAGTTATAAGAATTAACAGTTGAAGCAAATATGTTTAAAAGTATATTTGGCTAATATTTATTTATCATAATCTAACACTAAACTCAATGAGAATTACCACTAAACACCAAATCACTTTTTTTGAACTGCTCGACGCACGTTTCGCTAACCATGTTAGCATCATCAGGAGATGATCTAATCTCCTCTAATCACCAATTTTAAATCATCTCCTGATGATGCTAACATGGTTAGCGAAACGTGCGTCGAGCAGTTCAAGAAAAGTGATTTGGTGTTTGATGTTTAGTGGTTTAGTGGTAAGTTCTCGACGCACGTTTTGCTAACCGTGTTAGCATCATCAGGAGATGATTTAATCTAATTTTAAAACTAAACTATGTTCTATTTATATGAGAACCCTAATTGCTATTACTTACGAAGCGTACTACCTACGTAATGATGCGCGTAGAAAAAGGATAAAGAAAAAAAAGAAGAAAGGGGAGAAAAGAGATCAAAAGAAAGAAAAAATAAACCTTGAAGTTTACTGACCCTTACATTAATTGAAAAAGTTGACTGAACGGAATATTTTTTTACGGCCCTTTAGCCCGGTTCGTGATTTTCTTGCATTTTTCTATTGGAATATATGTATTGGAAAACTGATTCAAAAACTTTAGAAATGTATTTCGAAGTTCTGGTGTTTTTTCTAAAAATATCAAAATCTAACCTATTTTTATTGTTTCTACTTCTACTATCCTTGTTTTTGAGTTCATGCGTGAATATTTTATTTTAGGATTTACATCTCCTTAACAAGATTATGTATGAAGCAAAATTGTTTTCAACTTAATAACAGGTTTTACGAACAACAAGAAGGAACGGCAATGAGCAATCCAATAAAAATAGGTTAGATTTTTGATGTTTTTAGAAAAAAACACCACTACTTCGAGACACATTCCTAACAATTCGAATCATATCTTCCAAAATAAGATGGCTAGTTTAAATTTTATGGTAAATAGCTTAATGAATTTTCCTTTAAACAAAGATAATTATAACAAAGAATTAAAATTAATTAGGGAGGTATCCGAAGTTAACGGTTATAATAAGAACATGTAGATAAATTAATTAGAAAACATAAGTTTAGAAAATTATTAAAAGACCCGTTGATGCCCAATTAACACGAGGGCTAGACAAAATCGTGAAAAAAGTGAACTTTAAAGTTGTGTACAAATCATATAATAAATTAAGAGAAGTCTTGAGTACACACATTGTCCACATTATATATGGAAGAAATGAAAAATCTTGTGTTGCCCAACATTCAATCGAATATGACCACAACATAGATATTAGTAATTTAAGACTGGTTAAAACTGTAAATAACAATAGGGCTTTAGATGCATATGAAAGCATTCAAATAGAAAAAGGCAAGGAAATCATGAACCAGGATAAAGGACCTATTCCGTTCAGTCAACTTTTTCAATTATTAATGTAAAGGTCAGTACACTTCACCCTTCATTTTTTTCTTTTTTTCCCCTTTTTTTTTCTTGTATCCTTTTTTTACATGCTTCATTAGGTAGGTAGTACGCTTCGTAAGTAATAGGTTAGCTATTAGGGTTCTCATATAAATAAACCATAGTTTAGTTTTAAAATTAGTTTAAATCATCTGCTGATGATGCTAATATGGTTAGCGAAACGTACGTCGGGAGCTTAAAAAAAGTGATTCAGTGTTTAGTAGTAAATCTCTTTGAGTTTAGTGTTTGACGCCGAAGGTTCCAATAGAAAAGTTGATCGTAATCTAACAAATAAACTAATGAACATTGTTAAAATATTTTTCTAATTAGGAATCTCGAACTAAATCAGTCAAGAACGATGTGGCATCACAACCTCCCCACGGCAAAGAATGTTATTTCAAAATGGCGACAAAAATTATTTCAGTGTATGTCAGTGCATGCATTTAAGTTTCATTAAAAATCAAAAATATATTCCGTACGCGAATACCACTATATCTTTCGTATATACGGAGAAGCTGGTATTCAGAAGAAAGTACAGGGTGATCCAACAAATTGATCAATTGTAACATGCGCGATTACTAAATAGATTCGTTATAAGAATCTTGGTTTTAACTATTTAACATGGTTAGCGAAACGTACGTCGGGAACTTAAAAAAAGTGATTCAGTGTTTAGTAGTAAATCTCTTTGAGTTTAGTGTTTGACGCCGAAGGTTCCAATAGAAAAGTTGATCATAATCTAACAAATAAACTAATGAACATTGTTAAAATATTTTTCTAATTAGGAATTTCGAACTAAATCAGTCAAGAACGATGTGGCATCACAACCTGTCCACGGCAAAGAATGTTATTTCAAAATGGCGACAAAAATTATTTCAGTGTATGTCAGTGCATGCATTTAAGTTTCATTAAAAATCAAAAATATATTCCGTACGTGAATACCACTATATCTTTCGTATATACGGAGAAGCTGGTATTCAGAAGAAAGTACAGGGTGATCCAACAAATTGATCAATTTTAACATGCGCGATTGCTAAATAGATTCGTTATAAGAATCTTGGTTTTAACTATTTAATGGTTATTTTAAAATTTTACAAGAATTTTGGAAACAAACACACTATATATTGTATCTACTTGCTATTGCATCTACTTACATGAAAATACGATAGGAAGTAGAAGCTGCAACGAAAACAAGCTGTTTGATATATACATTTCTAATATCTTAGTTCATAATAATTATAAAACAACATCAAACCATATAAAACGTGCCTTATTTATAAGACATTTTCTTAATTATTTATAGTGATAATGAGAGTTTATAAAATATCTGAATTGCAACTTAAATAAATCATTAACGTATTAATTCTTATTGCTTATCATTAATAAAATAAATCAGCTTAGGTGGAGCTATATAGTTTGATTACATGTTGTCGCTTTTTGTTTTTAATCTTGATATTCTTAACGAATCTATATCAGAACACTATTATTGAGTTGATGCTAAAGTTCGTCCTGTTTTTCCGGATAACATTGGATCGCTAGACCGGAGTTTTCTCTACGGAGTTCTATCTACTTCACAAATGTAAAGTTTGATGTTTGACAGAAGGAATTTGTAATAACAATGATGGAATCAAAAATTAAATAAAACAATTTTTTGTTCAAAATCGGTTACGATTACTTTAATTGAGAGGTTCAGACATGCAATTTATAGTCTAAGAGGTTGGTAATAAAATACCAACTTAAATTTATCAAATAATAAAGTGTAATTTTCTTCGGAATAATATTTTAAATCACGTAATCCATTGCCAGACAGTTAACATCGTGGCAACCCCTTGCCAGACACCCTTAAAATTTAATAAATTGTAACTGTACTTATGTTATAGTATAAAAGCGGAATTTTATACATGTTACTTGGGTAACTATTAGATGATATTTCCTCAGTAGCCAGACAGTGTAGACAATTCTAACCTTTGGCCAGGCAAACATATAGGGTAGTTGTAAGTGCGAGCGCGAGGCAAGATACATCCGAGTAGGTGCAAGTGAGATAGTGAGTTAGGGCTTCTGCGACTCTTCACTGCGCACGTTTTACTCAGTACATTATACATGTAATATATATACTGACCGTCCACATTTTACTATTTGTTTGTGCAATTTATAAAATAAATATAATTCCGTTTTGATAAAGTATCATCATGGGAGACGTATTAATTTGTAAAAAAAGCAGTGGCAAAATAAAATGTTTTCTGAAGAGACATTGAAGAAATGTCAATCAATTTTAAGACTGCGAAAAATACATAACCTCAAATACAAAAACATTATTGTACCTAGTGAATATACGGACAGTGATTATCACAGGGAGTGTTATAAAACATTTACAGGACTCATGAAAAAATATTTTACCTCTAAATCTACAAGTTTACAATCTACAATTTACAAGAATCTACAAAAACCGTTGAAACAGGGAAATAAAAAGAAACAGAAAAAGAAGCAAGTATACCTAGAGACAATTAATCTCCAGCTACATCGTTTTTACCTGAGTTGACCGTAGCACCCTCTCATTCGCAGCCTTCGCTTACAGAATCTTTAGCAGCATCACAACCACCTTTAGCTCCTCATTCGATAGAACCTCAACCTTCAACTTCTCAGGAATATGTGAATATATATGAATAAACAATAAAATTTTAATGAAATGTCGAATTTTGTATTGAACTGAATTTTAAAAATAAAGTTTATGAAATTCCAAAAAATGTACTAATTGATTTGGTTTATTTTTTAATCATTTATAAATATACAAATTATAGTCAATAACTGTTTAAACATTGATTATTTAGTCATAAATAACTACATAATAAAATTATTTGATCGATCCAAATAACTATCTCACGCTACCCTATATGTTTGTCTGGCCAGGGGTATGAACTATCGAAACTGTCTGGCTACTGAGGAAACATCTTCTAATAGTTTTCCAAGTAGCATGTATACAATTCAGCTTTTATAATTTAACGTAAGTACAGTTACGATTTATTAAAGTTTAAGGGTGTCTAGCAATAGTTTGCCACGATATTAACTGTTTGGTAATGCATGACGTGATTTTTAATAATATTCCGAAGAAAATTACGCTTTATTATTATTATTCGCGTATGGGCCCTGGTGAATCACGAGAAGTACAATTAGAGGCGTTTATTGTTGTTAGCCTTCCTTTGCGCCCATACTAATTTAATTTTTTCGCTATGAGCCTTTTTCCTTTCGTCAGACCAAGTTGTTCCAGTCTTCCTACATTGTTTTCTCTGACCAACCTCCCAAACGTTAACCTTGTTAACGTTAGCCTCTATCCTGAATTTCACTTTGTGTAATATTTGCTGATCTTAAGTCCTCTTTAATTGCAGCAATCCATTTAATTATTTCTACTTTAGCTCTACTCCTATTTTCATAAAATTCGACTATTTGTCTAGTTAGCCTACTCGGATTCATCCGTTTTATGTGTCTGTAAAACGTAAGTCTTCTTTTTTCTCATATCGCTATGTATATCTGTGTATTGTTTGATTTCTTGGTTTTCTCGAAGTCGGTATGTTGTTGTATTTATCTGTTTGGTTAGGTTGGGGCCTAAGATTTTTCTTTCCTTCTTTTCAATGTCCTCGATGTCTCTCTTTCTATTCAAAATGAGCGTTTCTGCCCCATATAGACATTCTGGCTTAATAACTGTGTTGTAGTGTCTCAGTTTTGTGTTTTTAGATAGGCATTTTTTGTTGTAAATATTTTATGTAAGTCTCAATGCCGTTTTCATTTTTTGACATCTACCCTTATTGGCCGCTTTTTTCAATCCATTTTCCATGATTATTTCACCCAAATATTTGAATTGAGAGACTCGTCTGATGTCGTCTGATGTTACCATATTTTGTTTTTAGTCTGTTGCAGGTCATGTATTGTGTTCTACCTTTTCTGCTATTTCTTTTAGGATTTCAATCTGTTTCTGTGCCGTTAATACATTTTGAGCCAAAATTGCTAGATCATCAGCAAACGCCAGACAATCAATTTTGATATTGGTTCTCCCCAGTTTAATGGGCTGGTCAATATTCAGGGCGGACTTTTTTTCACGCCACTCCTGTATTACTTTTTCTAGAACACAGTTAAATAAGAGTGGCGAGAGTCCATCCCCTTGTCTTTGTCTCAATCCAGTCTTAATTTCGAAGGGCTTTGAGATATCACCCATGAATTTAACTTTTGACCTTGTGTTAGTTAATGTTGCTTTAATAATTGTCAGCATTTTCAGATCTAGTCCTTGTTCTTTTAAGATTCGGAATAGAGATTCGCGGTCAATAGAATCATATGCTTTTTTGAAATCCACAAATGTACAGACGAAATTTTTATTGTACAGTTTTTGATGTCTTAGGATCAACTTTAATTTAAGGATCTGTCATGTCGAAAACCTGCTTGATATTCAGCAATTTTAGGTTCTAACTGTCCCTGTGCTCTGTCTAGTAGACATTGAGATAGAATCTTGTAACAAACTGGGAGAAGAGATATCCCTCTATAGTTGTTTACATCCGTTCTATCTCATTTCTGGTGTAGTGGATGGATTAGAGCATCTTTTCAATCTTCCGGAATCCGTTCGGTTCGGCAAACTTCTTGTAGAATTTTGGTTATTTCGTTGATTGCACCTTTACCAGCAGATTTCAAAAGTTCAGCAGTGATTCCATCTTCACCAGAAGCTTTGCCATTTTTAAGCCGCTTGATTTGCCTAATTATTTCATCTTCATTCGGTGGTAATGAATCTGGGTTTGTTTAAGGTTTAGTGTTGGTAATTTGTTTAAAGGCTCAGGACACAGGACAGTTTAGTATTTATGCAAAATATTTCGCAAGTTCTTTGCAATTGTCTTGGTTATTTAGAGATAATTGTCCGTTTTCCTTTAGGAAGCAAAGACTTTGGGGTTGATAGACTGTTAATTTAGTTTTAAACGTTTTGTAAAAGTTTCGCGTGTTATTTTTTTGGAAATCTTTTTCTATTTCATTAAGTTGATTGTTTTCATATGTTCTTTTAGTTCGTCTAATTAGCTTCGTTGTTTCTTTTCTTACTTCCAAAAAGATGTTATAGTTTATTGCTGTTTTTTGACTGTTCCAATATTTGATTGTTTTACTTCGGCTTAATACTGATTGCTCGCAAACTTCATCCCACCACGGATGTTTTCTACGTTTTTGTAAAGGGACCAACTTTAAGGCTGTTTTAATAATTCCTTGTTTCAATTCTTGCCAGTTGTGTGCTGGTTGTTTATCAAGCCCCTCTGTTAGGGCTGGTTTTATTTTCATTGGGTCGAACTTTGGTATTAGCAGTCTCTTTTGAATCAATTTTCGAGGTTTTAAGCTGAGTTTGATTCTAGTCAAGTAGTGATCCGTGTCTATGTTAGCTCCTTTTTTACTCGTTAATTACGCTTTATTATTTGATATATTTAAGTTGGTATTTTATACACCTTTGCTACCTGTTACCTGCCAAAGCCACGATGACCCAAACTTTATACTAACCCATCGTTCTATATCAATGTTGAAAGCATGCGCTGAAAAACTTTCAGCTTTTATAAAATAACGAAGGTCTGGCATTCATGGCCTCTTGCTCTATTATGATTTGAACAAGATTTTAGCCAAATTGCCACCACGACTTTTTTTGCAGACACGGATCTGTTTACGCCAATTTTCGATGACACACATTTCAGGCTGTATAGCGACTATCGGTTGACGAATGTTAGTTTCCAAGTCTCCTACAGTCGCGGGTTTGTTGCTATAAACCACAGTTTTCACATGTCCCCAGAGTAAATAATCTAAAGGAGTTAAATCGCATGATCTCTGCGGTCAAACGATGAAGCCATTTCGTGACATTAATGAGTTGCCGAACTTGGCTCGCAATAAGCCCATGTTTACTTGGAAAATATGCGGTGATGCGTCATCAAATTCCGGGAAAAAATCTTTTAGCATCATCTTGTACTGCTCGAAATTGATGGTAACGATAGCTCCTTTGTCATTTTTAGAGAAATAAGAACCGATGACTCCTCAATGCCAAAATCCACACCAAACTGTGATCTTTTCCGCATGCAAAGGACTCTCATGTATCACGTGTAAATTAGATTCGCACCAATACCGACAATTTTGTTTATTAACGAAGTCATTGCAACAGAAATGAGCCTCATCGGTAAAGCTGATTTTGCGATGAAATAATTTGTCGGCTTGCATCATTTCGAGGGTCCAATCGGCAAATTCACGACGAATATGATGTTCGATTGGGTTCAGTTCTTATGCCAGTACGAGCTTATACGGATGCAAGCCTAAGTCCAACCTCAAAATTCGCTAGATTGTTATTGGCGAGAAGCCTAACTCTTGCGATGGGCTAGCAACCGTGACGTTGTCATTTTTGTCTACACTTTCTTGAACGGCGGCAATGTTCTTAACATTTCTGGCTTTTTTTGTCATACAGACACCACTCTATCGTGGAGAGTAATCTCACTTTCATTTTTTCTAATAACACGATCAATAACCTGTTCAGAAATACCACCACGACAAGTAGCATGAGGGGACCGTGAATTTGCGTAATAAAACTGGACAATTTCCAAACATTCTTCTGTGAAACAGACCATAATTTATTTAATTGCAAACCTTTCGAAAAACAACTGACAAGAGATTTCAAAAAGCGGTAAAGAATGGGTTGTCAAAGTTCCATTATAAAGTCAAACTTCCATTATTCCTAAAACTATCCTATTGGTAGACCTTTATATAATTAATCTTCTTAATACATCGATCAATAGCCAGTTCGTTCTTTGGTTCCAGCTTGTTTTTAACTGTTGCTGCATTCCATTGTTCTATTTCTCTTGGAATTCTTTTCCACTTGTCATTTTTCTTTTCTTGTAATCTCTCCTTACTGTTACTTCGATTTCTGTCTTGGCTAATTTTATATAAATTTTTTTTTTTATGAAATCTTCTTTGGCCACATTGACCAATTTTCGGTAGGGGCAAAACTTATGGGTTTGCGTCACCGACATGCTAGTGACGTGTTGCGCCAGAGTGGCGACCCCATTGTGTTTTAAATGTGTTTTAATGTGTTTTAAATGAAATTGTGTTTTAGATTATCATTATTTTAGTTGTTTAATTGTAGACTCACCGTGTAGTACAAAAAATGAGTACTTAATATGCTAATATTTTTATGTAGATAAATGAATAACAAAAACAAAGCATCTATTTTAGAATATTTCCAATATTGGTACCAATATTTGCGTTAGAATATTTCCAATATTGGTACCAATATTATTTATTTTTCTAATATTTAATCTTTGCAATACATCGTACAGTGAATATTTCATAGTGGCTTAGGAATTATTTTACTAACGTGGTAAAACAGATTTCTAGTTGTTCAATAGTATTTTTGTTGTGGATTTTAAAATTAAAAATTCTATAAAATTTTATAATAAATGTAATTTCCCAAAATTATTGTTTATTGATTTAAATTGTCAGAAATAAAATACGTTTTGTTATTTTTTGCAAAATGATTATTTATAAACTTATACCATTCAATTTCACCATTAGAACAATACAAAAAAATTTGTAATATAATTAGTTTTTCTAAATGTCCATTTTCTATATTTGTTTAGATCCTCGATCCTGCCTAAAAAAAATTATACATTTTTATATTATAAGTTTAAATAATAATTAATTTAAAAATTTAAAAAAAAACAGTTTTCCAAAGTTTCAAGTTTTCACTTCTGTCAACAGTCCGATGACTGCCTACCTTTTTTTTATTTTTTTTGTTTAAAGGAAAAGAAAAAAATCGATAAGCGTTATAAATTATTATTATATATTAAGTTTTCTTATTCCTGATGTTAATAACTTCATATATAAGGCTAATTGAAAAGTTCACGGAGCGGAAATGATAAAACGAGTTTATAGCTGAAAAAAATACTTTACTGTTCCGTATATTCTCCCTTAAGCTCAGTATATTTTTTCCAGCGATTCTCCAATTCATTTATTCAATTTCTGAAGTGATTTTCTCGAAGTCATTCAAAATAATCATCTACGTCTATTATAACTTCTTCATTTGATGAAAAACGCTTGCTACGTATGATTTTTTTGAGATTTGGAAACATATCAAAGACAGTAGGGGGCAAATCTGGCCAATATAGTGGATGCTGCAATAATTCGTAGTGTAACTCCTTCAATTTGGCCATTGCAAGAACACCTCCCCGAACCAGTACAATGTCATGATAAAAAAAAAATTCCGCTAAACCGGGTCTTTTCTCACGAATTTTTGAATTTATGATCCAATGATCCAAAAGCTTTAAATAATACTGTCCTGTTATTGTTTTGACGATTTGAACAAAATGCCTTTTGAATACCAGAAAATTGATACCACAACCATTTTGGTCCACTTTGGCTGTCTCGGAGCTGAACAACGAGGCTCAGTTTACTCTGCGGTTTGTTATCGCAGTTCAAGATCATGGTGGTAAATCCAAATCTCATCTACAGTTACAAAACGACGTTTAAAAAAGATCCAAATGTAGGTTAGAAAGTTTTGCTCGAAGTCGTTTTCAATCAGAATTTAACAAATGCAGCATTCATCCTGTCCATAGCTTTCTCAAGCCCAATTCCTTTTTGAAAATATAAAACACCCGCTTATTTGAGATGTACATGGCCTTAGCAATTTCACTCAAAGTCAATTTTTTGTCATCAATAAGCATATTCTGCATAGAATAAATTATTTGTTCCGTTGTTGCACTTATTGGACGTCTAGAACGAGGATCATCATCCAGGCTTGTACGACCACGTTGAAACTCACCTGCCCACTTACAAATTATTGTTTTTGAAGGAGCCGACTCCCCTAATACATTTACCATTTCACTATGAATATCTAGTACCTTTAAACCTATTTCTTTCAAATAATTTAATCACCGCACGATTTTTAATTTACATTTTAAAAAATAACACTGATTCGTTTACTTTAAGCTGCTGTTTTTGTACGAATGAATTGACAGATCGACTTGAAACTTCACATATGTTGATATAAATGATAAAACTTCAAAATGTAGTAAATTACATACTTCTTTTACTGATCTATAGTTGTAGCTCCGTGAACTTTTCAACTAGCCTAGTACTTAACTTAAACATAAATATGGCATCATATAATCGATTTTTGTTAATACATTAATTCAGTATTATGCATGCCCTACTGAAATTATAACGAGGATTATTAAGAGTTAAAAGAATGATTGATCTTTTAGTGGAACAATAGTAATCATATCGCTAACAAGAAAAATATTGATATCACACGCACTTTTTTTTATATAATCGATCAAAATAAGCAAGCTTTAAATGTTGCCCTTTATAATGAAGTATTATAAAACAATCACGAAGACCTAGTGGATATAGTAAATCCACAATCCAGATTTGGTAATTATTGTTAGAGAAAAAATTAAGTCTATTGAAGTCAGCTCCCAATAATGGTTAGTGTTGCCAACAATCATTAAGGAATTGTTTCATGATTCCTATCAAATAACTAACGGGTCTTTCAGATTGTGCAAGTTTTTTAATTCTTATTTAATTTTTGAATAAAAGACAAAATTTGCGTTGATTTTAAAAAACTTTTTATTGATAATTGAAGCAGAGTGTATGACATTTAAACACGCAGCACAATATTAGTCAAATGACCAATGAATGACTAACAAATGACTTTTGCAGCTCCACAGACATCGACTCTTTTTGTCGAATTGTTGAATGACATTTTGGCATAAACTCATGGCTCTATCTCACCAATAACTGGAATAATTCCATTATTTAGTACAGGTATCGATTGTGTTTATATGTTTAGTACCACTAGAGATATCCGGATCGGATCTGATCCGACTCCCAGATTCGGATCTTTTAAAAAAGCCGAATGAACCGGTTCCTAAAATTACGATACACGGGTCTCGGATCCCAGGCGACTCGATCCCTGACGGTTCTGTTGAATCTTAGATAGTCGGGTCGGACGGATCTCGGGTCTCGGGTCTTTTTTAGATCCGTTGATTTGTGAATCGTGAGAGAAAAGAATCGTGGGGAAAGGAGGGAGCCGTACTGTGGCTTAAAATATATATATATACATATATACATATATATATATATATATATACATATATATATATATATATATATATATATATATATATATATATATATATATATATATATATATATATATATATACATTAAAATACATTACATAAATAGAATAAATTGTAAAACACGAAAATTATAAATTATAAAATAAACTATAAAAATATATAAAACATAAAAATATGAAAAAAAACATAAAGATACAAAATATATAAAATAAAGTTCAACATCAGGTAAGACACTTCACAATAAGTACATAAAATTAATTTTTATAAATTAAAATTTTTAAACAATTACATATATACATGTAAAAATATGATTTAATTTATCGTTTTAGTTTTCAATCGACTTCTTTTTTTCTGTTACAATTTGACCAGTTTTACTGAAAATTCTTTCACATTGCACTGAAGTAGACATGACAGAGTCTTTTTTGGACAAATTCATATAGTCTTGGATAAATATTTTTTCTTTGAAACCACCATATTAAGGGGTCCTCGTGTCGATCGATTAAGGGCTCATTTAAATATTTTTTTGTTTCATTAATAGCTGCCTTCGTAGGGTTTCTGGAACTTTTTACATTTATTACTTTGTTTTCAAAATTTTTCCATATGAGAAAGTGAATTAATGCTTTTTGATGTCAATGATATACCCAAGCCTTTTAATAATTCATACGAAAAATAATTCATATACGGGCATGTTGATATTCTCAAAAATTAAAATGTTATGCTATATACTACTGCCAATCGTAAAATATTTGTTTATCGAACTATGTAACTAAGTTATGCAACCAGTTATACGATAAAAGATTCAGTGGAATCCGAGAACCGGCTCAGGGATCCGGATCTTTGAATTTATTCGGAACCGGTGATCAGACTCTCCAAAAAGATCCGTATTTCCCATCACTAAGTACCACACCAAATATTTTTCTGCGATTTTTTCAACTTTTTTTACTCAACCGGAAAAAGTAATGAATTTTTCAAAAAACCGACGTTTTTATTTCAAATATTCATAGCTCTTTGCAAAATTGGACAAATAAGACGTTGTTTTTTATTTAATTATTCGTTTTTGAATAAGCTTTTCAAAAAAAAATATATAAAAAAATATTTCAATTTATCTTTTATAACATTTTTAAGTTTTCGTAAAAAATCATAAATTTATCATCAAAAATGAATGATTTTTTAAAAATCTTTTTTTTTCCAAATCATCATCATCAACCCGTATCAATCCGCTGCAGGATGAAGGCCTCTTTAGCATGCTTCCAACCTTCGCGATCCTGAGCTTTCTTCTGCCATTCGGGTCCAATATATTTAATTATATCATCAGTCCATCGTGTTTTTGGACTTCTCCGTGGACGTTTGCCATCAAGCGGTATCCAATCCAAGGCCATCTTGATCCATTTTTCGTCCCATCGCCTCGTTACATGGCCTACCCACCTTCATTTCAATTTCTTTATTCTTCCAATGATGTCACTGTCAATGATCTCACTTTTGTTTGTTTTCTGATCCATGTGCAGATCTTTCTACCCCGTCTAGTAATGCCAAGCATACATCTTTCCATTTCCCTCTTTTCCTTCCGAAGTTTTTGAACTGACTGTGATGTGAGTGTCCAGGTTTCACTTCCGCATGTCATAACGGTCAGGACACACTGATCAAAGACTTGTCTTTTCAGGCAAAGTGGTAATTTGTTCTTAAACGCTATGTTGAGCCTGCCAAATGCCTGCCAGCCACATTTAACACGCCGTTCCACCTCCCGGACGGTATCACCTTCCACTGAAACCCTCTGCCCAAGATATATATAGTGATCTACAACTTCTAAATCCATTCTTAAAATAGAAACCCTCTTATCCTCAGCAAATTTATTGAACATGACCTGACTCTTCTTCTGGTTTATTTTCAAGCCAAATGGTTCTCCAGCAATTTGCAGTTCTTGTACGTGTCTTTGTAACTTCTCTAGGTCTTGTGAAAGAACAACGATATCATCTGCGAATCTAGGATGGTTTAAATATGCACCATTGATCCTTATTCCATCCTCTTTCAAACCAGATTACGGAACACTTCTTCCAGGCTAACTGAGAAAGAAGAGGCGGTATTGCGACATCCTACTGTACGCCCCGCTTTTCATTTACTCCAACCTCAAGATCGTCAAGGTGGGCTGTCGCTGTAGTTGTATCATATATCGATCCTAGTAGGTTTACATAGGCTTTCTCTATACCTTGGTTAAGCGGTTCGACAAAGCAATTTCAAAATCATTGCTCCTCTCCAGCAGCTTTCCAGAATCCACCTAGCCCCCTTTTTATCTTATCATTCTTTCGCGCTCTTTTTAGCAGTTTATCCTAATATATATATATATATATATATATATATATATATATATATATATATATATATATATATATATATATATATATATATATATATGTTGCACCATATTAAGTCATTACTGGAAGCAACAGTTAAAAACAATGGAAGTAGTGAGGAAAATATACGAAATGAAAATTGAAAACGCAACCTAAAACCAAATAATAAAAAAATAGCTTCAAAGTTTTATCTAAAGGGACTCAAAAATAAATTATTAACTATTTACAAAATGCACGATGAATTATCGCGTTCATGCCACGAAAAGGTGCAAAACACAATTGTAATAAATTCACTAGAAAATCGAAGGGTGTTGAGTTTAGCAGAGGGGTTTGTTATCAATTTTTGTTATATTGAGGACACTAAAACACTAATTTTGAAAGCGTATATTAATTAAAATTAATTTTACCAATTAAATACGTTCGGTTTATTCGATTTAAGTGGTTTATTTGGTTAACCTCCGTTCGTTCGCTTTAGCGTACTCCAAACCGCCCGGAGTAATTTTCTAAAAAAATCCTACCACATTTCTGGTGGAGGTGATAAGGTTTCCGTGATTGTTGTCACTTTAAAATTATTATATTCTCTTCCTTGCCACTGCTGACCGCCGGCGGAATGGATATTATAATAATATTCCTCATCTGCAAGACAACTAAACACAGAGACATTTGTCTGCAAAATGTTGATTTCTTTAATTGCTGGTTGCCTATACTACCTTTATCAATAAAGTAAAGTCATAAAAAAGTATTTCGTACAATTTTATTCAACACGTCAATAAAGGGGTAGAATGAAAAGTAAGATACTATTTAAATAAAATAATTGTTTTTTTTTTAATAGAAAATTAATTTATTTTTAGTTTTTTTAACGTATTATTATGTATCATATTTACGTATTTATATTACGTAGTTTAAGTAAATAAATGCAAAGTAGTCCTCTGTTTCGGCGATGATCTCTTCATTTAATGTGATTTTCTTTCCAAGCAGCTATTTCATCATGTTTGGAATGACAAAAAAGTTGGAGAAGAATGAAATATAAAGGATCACATGCCCGCTAATCTTGGATGCTAAAAGAATAAACTTGGATTTGAGTATTTGCAAACAAAAGCATCAAAACTAAAAAATATTTATTCTTGCGCCTTCGCCACACAGTCATATTTTAAATTCATTAAAAAAAAATTGTTAACTCATTTCTTTTATTTTGGTTCTTACTGCATTATTAGTGAATTTGACAAGTTTCGAATCAATATTTTTAAGTTAATTAAGAAATTTAATTTACTTAAGTCATAAATTGTACCATTTTGCGCTTATTAAATTGACTTTTTCACATAGTGCCTGCAAGTAAGTCTTAACCTGTTACAGTCTCCAATAGCCAGTTTCTGATGTACAGCAGTTCTTAAACACCTCTTACGTTGTCCTGCGACGTATGTACCTCTATACCCTCGTCACGGCTTCTTAAACTTGTGTAACACTGTCATAAAATATTGTTATCAATTCAAATATATCTGTAAAAGTTTTGACAAGCTTGAAACAAAATTAAATAATAGTTTTGTTTTGATTCCATCGTGTTTTTGCGACGAGTTGACAAAAGGTGCAGTCACTTTAAGCCTTATAACTTGACAATCCGTTGATCGATTCTGATAATGGCGGTCTCGTTTTATAGAAGAAATATATAACTTTCAGATTATATATTACTTCAATAGATGGCGCTAGTAGTTTTCTTTAAACTTAAAAAGTTTCATTATTTTTTCAACATACTGTGTATATTTTTGAAATTGAAGTTAATGAATAAAATGTTAATCCTCACAGTAATAAAAGTCTTTTGGTATTAATTGAACAATATTTTATATACGTAATTTAAAAGGGGTAATACTTTATAAATGAATATTGAGAAGCATTTATACCAAACAGAAGCATTTATTATACCAAACAGAAGCATATATTACAATTAATAATAATATTTATTATTACCAAACCAAACAGAGGCAGATCTTGGTCTTTAGCGGCATTTCGGACAGTGGGAAGATGGAAACATGGGTCTCAACTTTGAATATAAAAGTGTAGAAAAGAACATATGATCCTGTAAGTGGGACCGGAATGGTAGCTGCAGATGGTCGGCTACTGTTTCCGGTTTAGCAGTGGCGTAGGGCAGTATGAATAAAAACAAGAAACTGATAAAAGTTTAGTTGTTTAAAACAATAAATTATGGCATAGTTATAGTTAGTGTATTAAATTCATGAAGGCTTAGTAGATACGGCAGGGAAATGTAAACATTTTAATTAATTTAAAAAAATCTGTTTAAGAGTAAAGTGTCTTTTATGTGACCAATGCGACAAAAAGTTATTAAGAAATTGGAATATCCTCTGTATATATAACATAATTAATTCTTGTAATGTAAATAGTCAATAAATCAACTAAAATATTAGATATAAACTCGAGTATAAACTCATTTATCAAAATAACCAAAAAAAGCTATCGAGTATAAACTCATTTATCAAAATAACCAAAAAAAGCTAACTTTCAAGAATAAATGCTATGAAAGATGTTTATCAAAATGATAAAATAAAAAAATTACATATTTTAAACAGTCAACTTCAATTGTTGGATCAGTATTTGGTAGTAGTCTCACTTTTACCTTAGATGTTTGATCAAAAGAATCCTCAGCAAAATGATGGGAACATAAAACCCTACTGCGATGTGGAATAAATTCAGGCTTTTTAATAAAATTAATCCACTATGTTCTTCTATTGGGATCTTTGGGAAATCTTGAAAAAAGATAAACTGGTTTAATAACATGAAATCCAAACCAAAATGAAAGAAGCATTTACATTTATTAGTACAAGAATTTCTGAAAAAAAAGGATTGTAAAACACTATGTATTATCAGTTATATTTTATAGGTTCTTTATACGAGTAAAGTAACATATTTTATATTATTCACGTATGGGCCCGGGTGGACCACGCGAAGTACAATTAGAGGCGTTTGTTGTTGTTAGCCTTCCTTTGCGCCCATACTAATTTCATTCTTTCGCTATGAGCTTTTTTTCTTTCGTCCTTCCAAACGTCAACCTTGTGTCTGAAACAGTCTCTATCCTGAATTTCACTTTGTGTAATATTTGCTGATCTTAGGTCCTCTTTAATTGCAGCAATCCATTTAATTATTTCTACTTTAGCTCTACTCCTATTTTCATAAAATTCGACTATTTGTCTAGTTAGCCTATTTGGGTTCATCCGTTTTATGTGTCCGTAAAACTTAAATCTTCTTTTTGTCATATCGCTATGTATATCTGTGTATTGTTTGATTTCTTGATTTTCTCGAAGTAGGTATGTTGTTGTATTTATTTGTTTGGGGCCTAGGATTTTTCTTATGATTTTTTCTATTCAAAATGAGCGTTTCTGCCCCATATAGACATTCTGGCTTAATAACTGTGTTGTAATGTCTCAGTTTTGTGTTTTTAGATAGGCATTTTTTGTTGTAAATATTCTGTGTAAGTATCAATGCCGTTTCCATTTTTTGACATCTACCCTTATTGGCCGCTTTTTCCACCCCATTGTCCATGATTATTTCACCCAAATATTTGAATTGAGAGACTCGTCTGATGTTACCATATTTTGTTTTCAGAAATGGTGTTCTTAGTCTGTTGCAAGTGATGTATTGTGTCTTTTCAAAGGAAATGTGGAGTCCTACCTTTTCTGCTGTTTCTTTTAGAATTTCAATCTGTTTATGTGCCGTTAATACATCTTGAGCCAAAATTGCTAGATCATCAGCAAACGCCAGACAATCAACTTTGATGTTGGTTCTCCCCAGTTCAATAGGCTGGTCAATATTCAGGGCCGACTTTTTTTCACACCATTCCTGTATTACTTTTTCTAGAACACAGTTAAATAAGAGTGGCGAGAGTCCATCCCCTTGTCTCGCTCCAGTTTTATTTTCGAAGGGCTCTGAGATGTCACCCATGAATTTAACTTTTGACCTTGTGTTAGTTAATGTTGCTTTAATAATTGCCAGCGTTTTCAGATCTAGTCCTTGTTCTTTCAAGATTCGGAATAAAGATTCGCGGTCTATAGAATCATATGCTTTTTTGAAATCCACAGTTGTACAGACGAGATTTTTATTGAACAGTTTTTGATGTCTTAGGATCAACTTTAGATTCAGGATCTGTTCAGGGCAGGATCTGCCCAGTCGAAAACCTGCTTGATATTCACCAATTTTAGGTTCCAACTGTCCTTGGGTTCTGTCTAGTAAACATTGAGATAGAATCTTGCAACAAACTGGGAGAAGAGATATCCCTCTATAGTTGTTTACATCTGTTCTATCTCCTTTCTTGTGTAGTGGATGGATTAGAGCATTTTTTCAATCTTCCGGAATCCGTTCGGTTCGCCAAACTTCTTGTAGAATTTTGGTTATTTCCTTGATTGTACCTGGACCAGCGGATTTCAAACGTTCAGCAGTGATTCCGTCTTCACCAGAAGCTTTGTTATTTTTAAGCCGCTTGATTTGCCTAATTATTTCATCTTCATTCGGTGGTAATGAATCTGGGTTTGTTTGTTTAGGGTTTAGTGTTGGTAATTTGTTTAAAGGCTCAGGACAGTTTAGTATTTGTTCAAAATATTTCGCAAGTTCTTTGCAATTGTCTTGGTTATTTAGAGCTAATTGTCCGTTTTCCTTTTGGAAGCAAAGACTTTGGGGTTGATAGCCTGTTAATTTAGTTTTAAATGTTTTGTAAAAGTTTCGGGTGTTATTTTTTTGGAAATCTTTTGCTATTTCATTAAGTTGATTGTTTTCATATTTTCTTTTAGTTTGTCTAATTAGCTTCGATGTTTCTTTTCTTACTTCCAAAAAGATGTTATAGTTTATTGCTGTTTTTTGACTGTTCCAATCTTTGAATGCTTTACTTCGGCTTAATACTGCTTGCTCGCAAACTTCATCCCACCATGGATGTTTTCTACGTTTTTGTAAAGGAACTAACTTTAAGGCTGTTTTAATAATTTTTTGTTTTAATTCTTGCCAGTTCTGTGATGGTTGTTTATCAAGCTCTTCTGTTAGGGCTGGTTTTATTTTCGTTGGGTCGAACTTTGGTATTAGCAGTCTCTTTTGAATAAGTTTTCGAGGTTTTATGCTAAGTTTGATTCTAGTCAAGTAGTGATCAGTGTTTATGTTAGCTTCTTTCCTGACTTGAACATTCAAAATCTCTTTATAGTTGGAGTACGAAATGGCGACATCGTCAATTTGAAATTCACCTATGTACGTGTTTGGGCACCTCCAGGTCTTTTGTTTTGTTATTTTCTTCTTAAAATGTGTTGACATTATTTTTAGATTAAACTGCGAACATAGTTCAACCAATCTTCTACCATTATGGTTAGTCCATTTATGAGCGGGAAAACTGCCGACTGTTTTCCTGTACTTTTTTTCTTTCCCTAGTTGGACGTTGAAATCACCCAATAGGATTTTTACGTGGTTATAAGGGAATTTTAGAGATAGTCTTTTCCAGAATTTCCCAGGACTTATTTACTTTTTCAGGATTAGATTTATTTTCTTCGTTAACTGGGAGATGTGTATTGATTAATGTATAGTTTTTGTTAGCACACTTGAGGGATAGTGTCATGAGTCGATTATTTACTGGCTGGACATTAGTTATAGAACCAAGAATGTTTCTTGAGATAGCGAAAGCAACACCGAGATGTGGTGTATTTTTGAGTATTCTTTTGTCAGTTTTACTTTTAAAAAGTCTGTAATTGCCGAATTCCAAGGTGTTATCATCTATTAATCTGGTTTCTTGCAAAGCTAAAATTTGGATTTTTTGCTGATTCAATGTTCGCCCCAATTCGTGTAGTTTTCCTGGACGCAGGAGGGAATTGATATTTACCGTTCCAAAGAAAGTTTTTGTTTTCGGTTTCAGACGTTGGCCAGAGGTCTCCGACTCCCTCTGAAAGATTTTGCGTTTAAGCCCGGACGCCCCAGAATCCGAAAGTCCGGTTGTACCAAAGCTGGCAGAGGATTGTCTACCTCCTGGGGTAATTTTGTAATTACTAGAACGCTTCATCTTGTACTTTGAATTAATTGTTTGAACCATGACGGTTCAGAGGTTAAGACTGCAGGGGTTAGTTCCAGAATTTAAATATCAACCGCACCACTGGTGAACAGACGCTGACCACTCAACCGCTTGATACAAGTCAGACGCTAAGTGGATTTAGTTTTTTTTGCCTTGGTTCGGGGCTGCTTATTTTGAGGTATTCGCAGCTGTCCATTAATATCTAATGGAACTTTCACTATCCACGACCCATGACCCGTCCAGTACCTTAGGGGAGGTATACTGGAACATTATAATTATATTATATTACGTAAATCAATTTGACTACGCCTATGCATGTCAGAGAATATGTAGGCTTCATAACCTTAAAATTTAATTCAAACAAAATATGTTGTTATAGCTAAATAATTGACAACTTTAAAATTAAAAACACTTACCTATGTAGTGTTACTGAAATAGTTGTTGTTAGTTAATTAGTTGTTAGTTGTGCATCTTGCCTCCGATATTATTGTTTTTTACTGTCAATATAATAAGTATTAATATGTATTTATACTAAAACGCACAAAAAGAGTATTCCAGCACACTTATTCGCCAATTATTATTGATTAAAATGCACTAAATTCGCTCAAATCTACTATTAAACTTGTTACTACTAAATTGTTGATACCAACTACCAAAATTCCAAAACTATGAGTCGCCTGTGGTTTTTGAATATGGCCGTTTCCGTCTCCATTTATATGCGCATAAATATATGCAAGGCTCCTTTCTGTTAGTTTTATATTCAAAGGGCCAAACCCAGACAAACCATCTGTCACGCCGATCTGATAACTTATGTTGACATTTTTAAGGGTATAATGTGGTGTAATTAAACGTGTAACCTGGGCAACCTCAGTAACATAAAATATTTTAAAGGCGTTGTTTGCATTTTATCAACAAAATTTTCCATAAAAAATCAACGACAAACTCTTCTACTTTCTTCCTTCCATCGCATCTGCTCCGATGGAATTATTTTAACATTTTTTTTTACTTTAAATTGAAAATAATGTGAAGAATGGTCAAATGTTAGTGCCAAACTGTTTATATCATTGAAGAAAGAAGATTTATAAAAAGTGAAAATAACCAATAAACGTATGTCATAGTTTAAGAAAATTGGCGATTTCGTGTTAACTGTTACCAACTTGTCGTGCTGGTTATGCATATTTATAGGTTACGTGAGTTTCGGGATTAAATTTGTTGCCTGACTTTATTAGTGTATTCGAACTGAGTAATAAAGTATGTTATTTTTAACAAATTTAATAAAGATCGTCATCTAATTAACACTAAATGTAATAATTACTTCGAGGTTCAATTAAAATCTTAGCAAACTAAGAGAAATGCCAACTATATGACAATATGATAAATTATTTACCATTTTTCTTGGAAAGTAATATCTATATAAATTGAATAACCGGTATTTGGCGCCACATATTAGGGTTGTCAAAAAGAAATGAAAGAACTATATTAATTAAAAAGAGTCTTTATTTGTTAATAATGTCTCAGGTAATCTTCATTCACTTAGATTTTGCGGACGATCTTGAAAGGTGTTGGTGAAGGATATGGTGGAGTTGGATATGTGTGTGTGGGAACTGCGGTGGGTGAAGTTGGTCTTGGAGTAGTTGTAGTTGTTGTGGTTGGCCTTGGAGTAGTTGTTGTTGTTGTAGTTGTTGTTGTAGTTGTTGTGGTCGGCTTTGGAGTAGTTGTAGTAATAGTTGTTGTGGTTGGATAATGAGATGTAGTATATGTCGGATGAGGCCATGTTGGTGGTGGTGGTGGTGGTCCTGGTCTTGGCTCTGGAGATGGTAATCTGTGAGGTACAAGAGAGTTCCGGCGCTGTATGACCGCTAAAAAACAAGAAATAATCTAAAATACTACCTATATGATTATTCAAAAGATTTACTAACGCAAAGCTTAAATAAACACAGACCGAATTATCAATTCTTGTTGATCAAAAAAAGTTTTAAAAGTTATAAATAACACAGGTCGACATGAGTGCTTGAACATTGATGAGGATGTTCTTTTTGCGTTTCATTTAGGTAGTTATTAAAACTCCTTTTCACAGTAATGGCTTAGCACATCCCATTTTCAAGTACCTGCTTCTCCTTTATATCATTTTTTGATTGAAATTATTTGTACCTGACCTGACTGTAGAGGGGCTATTTGTACAGTAGTCTACAAACCTTTAAGGGCAGTCTTATTGTTTTCTATAGTTTTGGTTTATTTCTGTCTCGTTTACAGTACAGTCAAGTCAGTGGCGGTGAGGGCATTGAGATGCCACCTCTCCAGAATTTATCACAGTAAACAATTTTTCGGAGCAAAACACCATATTTTATTAACTTTCAGTTTGTTTTCCTTGTTCACCTCCTATATAGGTTTCAATAGCACGAAAAGTAAAAAGGAGGAAGGGGAAAGCAAAAAAAAATCTTCAGCAGCACTATTTTCTTCTACGCCCTCCGACTTTGAAAACCCACGAGCCGCCACTGACTCAAGTGTTTAAGTCGATTTTATATAAAATGGCAAGTTCAAGTCATTGAGTTTCCAAAAATATAGCGGATAAGTTTTGTTCTATATGCGGACGGTTTATTTTAAAATCTATATCCGAAGATCCTAAATTGATGAGATCAAGATAAAAGTTGGGCTCGTCATGTTTGCTGCGTGAGTTGTCACATAAATTTAGTGCAGTGGATGCAACGCAAAAAAAAATTAATAATATAATTAATAAAATAAATATTAGATTGTAAAAATATGTCGTATCCTTTTTCCCCCATCACCGACCCTCTGTAAAAAAAAGATGTACGGGTTACAGTAATAAGCTCATTATTTTCGGATTTAGAATTACAATATACTTTATATACACCTATTTTCATCAATGTTGCCTTAAAAATTTTAAATTTGTTGACTTGTGTCATTAGAATGGAGGCGTGAAACCGGTGGCGATTGCTCCGCGCGTTTTTACGTCTAATAAATATACTTACAGGAACATACAAATGGCACAAACAGGAGGAAAAGAAGACTGAATTTAGTGGCAGAATTCATTTTTTTGTGATTGTTCTTGCAACAGCTACAGATACAACTAGTAAAATAAAATATAATATGCTTGACAATATTTATATTTTTTTTCTTGATTGCGTCATTGTATGATAACATCAAAATTTGAACAAGTATGAATATCATCTTTAAACAGATGAATGATACGAGATATAAATAACCAATAATTTGTAACCACATGCAACCTTATAAGTATATATTACAAGGTAGATATACAAATTAGATAGAGCAAGGGGTGTTCAATATTAATAACACTGGGGAACAGCAATTTTGTTGACTTGGATCTGTGCCTTGTTTTTGACTAATTTTTCATCTCTGAATTCAAAAATATTCACAGTTTTTCTCTATCACGTCAAGTTCTTAAGCTACATCATACCCCTCATTTTACCTTAAAAGTGTACATACGAAAGGAAATAAGGTGAGATCTGACCAAATAGATTAGAATATTTTATTCATACAGAGGTTAACATATTATTAAAAGTTAAATTGTGTTTATACAAAAAATAAATAAAAGATATTATGGTAAAAATTTCTTCTTATAGCTTTTCCTGGAATGTTCAGTTTGTGGACATTCTGGCTTGATGCTCCAACAGTAGTCAGCCATCATACTGACATCCCATTTACCTTGAAACCGCGCTTCCATAACCTTTAGATCTTGGTGGAATCGCACGCCCTGTTCATTACTAACAGCACCAAGATTTTCTGGGAAGTTAGTAAGATGACTATTAAAGAAATACAGTTTGATGCTCATGTTGCAACCAAGCTTTTTAAAGCTCTCCAGGAGTTGTTGAACAATTTCGATGTAATTCGGGGCTCGTGTATTTCCAAGAAAGTCTTTAACAATATTTTTAAAAGCCCCACCAAGCATTCCTTTCAAGCTCGGTCATTGTTTCAGTGAAATTTTCATCTTTAACGAGTTGCCGAATCTGTGGACCATCAAACACACCAGCCTTAATCTTTTCATATGACAGGCTAGGGAATACCGAAATGATATACTTAAAACAGTTTCCTTCAATTGACAAAGCCTTAACAAATTGCTTCATGAGACCTAGTTTTATATGCAAAGGCGGAAATACAATGTTTTTTCTGTCGACAAGTGGCTGATTTAAAATGTTTGGATCACCAGGTCTTAGGTCTGGTGATCCAAACCTCTGGTCTTAGGTCTTCACGCAAAGAAACTGAATGACCTATTGGGACTGAACCGTATAAATTTCCATTATGTAGGAGAACACACTTCAAGCTACGCTTTGAGCTATCTAAAAACAATCGCCATTCAGTTGCGTTATAGTTAGAAATGGCCAATTCTTTCATTAAACCTTCTACGTTCTGGCAATATACAAATCCGTCATTATTTCTGAAGTACTACCTAAATTCACTTTCTCTGGATCGATAGTGAGTGACTTTAGCTCCTTTGTCAAGCAAATTTTTTTTTGTGCAGTCTTGATGCTAATAATTCCGATGCTTTTTTGGATAGTCCCAAATTTCGAGCTAAATCGTTTAATTCATGTTGATTGAATCCTTTACGAAAAGAATCATTGGAAACTTTGAATTCTTCGTCGATGGAGTCACTTCGATCTTCACTTGATTCACATTCTTGTATTTCTAAAGAAGGTAATTCTTGAAAAAAGAAGGTAATTCTTCACGGGGGAATTGAAAGAAATAAAAAAATCTAATTATTAAATAAAACAAAGAAATAGATATTTTATCGATCCAAACAAAAAGCGCAAATATAAGAAGCTGGATTATCCCTGCCAGAACATTCTTTATGCGTCCACTTTCAGCAAATTCTGCATCGGTACCACATCTCTTCACTTTTGCCCGTGTCTAAACAAATCGCACATAGAATTTCTTCTTCTGGGTATTCTGACTTATCATCGTAAATTAAATTTTCATTTAGTTCTTCAGTAGACGATTCGTCATCGTCACTCTTGAATAATTTTTTCTTTGCTCTTTTAATTCTTTGTTTTGATTTGATTTTTTGTTTGAATCGTAACAGGATTGACGTTAGCTGAGATACCATGATACCGTTACCATGAGATATAGACTAAACAATAACATTCGCATCCACAGAAAGGGGAGTTCTGTGGACAGGGGATCTGAATCAGAAATAAAATTATCTAAACCTAAAAATCTACTAAAAATACATTATGAACTTTCACGGGGTAATGAGAGCTATGGCAGGTAATGAAAACCAAGTAGGCTCCCATTACTCGCAAACCACCAATATTGAAAATTAATAACACAAATATTTCATGCGACTTTCGATCACAATTTAACGAATGGCACTTAAAAAACGACAGATTTAGGTAAGTAATTACCCGGGAAAAAATAAAATACATCTACACAGATCTACTTAGATCTACGGAGATGTATTTTTTGGCGCAGTTACATCTATTTTGATCAGCATTGCTCTTCGTATATCTCTGTCGATAAAATGAGATGTATGAAGATCAATTTAGATGTACGCAGATCACAAAAGATGTACAGAGATCTCCGCATAATCGCAAACAAAGAAATTAAATTTACTGACGGAAAAAAAGTAAATGTACATACATCTAAGTAGATATTAGAGCGTCAGCAATAACAATATGATTGTTTAGACCCTGCAGCCGTTGAAGTGATAATAAGTGATATAACATCCATAAATGTTTATAATACTTTTTTTTATCATATAGTTTGTCTTTTGTTTCTTAATAAAATTCGATGTTTACCTCATAATAACGATCTAACATTTATCTATCAATTCTAATTCCTAAAAATAAAAAAAATAAAAAAATACACTGCTGTATATATATATATATATATATATATATATATATATATATATATATATATATATATATATATATATATATATATATATATATCATCATCATCATCAGCCCGTATCGATCCACTGCAGGATGAAGGCCTCTTCGGCATGCTTCCAACCTTCACGGTCCTGGGCTTTCCTCTGCCACTCGGGTCCAATATACTTAACGATGTCATCAGTCCATCGTGCTTTCGGTCTTCTTCGCGGATGTTTGCGATCAAGCGGTATCCACTCCAGGATTGCCTTGGTCCATCTGTCGTCCCATCGCCTCGCTATATGGCCTGCCCATCTCCATTTCAACTGTTTTACTCTTCCAATGATGTCACAGACTTTTGTTTGTTCCCTGATCCATGCGCAGGACTTTCTGTCTCGTCTTGTAATGCCAAGCATACATCTTTCCATTCCCCTCTGTGCCACCCGAAGTTTTTGAATTGATTGCGATGTGAGTGTCCAGGTTTCACTTCCGTATGTCATAACGGGTAGAACGCACTGATCGAATACTTTTCTTTTCAGGCAAAGTGGGAGTCTGCTCTTAAACACTATGTTGAGCCTACCAAATGCCTGCCAGCCACATTTAACACGCCGTTCCACCTCCCGGGCGGTATTCCCCTCCATGGAAATCCTCTGCCCAAGATATACAAAGCTGTCCACAATCTCTAAATCCCTTCCTAAAACTGAAATTCTTCTGTCCTGAGCGAAGTTATTGAACATAACCTGACTCTTTTTCAGGTTTATTTTCAAGCCAAATGGTTCGCCAGCCCTTTGCAGTTCTTGTATGCGTCTTTGCAGCTCCTCTGGGTCTTGTGAAATGAGAATAAAATCATCTGCAAATCTAAGATGGTTTAAGTTTGCACCATTGATCTTTACCCCATCCTGTTCCCAATCCAGTTTACGGAATACTTCTTCAAGGCCAGCCGAGAAAAGAATAGGCGATATTGCGTCACCCTGCCGTACACCTCGTTCTATATTAATTCCCACTTCAAGATCATCAAGGTGAATTGTGGCTGTAGCTCCATCATATATCGATTCTAATAGGTTTACATAGGCTCTCTCTACACCTTGGCTAAGCAGTGCATCCATTATCGCATGCTTTGAGATGGAATCAAATGCTTTTTCGTAGTCGATAAAAGCCAAACACAGTGGCATGGTGTATTCGTTGTGCCTTTCTATGACCTGCTGTACAACCTGGATGTGATCCATTGTACTGAATCCACTTCTGAATCCTGCTTGTTCTCTTGGTTGTGCGTCATTCAGTTTTTTTAATATTCTTTTAGAAATTATCTTAGTGAAAACTTTGTACATCACTGATAGGAGGCTTATTGGACGGTAGTTCTTTAAATCTTCCTGTGCTCCTTTTTTAAGTAAAAGGATCACTTCTGCATTTTTCCATAAGTCAGGTACTTTTTGTTCTTTGAGGCATTTTGAGTATAATTTTGCCAGTGTTTTATGTAACGTCCGACCACCAGCTTTTAGCATTTCGACAGTTACACTATCCTTTCCTGGAGCCTTGCCGTTCTTCATCAATTCTATAGCATTTGTTACTTCCTCCACTAGGATATCTGGTATTATATATTGTTCTTCCGTGGGTATTGCTGTCCCTGACTGGCTCTGATCTTCATATATATATATATATATATATATATATATATATATATATATATATATATATATATATATATATATATATATATATATATATATATATATATATATATATATATATATATATATATATATATATATATATATATATATATATATATATATATATATATATATATATATATATATATATATATATATATATATATATATATATATATATATATATATATATATATATCAAAGCAATAACCAAAATTGGCGTGTAAAACAATCGAATTTTGACGAACCCATTAAACTGGGGAGAACCAACATCAAAATAGATTGGCTGGCGTTTGCTGATGATCTAGCAATTTTAGCTCAAGATATATTAACGACACAAAAAAACAGATTGAAATCCTAAAAGAAACAGCAGAAAAAGTAGGACTGCAAATTTCCTTTGAAAAAACACAATACATGACCTGCAACAGACTAAGAACGCCATTTCTAAAAACAAAATATGACATTTCATATAAAAATATGAAAATGAAGAATGCCTGTATGGCGCAGAAACGCTCATTTTGAATAGAAAGACAGAAACCGCCGAGATTGAAAAGAAAGAAAGAAAAATCATAAGAAAAATCCTAGGCCCCAAACAAATAAATAGCACAACATACCGACTTCGAGAAAACCAAGAAATCAAACAATACACAGATATACATAGCGATATGAGAAAAAGAAGACTTAAGTTTTACGGGCACATAAAACGGACGAATCCGAGTAGGTTAACTAAACAAATAGTTGAATTGTATGAAAATAGGAGTAGAGCTAAAATAAAAACAATAAAATGGATTGCTGCAATTAAAGAAGACCTAAGATCAGCAAATATTACACAAAGTGAAATTCAGGATAGAAACTGTTTCAGACACAAGGAAAAATGTAGGAAGGCCGGAACAACTTGGTCTGATGAGAGGCAAAAGAGCTCGGAGTGAAAGAATGAAATCAGTATGGGTGCAAAAGAAGGCCAACAACAACAAACGCCTCTAATTGTACTTCGCGTGGTTCACCAGGACCCATACGTGAATAATATACATATAATATATATATATATATATATATATATATATATATACATATATATATATATATATATATATATATATATATATATATATATATATATATATATATATATATATATATATAGATATGTATATATATTTCTAAATAATGGGTGTCGATCTGTTGATTCTGTGAAGAGTCACGACGTGTCGCCAAAATCTTATTTGGCATTCTCAAGTGTTGTCCCCGTGTGGGCTCCACACAGTGTGTGCCCCACACATCCCTTCCATTGGAGGGCACATGTTTCGTCTCTTCAGGGTGTGGTGAAACATGTGCCCTCCAATGAAAGGGATGGGTGGGGCCCGTCCCCAGTCAAACAATCAACAAAGAGAATGCTCATTAAGGCGGAGACGCAGGTTGTTGTGTGTTCCACATGAGATTATGGAACCCTCGATATTCAGGCTCGTCAGGGTATCGACTTCCCGTCGGATGGCGGATGTATAAAAAATTAGATTTCTTTGGACAGCGTCCAATGAGACGGCAGTAGCCGTCTCATTGTGTCACACCCAACCGCTGAGTTCCACAATCTCATGTGGAACACACAGTAACCTGCGTCTCCGCCTAAATGAATATTTTGTTAGGTGATTGACCAGGAACGAGCCCCACCCATCCCTTCAATTGAAGGGTATATGTTTCGCCTCTTGATGTTCAGGCCCTTGGTGTTCATTTAGACTGAAACGTAGGTTGCTGTGTGTTCTACATGAGATTGTGGACCCCAGCGGTTTCCGGAAAAAAATCCTAATAGTAGTGTAAAAATGATTTTTTAAGGAGAGTTCATCTATGAGGTTTTTTATAGTTTTTGTCATTCTTGTTACCTAGAAATCTTTTCACTACACTTACAAAATACTTCCAAGCTGCCAATTCATTTTCATTTATTTTTTCTTGAAAACGGAATTCACCCAGAAGCTTCCTTATTTGAGGTCCAATAAATATGCCTTTTTTAATTTTGCATCACTTCATTTAGGAAATATTTCTTTTAGGTAGTTGAAACCCTTACCTTATTTATCCGTGGCTTTGATCAAGTTTTACACTAGTCCAAGCTTAATATGGAGGGGTGAAAAAAGTACCTTTTTTATATTAACAAGAGGGGGAATATTTTATGTTTGCAGTACAACGGACCTGTTAATTGGCCACCAAGGTCATATGATCAAGGCCTTTAGATTATATTTTTTTGGCGTTAAGTCAAATCATTGGTCTATGCCGATAAACCAGCCATTATTGATGCCTTGGAAGCCAACATAACTCGGACAGTTGCAGACATAAGACCCAATTTACTTGAAAAAGTCAAAAAATGGTTACTTTTACATTGAGCACGAATAAATTTTCCGTGTTTTTTGATATTTTTAAGATTCTTCACGTACTCACTATGCGACTTTTTACTAAGGAAATATTTAAGTCACAAATATTATAAAAACATATATTGATTTATAATGATATTTGATATTTGTTCGCGAATTTACGTACATTCTGCAGCAATGATTGTGAAAAAAATCAAGTATTTGCTTATTGATACTGTAGGAATTTCATTGATATAAATTAACGGACAAACACATTGAAGAAGATATCCTTATCACTTATGAAATATTTCTTTAGTTTGTGCAATTAAATAGCTGTTATCCATTCATAAAATCAAGACATGATTGTTACATTTCCTGGATTAAAATATTTCTAAAGTAGTTGGTAAATAATAAGTTAAAATTTTAATTGTTTATTATATTAAAATAAAATCAAAATAGCTGATTGTACACGCGAAACTCTATGTTCTAAAAAAGTGTTGAAGATAAAACGTTTATCCAGATTAATAAAGAGAAGTGTAAGCAGTGTGTAAAAAAAAGTATTAACAAATAATAACACTAGTTTACACGGTTTTTATACCCCAACTGAAAATTATTAATTATTGTTTATTTAGGTAAGAGTTATACAGAAAAAATATTAAAAATTTTTTGTCGCGTCTGCTTTTAGAACTATTTATTTACTTAAAAATGGAAAAAATCTTAGTATGAATAATAAAAATAAAAATAAAATAAAAATGGCTAATTTTCGCATTCTTTTTATAGTTTTTTGGATCGGTTTTTCTTATAATGAACTAACAGTAACCCTCTAACATGTTTTCATCTCAAAATCCTTGATCTCGTTCTTCGAAACTCTTTTATAACGATACGATAGAAAAAAATGAACGGTCTATTTTTTTTTTAATAAACATATATATAATATAGAAATAAATATACATATCTCCCTAATATTAACTGGGATGGCTTAACTAGAATTGCGCTAACTGGGCGGCTAGTTGGGTACATGAGTTTGAGCACCATGGTGGTGGCCTCCAAGCATTGTAACTTTAACTACCTGGAAATAAATGTAACCCTGAATACTCCGAATCCATCAAAACTATTCTCTGTTTTTTATAAATTTATCAGATCAATACAAATCATATATAAATACTCGACTGTTCACACTCTTAACGAGAGATACTTATTACAACCTCAGTTATAATGCATGATAACAATCAACATGTTCTACATGTTCTACATAACTTCTACAATGATTATATTATCGGCCAGTAATCAAATTTCAAACTGGGTACTGTTCCTGACACTGAGAGGAGAACACGCAACAGTGCCAGCTTCGGGTATGAACGGAGTATCAAGAGAGAGCACGCGAAATACCCACCCAAAGAGCTAACCAAAACATAATGGATAATGAATATCCACAAAGTTTGGATATTCACTTAAACAGAAATCATTTAACGTTGATCAAAACATTAATCAAGAACCATTGTTTCAAATATTATATTAAATGAATACTAACAGATTTAATTTAATTGTACTTGAATATTTGATAATAATCAGAATAACATCCTGTGAGAAAGAGAAACAGAAGTAATATTTAAATACTTATCAAAAATGCCAAAATCAATAGAAGACAAAGTGTTCAGTGAAAAATTCACTTATATAGTAATCTTTTAATATTAATGAAAACATTAAATATAAATAATAGAGCTTTAAATATATCTCAAAACTAATATAAATCGATAGAAACGAAAGTGTTCAGTGACAAACTCACAGTTAATAAAAGTTAATAGACAACAAAGTGTTCAGTGATACACTCACCCTTGGAATTATTTGGGAATGACACGACACTACACTTGTTCACAGTATAAATGAAAATGTTGGTTTCAAATACTGAAATGAAGCCATCTCTAAAGATGCCCCACCATTATCAAACATCTGGCGTTTAACTACCCTTAAGTGTTATCGAAGTTTTAGATAGAATAAGCGAACTTATATTAAGTATAAACACAACACAACCCAGTGTTAACTTTAGTGAAAAATGAAATATAGTCATCTGGTCCAATGTGATAAAAACCATCTTTACCAAAGAAAAAGGCGATAAAACTATCGTTTTGCCTGAGATGGAACAAGAGACCGGATGATGTAAATTAATCCAACATAATTCTTACATTTGTATACTAAAAGACCTCCTAAACAAACGACAGACCTACCGTTTTATTTGAGATCAAACCGATGTCTTAAAAATATATACTAAACAAAAATATTTTTGTTCGGCACTCATACTTCCAAAGGAAATGAATCTTCAATGATATATATTTTTCAATAAATCAGCAATATATTTATAATTTTCACTTTTTTTATTTCCCAAAAATTCTTCGTCAACCATTTTGAGTGACTCCCAAACAGCTTTTTCATTAACAGATAAAAGGCTTTCGAACTAAGGATCTTTTGAGGAACCAGAAATCAATTTAACTTCAACATCACTTTCATTGTCATCTTCTAGTATATTTTGGCTCGAATTACCGGCACAAATTGGATATGGAAGGTCCTTCGAATGTACAATTGGTTTAATAACAGACAGAATTTCGGCATATACAATACTCGCTTTATTTTTTGTATTATATCCCACTGTCTATTCGTAACACAAAAATGACACTCATTTTCATGATTACTAGGTCCTCTCCATAACATTGGTGAACCAAATGGAAGGTATACGTTATCTCCTAATGACCACTGGTGTAAAACGATTCTACAGCTTTCACAAAACACATGCGGCACCCACTGTTTATCTTAGTTCACAACAGGAAATCCAAAATAATGAAGATATGCACTTTTAACGAATCTACAATGGGTATTCTCTTTTTTTTTAAATATGAACTGTCCACAAACGTAGCAAAAACGCTCAGAACTTTGTTTACACTTTCTATTCGACATTTTAATTCAATTTGAAACAAGATATTTGTTGTTTGACAATTGACACATAAATGACACATAAATGACACATAAATTTTCTCGTTTATCACTTCATTCTTATACTAAAAATTATTTTTACTTTTTAGTTTACCATTAAAATGTGCTTTTTTAGTTTTTTTAGATAGTGACGAAAAACCCAAATAAAGGAAAAAAATATATGAACACGCCACAATCATTCAGACATTGTGATAGAATATGTCTGCTAGCAGTTTTAGGTTTTATTTTTTATTTTTTTTTGTAATTTCTTTCGGGGTATATAAAAAAAATTGAAATTTGTAAACCAGTGTAATCATTATTACGAATAACAAACCATTCGTTTTATATAAAAATATATTTACTAGGGTGTAACAAAAGTAGTTGCGTTTTTGATTGACTTAGTTAATCACTGTTAAAAAAATGTATACTATTCTGGTGTGGACGTTAATAATCCTTATTTTTTTCTTAAAAACACGTTTAATTTGAGAGAAAGGTAAAAAATGGTTTACTCAAATATACGCCATCATTAGCTGCACATTTTTCCCATCTCTTTAGCAATTTATGGATGCCCTCCCATAAAAAACGTACATCTTTTGAGGTGGTCTCTCGGTAAGTGTTTCATGGAAAGTGCGTGAGGCGATCGATGAAAACAAGAGGTAGTCGGAAGAGGCCAAATCTGATGAGTACGACGGGCTGATGAGTAAGGCTCTGGCCGCTTTCACTATATGTGATGGGGCGTTGTCGTGCTGCCAATTACTTTTGCGTGTCTTGTAGCCCATTCTGCTCGTTTTCGATCAATGCACTGTTCAAATTCATCATTTGTTGACGGTAGCGAATGGTATTAACTGTTTCATCTGGTTTCAGAAGCCCATAGGCTGGTTTCTAATCCCACCAGATGCACAGCATTGTCTTCTTTTCAAAGCGATTCGGCCTTGCGATCGATGATTTTCCTGGGTCAACCCACGAATTTCGGCGTTTTGAGTTCTCAAACTCCATTTTTCATCTACAGTCACGATCCGAAGCAAAAAAGTATTTCTTTCATGACGAGAAAGTAAAACTTCGCACACCGTTTTTCGCTTTTCCATCTGTCTGTCGTTCAGCTGATGTGGTACCCATTTTCCTGCCTTCTGGATCTTTCCCATGGCATGCAAACGATCACAAATGATTCGGTGACCAACATTTAGCCTCCCTGTCGTTTGTTGTTGAACTTTGAATTCCTTACATGAGCAATTAAAAGAGAAACGACAGTTTGATGGATGTCATATGTCATTATGCAACATGTTCCAAGAAGTACGTTTTAAATAGAAAAAGATGATCCAAGACGAGAGCTTATGGAACTTTCCAATATGAAGAAAAATAGCTTTGATCAAGAAAAATAGAATCAAGCTTAAGAAAATGAAATGGTATGACAGAGAGCATATAGTTGATTGCAAATAAGTGATTATATTAATGAAAATATAAGTTCATGCAGATATTTTATTGTTTTTTCTATCTTATACTTGCATATTATATATCAATAAATGTCATTGATAATTATATAATCTTTTAATTTTAATAACCATTCAAATATTAAAAAATATCAATGATTTTTGAACGAACCATTTTACGTTTGCTGAATCTACCTAGAGGTACTAAATCGAAGAAACAATACGTCCAGTTTTAATAAAAGAGGGCGTTACTAATACATTTGTTGGTATAAACTAAGACGTATATGGCGTTTTGAAGGGTAAACGTGCTCCAACAAAAGCCAGTTCATTATTAATTGTTATTGTGCTAAAAACATAGCTTTGAATATATCGCATTAGGTTCCAGAAAAAGACGTTTTGCGGGGAATTTTAATAACATTGATTTATTTGAAGAAATCGGCTGCTGAAACTTATCGATAATTAGTTGAAGCTTATTAGATGCTCAGTTGTTATTATCAACTGAGTTGTCAACAAGCTGAATTTAAACGTGATCGTACCAGCTTGATTGACGACGAACGTTCAGGATGGCTGAAAACGACAACCACTACCGATGACATTGAAAAAGTTCATCAAATCGTACTAGACGACCGTCGAATTAAGGTTAGAGAGATAGCAGAACCTGTGGGCATCTCGAAAGAACGTGTTTGTCATATATTGACTAAAAATGAAACACATGTACATCAGAAATACGCATGTATCTATAATCAGCAACAACAACCTTGTTCTTCGTCTTAAATAAATAAAACTTTTCAAAATAACTTGTTCTAAAAGATTCGACACTTAAGATTACGATACTTCAACTTTGTATTTCAAAAAGTGGGTTGTTATAAATTTAGATGATATTTGTATTCGTCAGAACAGGTAAGAATTCAACAGAAAATCTTATTCTCCAACATCAGAAACAAGAAAATATCAAAAGTATACGAGGGTAACAATAATTTTTAAATATTTTTACCAGGTATCGCGGAAAAAAAAACGTTTAATTTGGGAGAAAGTTTAAAAAAATGATTTATTCAAAATATCTGCCATTACTTGCTACACATTTTTCCCATCTCTGGGGCAATTTGTAGATCTGGTAAAATTATTATTATACCTTGGAGGCCCTTGGCTTTTAATATCCTTACACCGTCAAGTCTCGGTTTATTGGGTTGCCTATATTATAATTACAATGATGTAATAACTGTTGAATCTCGCATTTGTCATCTAAAGACCGACCTGACAATTTAAAACCCCAGACTGGTGGTATGGGTAATGCCGTGCGTTAGCTAATTTAGCTTTAATCAAGGTGTGTTTTCCAACGAAGCTCATTTCCACTTAACAGTGATTGATTGATTGCTTGATTGATGAGTGATTGCGCAAGTGATTGCTCAAGAACCTTTACATCCTCTTCGAATAACAGTGTGGGGTGCATTGTCGGCTGGAGAGATTATAGAGCCATTTTTTCTTGAAAATGACAATGTTGAAACGGTAAATGTTAATGGCAAACGATACCGTAATATATTAGGAAACTTTTTGACCCCAATTGGATAAAATACACCTTAACAATATGTTATTTCGATAAGATGGCGCCATGTGTCATACAGCGACATGTTTTCCTGGCTGCATATCTGCAATTCTCAGACAATTGATAACCTAAAACAAAACATGCCTCAAGTGAATTGAATTGAATGCTAAATTGTTATTGGCAATTTTACGCAAAAATAACTATCTGTGGAAACAGCCGAGGGGGACATTTGAAGAACGTTATTTTTAAAACATAACTCTCGTCCCTACTCTTTTATAAAATAAACAAACATGCTATTTTTCTAAAACTATTGATTTTTTTTAACAGGGAAATCCCAAAGTACCTATTGAGACACCCACTACAAGTGGGATTTGTTGATTTTTTATCATTTTATGCCATGGCGTACATAAAAATTACAAGGTCAATGTATAAAATTTATTTTTCAGTGTTGCATTTTATTTTGTCCTCCAATATATTACAAATAAAATAAAATAAAGCAATTCAATGTAATCAAAAAAAAAGAAATAATAAAAAGCCTAATATCTAAAAACAATGTATAAAGTCTACTTAAAAATTTCCTTTTTTGTATCAGGACTTACAAAATCAATTAAATAATCCTGTTAGAGATATTGTTCCTATAGCACTCTAAACTACACAATGGTACACCTGTCCTAGAACAACTATATTTTTTAACTTTCCCACAATTCATTCCACAGTACTCTGCTAATTTGGGTTCAGGAGCCCTCTCAGCTTTCAATGGGTAATCAGTTCCTTCCGGAAAACCCAGAATTGTTGAATTCCTATTCTGTTTATAAATAATAACAGGGGCATTAGTCCTTGTTGTCTTCGGTTTTGATTGTTTAGTCGCTTTAGAATCTTGTTTCTTAAGAAGCCTCTCCATAGTCTTTTTCTTATCCTTCTCTCTTTTCTCATCAGCCAACTGTTTCCTTTTTAAAGATTTTATCGCAGCTTTTTGTATGGCTTCTGCAGTCATTACTTTTTCTTTATAGCCTGTATAAAGATACAGTAATGTTATATTCTAGACACAACAAGTAAAATATCTCAAGATACCTGTTGGTAAAGACATTAGAGTTGGGGTGGATGGATTCCCTTCAGTACCTCGATCGTACATAGCTCTCTGTCTTGCAGTCATCAGCGCAGGATCTTTAGGTTTAATTTTCTTAAGTTCATCGTCAACATCTTCCAATTTTCCTGATTCAATAGCTGTTAGCCACCTTTCTTCGTCACTAGAAGCACTATCACGTTTTTTTCGTTTCTTATTATTGCTGCTCGTACTAGGGGTGCCAGTACTGGCCTTACCAGATGCTAGTTTTGGCTGTGATTTTGAGATAGTTTCATCTACTATAACCAATTCATTTGAAGAGGAACCATCGTCTGACGGAGCTGGTTTCGGTTTTTTCGATTTGGATTTTTTTGACTTCCTAGGCGTAGACTCATCCTGATCCATATTCAAACTTAGGACAAATACAATAAATATAAAGAAAAATAAACAAATAACTTAGGTTAGGTTAGGTGGTTATGGTTATGTTGCAGGACGGCATTTTCGTCCTTGTTGGCTTCTGCCACTAAATGTAATTCACCACAGTGTGACCAAGGTTAATCTGGCTTACGCCATAACTCCATAATTATTGTGCTAAAATGGGGTTAAAACTTCGGTTTGAGTGAGTAAATTGGTAGGAATTAAAGTCACAGTAATATATATGCCCTAATTTAAGACATATTTCAAGATTTTCTTCTTTTGTTGTAATTATTGGCTGATTTCACATAATAATTTCATTCGAACACATATTTGGTTGCATAACTATTTAAAAACAATATTTGAATTTGAATAAAGTACAGAGTTTCAATGCGTAAAGTGGTAGGAGTTAACGTCACAGTAATGTATATGCCCTAACTTAAGGCATATTCTAAAATTTTCTTCTTTTATTGGAATTATTATGGTTATTAGGTCATAACCTGGGACTTTCTTTGGATTGAGATGCTTGTCAAAGGCTGTGACAATCTCTGCTGGGGTGAATGGCTTAATTATCGTGCAATCTTTATTGCTAATTTGCGGGATTCTTTCCCACCCAGTCGATGGTTGAAACTGGAAAGTATTCTCTAGATATTTAGCGAATATTTCTGCTTTTTCTTCGTCACATCGGGTTCAAAGTGTATCCGAAATCTACAGTCGGAAACAAAAATATTGGCACAGCATATCGTTTTTATAATAAAAATTTAATATATATTTTTTTTAAATACAAACACAAAAAATCAAATGATTATTTTATACCTCCACCCAGAACCTAAATTTTTCACAGAAAAAAAATTGTTAATCTCAAAAGGAATAGATAAAATGAATGTATAATGTCAAAAATTGAATGGACAAAAGTATTGGCACCCTTAAATGTTTATCAAATATTTTAAAGCAAGAAGCTGATAAAAACTTGATCTACCTATGGAAAACTATTTATTGTGGCCGAATATTACTATCGCGTAGCCTTCTGATAATGTGCATTGGTCAAAGTATCTAGAAAACAAATGATTTTAAATAAAATGGGTCGTAAAGGACAGGAAACTACAGTGACTGAAAGAAAAATAATAGTTCGTATCATAATGAGAAAAAGTCGTTATACTGTTCGTAGTATTATTAAAATTTTTCATAATACGGCACGAACAAGGCGAATATCTAAACTTACAAAATTAGAAAGAAGAAAAATAATTAGACAAATTAAAAAGGATCCTCATACCTCAGAAATCAATTCAATGATCAGAGAACAGGATAATAAGGATATTAGTACTAAAACCGTATGAAGAGTTCTGCATAGTGCTGGTTATAAAGGATTGCCAAAAAGCAACCGTACATTAACAAAGTCGACCAAAAAAAGCGCTTGGAGTTCGCAAACCAGTATGTTGATAAAACTAATGAGTTTTGGGAGACGGTAATATTTTAATTCGGATGGACGATCTCTTGTCTGGAAGAAGCAAAACACCCAACTTGAGTTAAAGAATTTATATCAAACAGTTAAGCATGGGGTGGTGGCAGTATCCTCCAGTAGTGTGGGGATGTATGATTGCAGGAGGCATTGGAAATCTTGTCTTCATTGATGGAATAATGAACAAAACCGTTTATTTAAATATTTTAAAAAACAATCTATGACAAAGTGATGAAAAGCTGAATATTGCCAACAGTTTCTATTTTCAACAAGACAACAATCCAAAACATACAGCTTATGTAGTAAAACAGTGGATATAATTGTGCTCCATTAGTTAAACACCCCTCCTCAGTCACCTGATCTGAATCCTATAGAAAAAATTCGTCTACGAGAATGGACGTCCTTAGAGTAAGAAATTACTCAAAAACTAGTTCACTCCATGCCAAACTCTCTAAGAGAACTCCTACTGTATATAGGGAAGTAATCTGGTAGTCACGATTTTAGCAAGTATATTACCAGCTACTGTTAGCAAGGAAAAACCTTTACAAAAATTGCAGTCGGCTTAGTCCCCCTCCCTTTTTGACAATACTAATGTTGATGACATTTCTAAAATTTTGTGACAGCTTCTGCTGCTCCCAAATAAAGTCAAACAACAGCTTTTGTGGGGATCTAATCTCTGGTTTGATAATCTCCCAACAAGGGTGAACCCTTTAGTTATAAATAAAAAAACAACAAATTCAACAAGAACATTTATTAAATAGCTACCCAATAACCTATTTTCTTACATAGTATTTTTGAGGACAAGACCAAAACACGCAACCACAGGTATACTATTGCACTAAAAACTATTTTCTAGTCGTCGTTAAATTATATAAATCCGCAAAACGTGCAATACAAATGAACAAAAAACATTATTTTAAACAAATTATCCCGAATGAGATTCAGTGCATTTGTAATGCACCTTTTGTTTATATAATCAACAATCTTCTTCAAAAGACAAGAATCTGCCCTTCGAAGAAATACTCTCTTGAAGATGAGTGAGATATAAAAAATGTATCAAAAGTGAAACGTCTACCCTACGAAAAATAAAATCAGAATTTATTTATTCTTGAAGATACATCAAAAAACAATGAACTTGATAAAATAAACACTTTCCTTCAGTAACCATAACATTTAATAAAACTAAAAAGAATTGTTGATTCGTTCTGAAAAATGTATAAGCTTATAAACATTGAGGTAATTCTACAAGACTAGGGTTATCATCTCAAAAAAAAGGAGCATTAAACATTAACAGTTTTTTTTTTATATTAAAAAAATCACTCTTTGATATTATTACCATTCTAAATGATATTCAGGAAGTCCGTGAGGAAACGAAAATTTTACACATTATCTTAATGATGCCGATGAAGGGATGATTTAGTTGTTGGAACTGCAATTAGATGATAATGTTAACGAAATCTTAGTATGATATTTTAAACATACCATCACAGGTCAATGAAATGATTTAATAAATTTTTTATTAGTCTATTTTTTCACAGTTTGTTGAGATTGAGCGGCTTTTGGACCTTCCTTGGGAGTGGGTGCCTGAAAATAACAAAATAATATGAATATATCAATTATAACCAATAGCCTTTAAATATACATAGTCACTAAAATAATATAAACAAATCAGTTCGTTTCAATACGACAAGCTGTAAACATGGAGAGGGGTAACCCCAGAAGAAAATCATGGCCCAATAGATAAAAATACCGCCAAGACGATGTGGCGTATTATCAAACATGACCGAGGGCTTGGAGCTTACCGAAGATTTACTGGACAGTAAACTTTCCGAGGGCATAAGGAAATTCTTTTCACAGATGAAAAGATGTTCACTGTTGAAGAGATGGACGCTGTATCAAGCTATGACTTATCATCAAATCACTCACCAATAATTTCAACAATTAGTAATTTCGTTATTAATAAATACACAATTCCTGGATTACACAACAAAAACACAAATTGGCCTGAATACCAAAATAAAATCGATTAGAATATAGAGCTAAAAAAAAGTATCTCTTAAAAATCCGAAGGCAATCGATGGCAGTAACAAGGTTAACCAGTATCCTAACAGAGGCAACACAACATGTCACACCTCAATCTGACATGCCAAATCAAGCATACAATATACCGTTAAACGGAAAGCGGGAGCCAAGTGGCTTCGAACCCAGGCCCCATCGGATAAAACTATCCTAAATAAAGCGACTAATAATTTGAAATTAAAACTAAACGAGGCTGAGAAAAATCATTTCAAGAATATGGTACAAAGCTCAACAGATTTGACAATACAATTTGAAAACCAATCAAACATAATAAAAAACCTAAAATGCAAACTATACCCATTCACAAAGAAGAAATGTCAAATTGTAACTGGGCCAGAAGCGACAAAGAACAAGCGACCATGCTTGCAAAATATTTTGCTGAAGTATTTACTCCAAACGACGAAGTAGATGTAGAAATAGAAAGAGAATTGGCTGATATCACGACGGACATACATCCATCCAGGTTGCTACTCCAAAAGAAGTCAAAAGAGAAATTAGTTTACTGAATACAAAAAAATATCCGGGTTGCTATTGCTACTGAATGAATTAGACTGGTTGCTACTGAATATTACTCCAATAATTCCAATACCTAAAACCCGAAAATATCTGACAAAAGCCTTCATCATATCAACCCATAAGTCTACTGACCGTTATCTCCAAACTTTTTGAAAGACTTATACTGAAGAGAATAAATACTGACCCCAATACAGAAAACTGGATTCCGGCACACCAGTCTGGCTTTAGACAAAACCATTCAACTAGACAGCAGACTCACCGCATAACCCATTAAATAAACAGAGTAATAGAAAACAAACCATACTGTACATCAGTGTTCTTAGATGTCACTAAGGCTTTCGACAAGGTTTGGCATGATGGCCTACTATTGAAAATCAAACAATCTCTTCCCATAACATATTACCATCTGTTAAAATCCTGCCTGATTGAAAGGAAATTCAAAATTAGAGTAAACGATAGCACATCGAAAAAATATACCATTAGATCGGGAGTTCCACAAGGCAGCGTTATCAGCCCGTTGCTCTACGTACTATACACGGCTGATCTCCCAACAACAAGAGACAACACCCTTGATACATTTGCCAATGATACACTCATACTTTCATCAAATATAAATCCAGTCGAAGCCTCAAACAAACTACAAACCCGCCTGAACCTAGTTCAAACTTGGGCTCGAAAGTAGAAAGTTAAAATAAACGAGACAAATTCAGCGCGTCACCTTTACCCTCTTACATTGTAATAATGTAGAAATCCCAATATTCACGAATACAAAATATTTAGGTATTCACTTGGACAGTAAACTTACGTGGAAAAAAACCATATAGTCAAAAAAAGAAAACAAATCGACCTAAAAGGAGAAGAATTGTGCTGGCTTATCAGAAGAAAGTTTAACTTATCTTTAGATAACAAAATTTTATTATACAAGCCTATTGTTAAGCCAACTTATGGGATAGAACTTTGGGGATGTTGAAACGACAAATGTAAACATTGGTTCGTGATCCTTGTTGTAAATGTGTTCACTGATGAACATTAATTCGACAATTGATTCGGGAGAAACCTTTACATGCTAAACGTGTCACTGTTTGATGTGCATTATGGTTAGGAGGTATAATTGGGCCGTATTTCTTTCAGAATGATGCAGGAGAAGCTGTAACTGTGAATGGTGGTCGATATCGTGAGATGATACCTGCATTTGGGGGCTGAATTGAATAATATTGATCTGGAGAATATGTAGTTCCAACAGGATGATGCTACACCTCACTCTGTTAATGAAACAATGGATTTATATGGATTATTTGACCCACTATAAAATCCATAATTCTGCAACAAAACCTCAACAAAATGCATAGCCATGGCTGAGGTCATACACGTATCGAGTTGACACCCATCCATCATCAACATTCTACCAGATTAACGTGTTGATAGCTGCAAATAACCTCTGAAACGCTTTAAAACAAATATTGATAGTTTGGAGTTAAAATATGAAAATCCTACCGTTGAGAAACGGTATATATGAAAAAAAAAATGCACGTGTGTAATAAAGACTTAAGTTTAAATTATATTTAGTGTATATTTAAAAAAAACAAATATAAAATACCTGTGATGGTGGTGGTTGTTGCTTGGCAGGCACTGGGGTTGGATTATCTTGAGGTTGTGGAGCAGGTTTTACAGGTGGCGCTTGTTGCGCCTGTTTCGTTACAGGGGGCGTTGTAGTAGTTATTGGTTTCGGTTTTGTTGCAGTAGGCGTTGGTTTTGGTGTAGTTGTAATTGGTTTCGGAGTAGTTGTAGGTTTAGGAGTTGTGGTTGTTGGTCTTGGTGTAGTTGAAGTCGGTTTTTGTGTTGTTGTAGGTCTTGGTGTTGTCGTGCTTGGTCTTGATGTTGTTGTAGTTGTGGTGGGTCTTGGTGTTGTTGTAGTTGTGGTGGGTTTTGGGGTTGTTGTAGTTGTGGTGGGTTTTGGTGTTGTTGTAGTTGTGGTAGGTTTTGGAGTAGTTGTTGTAGTGGGTTTTGGTGTAGTTGTTGTAGTAGGTTTTGGTGTTGTTGTAGTTGGTCTTGCAGTTGTTGTGGTAGGGGTAGGTGGTGTCGTCGGTGCTGCACGTTTAACTTTGTCAACCTTTAAATAAATATAGTTTACTTAATCAGAAAAATTAATTATATATTGATTGGGGGATGGCTGACTATTAAAAGCCTTGCGAAGATTGTCAATAACGATCGAAATTATATTGTAGATTAAAACTGTATTAACTCTTAAAGAAGTACGAGTAAAACTATGGGAAACACGAGGTTTCAAATTTAAGACTTGAAATTCGATAATTGTTACTTTTCTTAGAGAATTTACCTTTGTGTCTAGAATGCATATTTAATTATAAAAATTTTCTGTCTCGTAGCGTGAAAATTCTCATACATACCGTGGATCCCAAATATTGTCGGAACTACGCGATGCATTCTTCCCACAATCTTGAATGTAGTATCAGGTGCTCAAAAGATAGCGTAATGGAGCCGTGGAGAAGATGCCATCGCGTTAGTTCCGACTGCTACGAACATTCTCCGTGGGATGGCGCGAGTTGCATGGAAATTGCGACCCGCCGTCAATATGGTCAGTTGACTTGGTCTAACTCTGTTCGTTTTTATTCAGCTGTCTTCTTGAGTTAGACTCGATGCCAGCCCATTTATTATGTGTATATGTATATATTATATGTATTTTTCTGACTGTTACTAATATTGTTATTTTTTTATTTTTTTTGCGATTTCGGATTATAAATCAATTATTATTTTCGTAATATTTTATTAGCGTTTCGGTTTATTTTAAAACCATCCTCAGAGCAATTCAGCTATATCTTGTTGATTTTTTTTTATTTTTTTACATGACATTTTTTGTTTAAAACAAAAATTAATTAAAAAAATTTTAAAAATTAATTATTCAAGAAGATATAGCTGAATCGTTCTGAGGATGGTTTTAAAATTAACCGAAAACTTAATGAAACATTTAAAAAATAATGATTTATTAATAACTGATCGAAAATCCAAAAAAAAACTTTTTTAAATAAATAACTAGTTATTAATAATTCTAAAGTTTGTTTTAGTATTGTAAATAATAAAAATTGTGAATTTAAGTTTTAGGAAAACAAAAAAAAATCATCATTAATTTGACTCATAAACATTGCTCGTACTTTTTTAAATAAAGTGTTAACGAAAAAAATGTATTATGTATGATATTATATTAATTAATTACTTAATTAATATATATATTATATTATATTATATATTATATGATATTATATTAATTAACTACTATTATATTAATTAACTACTATTATTATTAACATCTTACCTTTAGATCACTCCATCCAATCTTCTCCAATGGAATTTTACCAATGTAATTGTTAAAAGGCGATCCTAGATACAAAGTATCCCGGAAAACATGCATCTCAGAAATTGATAAGACATTCCCATCAATACTGTGCAAACTATCCACAATTTGTCCATTTCTGTCTATCCTGATCAGAGTTTGTCTGTGAGTATTAATAAGTCCAGAAAATGGTCTGAAATTTCCAATCTACAAGATAAATAACAAAATAAAATTTTGATGGAAGAAGAATTATTAACTTACGAAATAGACAACTTTGTCAGATATATCGTTAGGATAAACCTCGGATAACTTCTTAAAGGCGAACTCAATGACGCCTAAGAATCTTACTATCGCTTTTCTGATTAAAGGAAACGGACCTATTGAATGGAGTATCACAGGGTGAGAGGCATCTGATGGCGTGACCAATGGTACAAAGAATCCACCTTTGCCGTCCGCCTTCAGATTGTCAGGTAATCCCGGAAGACCATCGATAAATATATCATGAGTACCTGAAATGAAATATCGCATGTAAAAGATGTAAAATAGCTATTTGTTTATTTTATGCTTTAAAAATAATATTCTCTCTCGACTGTTTCTACAGACGGCCATTCTTTGCGTAAAATTGTCAATTAATCAATTGTTTATTTTAGGAGAAGGCGATGGGGGGGCTTTCTCAAGGATCTTCATAATTTACATTGATTTCAAAGAACTATTTACTGATAATTAAAGCATAGTGTATAACATTTAAACACAAAGACAATGTCTGCCAAATATCCACCCCTTGCAGTTCTACAGATGTCCACTCGCTATCACGCTACAGCCCCTTAAAGAGAGAACTCTTAAAGTCGTGAAATTCGGTACACTTCAATAAGTTGGAATGGAAAAACGTTTTTTGTATTAATAATTGAATATTTTTTGTTTATAATATTTTTTTATTTTTTAAATCAAATTATTGAATCGCAAAGATTTTTAGGTAAAAATGGTTCTCTTATTTCATCTCGTTAGGACAGACCGTTTTCCAGAAAACTGACTTTTAAAGAGACGCCCCCGACTAGACGGGAGACGCCCCCGACTAAAATATTCAATTATTAACACAAAAAAACGTTTTTCCATTCCAATTTATTGAAATATACCGAATTTCACGACTGTGGCATAAACCGTTTCAAAATATTGCGATAAAACCATCTTCAGAGTTCCCCCTTTAAGGGGCTCTTGTCCCTTTAAGGAGCAATTTTTGGGGTATGTTTATAGGAACTTTCTTGTATGTTTTAATCCCTAGAGTCACCTCTCAAAATATTTCGACGTTATTTCCAGACTCTCTGTATATTGATCTTCTATCTTCCACCGAACCAGTTTCTTGAAATTTTTGAACAAGTTGATTGATAGTGCCTTCAAATCGACGATTGTGCAAACCGTAAATATCACGTAACTTTCTAAACACATTTTTCACTGAACGCACCTCTTCATAAAATAATTCAACAATTTTAACGCATTGTGTACGACTCCATTTGTGTAAATCTCATACATTACACTTCTGAAATGAGACTAAACCTGGGCAAATTCACAACGCCATCTGTGTTTTATTCAAGAATTAAAAAAGCCCGCTCAATTTGAAAGACCCATTTATAACAGGAAAAGAAAATGTTACACATACCTTTTTTCGCTCCTTTCAAATAATATCTGTGCAATCTGTTTCTATTTGTTTCCGCAACAACGACGAATTCTTCATCATCGGCAAGGGCAACTCCATTGGCGAAATGGAGATTGTCTATAAGCACTTCGTTTTTCTTAGTTTTTGGATCATAGTGAATTAACCTATAAAGACAAATTCGGTAATACATAAAGGTATAACCTGCCCTAAGGGCGGATCGCATCACTTTCAGACTCAGTTCTCAATAACTGAAGTTAAGCGACGTATATCGCGGTCGAGATTTGGATGAATTATAATATAGGCAATAGAATAAACCTACCGACACTTAAAAAATAATAATAAAGGTATAGTTCGGTTCAAGATATTTCGTTGCCTTTCGGCAAAATGTTAATTGCCTCAATAAATTTCAATAAAAATATTCCTGGTTTCTTCGAAGGCGCCAGGGTCGGAGTGTTTTAATTTCTGTATAATTTTGGAAAAAATAAAATATTGTTAAATTATTATGACAAACATGGTTCATCGATCATCTCAGCCTAGGCTAATCGGGTTTACAATGCCAAGATGAGAAAGCAGTTCAGCTCCTCCCATTCAGCTTAGTACCTTACGAACAATGTGGCAAGTTTGTAAGAGAACTGCTCGTTGTCCTACTGTGGTAATCGATTTTGAAACACCAAGAATTTCTAGGTTTTTGGAAAAGGTTTTGCTTACTAGGCCTTCGGCGGATATAACAAAAGGTAACACCTCCACTTTCTGGATTTTCCATTGGTTTTTATTGATTTGAATTTGAATTGATTGATTATTTATTGAATTTTAAAATTATTTCTATTATTATAATTATTATTATGTATGACTAAAACATTGTTTATTGGTTTGTGTATTTTGAATTTATTAGAACAATACAAATAAATAAATAAATAAATAAATAAATGTAATTATACAGTTAATTCGGTTTTCGTTCGGTTATATATCATTAGTAAATGATATATAGGAATCTTCTACTTTAAAAACACAGTTAATAGAATATTTCCAACTTTCTTACTATCTAAAATCTTCCTAATTAATGTTGCAGCACTTGCACTAGAGTCGGAGAAATGTTTTCAAAGAGAAGAAAAAAGTGCAGATAGCGATAGCGCATACTTTTTACCAATGTCCGAAATTCAACATAATTTTGTCTAAGAAAAAAATAAGAATTATTAATCGCCACACCTGGTATACAGCTCGTATATAAAGCAAACCTTTGCTAAACTAAATATGAATAATTCTTTACAAGACTAAAATTTAATTAACAAAAACTGTTGTGTATTAAAAAATAGATAAGTTTCATCTTATTAAAATACATTTAAGAAATATTTATTTCTTAAATAACACCCACTTTTTCATTAATATAAGACATGTTCCTTATTGTTGTTTGGTTTTAACTGATACGAGATAACTTATTTAAACAAATAGTGAGACAATTTTAGTGCATTTACTATACATGATATAAAACGTTTTCAACCTTCTGTAAGATAGTTAAAACAAATAAAATAGCTTATTATTATATAAAATTAAAATATTGAGAGTAAATTTCGAGGTCCAGAGTACCATAATGAACACAGAACAATTGCATTCGACCTTTGACCACGACAAAAATAATATTTTTATTATCAATATCAGCTATAATGTGATAAAAATTGATATGCGTGACCAATGTCCTAAGATAATGTTTGGAAAAGCTTTTGTTATTTTTTTTTAAATCTGTAACAATGACTCAGAACTATATTGATATTTAAAAAAAAATCAAGTTGGCTGCAAGGAAACAAACGGCTTTGGAAAAATCAGGGATGACTGGTGGCAGTATTGTTTAAGGTTCCAATGAATGAATATTTGAATGAGATGAAAAATATCTATTGGGTGATTGGAAAGGTAAATTCGTATTACAAAATTACAATAATAAATACATAGCTTTATGAAAGTCGATGTAAAGCCGCGAGAACGCGAGAACGATGTAAAGCCGCGAGATAGGAAAGGTCATTTGAAACTCAATAAGCCAAATATTCCTTAGTACAAAGTCTTTCGGGTTTCGAGTTAATTGCGATTTTCCATTTTTCTTAAATATATCCAAATTTTCACATTTAGACTGTTAATTCACAAATGAAAAGTTACACCATTGTTCATAAATATTTTTTATTATTCTTGAAACATGCATCTATTTGTTAACGCCATTAACAAACATCTACAGTGACACGAACGTTGAATAAGCAAATTGTGGTTTTTAGAATGTTTAATATTAAAAATAAAGTATTCTCAGATCAATTTTTCTATTGAAACTTTCGGTGTGAAACACTAAACTCAAAGAGATTTACCACTGAACACCGAAACACTTTTTTTTTAAGTTCTCGATGCACGTTTTGCTAGCCATGTTAGCATCATCAGGAATATAGGTGGGTAGGTAGTACGCTTCCTAGGTAGTAGGTTAGCAATTAGGGTTCTCGTATAAATAGGACATAGTTTAATTTTAGAATTAGATTAAATCATCTCTTGATGATGCTAACATGGTTAGCGAAACGTACGTCGAGAACTTTAAAAAAGTGATTCTGTGTTTAGTGGTAAATCTATTTGAGTTTAGTATTCTCAGATATTGAAATTGTTTTAAAGACATCTCTGTTGAATGCTCTTTCGAATGATGTATGACACTTGTAAACAACCAGTACATTCTTGGAGCTACAATGTAAAAACTAGAAACACGTATTTACGCAAACAATAGTTGCTTCCAAACAAGAGACTGCCACCGTTTATGAACTCGGCACCTTTATTCATAGTACGACTGCTTACATGTTGAGACGTGTTTCTTATGTGCTTTTACCAACTAAGCCCATGGTTGCCCATTGGGATTTTGAAAAAAAAATTATAGAAGTTATAGAAGAATTAATAGAAGTTTTTAAATCGAGTACCAATGACGCGCCGACAATTCCCGAAAAACCCGAGGGAGTGTGACGTCACAATGTTTATTTCACTTTAACATTAGACAGCGGATACGACTGTTTTTAATCATTTTCCTGTTTCGTACAAATTATATTATATTTTCGTATAATTAGATTACAAATAATTTAATTATATTTAATAGAAATATTTTGTTTCTTATTTACATTTACATTATTAATTTTTAAAAAACTCACATTAATGCGTCATGCACCTCGAACATCAGTTAAATTGAACCGAATGTCATTTTTATGACTGTGAATCTGTGACCATAAAAATATCCACACAAGAATTGGCCTTTATGAAACTTTTGTCACATAGTACTGAATTAAATTAGTAACCAACAATTTTTTTGCACTAAACTTCAATAATTTTGACAGTATATACACAAGTAGAAGCCGTTGACAGTACTTACATGAAAACACTTTAACATAATGACGTCACAAAAATGGCAGCGTATAATGGTGCTTTCGAGTCATAGCAACTTTGCAGTTACAATGATTAACCTCCTATATAGGGTTTCAATAGCACGAAAAGTAAAAGGGAGGAAGGGGAAAGCAAAAAAAATCTTCAGCAGCACTATTTTCTTTTACACCCTTCCACTTTAAAAACCCACGAGCCGCCACTGGCGAGAAAGCTAGACAGTCGAATAGCAAAGAGAATCATGGAGGGGCGAATAGTGGGTAACAAACACAAAGAGAAGTAGACCAAAGAAACCTTAGGACAAAAAGAACAGAGACAAAAGAACGACAAGAACTTCATGAGGCTAAGACTCACTGACGGGCTATAGCACCCCGAGAAGAAGAAGAAGATGGATACAAATACCACTGGAAGAACTTCGTGAAATTAAATTATCAAGGAAGAAATCTGTAAAAGTATAATTAATAAAAGAGAGACATACTGAATATTTGTATACTATTTCTTTTATAAAGAGTACCTGTTCATACATTTTAAATAAATAAGTATACACTGGACATTATAAGTTACTTTACTATATAATAAAAATGTAGACGTAATTTTAATATTTAAATAATGAAAAGAAATGTTACCTGCCGGTAGGATCAGTCAACAGAGTGTAGACTCCATCTTGCAAAGTAAAATCAGTTGAAGAATCAGTCCAATAGATATCTCCATTGCTGGAAACAACGATGGAATTGAAAATCTTTGGTTCTTTGCCGTTGATTTTTGTATTTGGTCCCACAAAAAGTTTCTTGTCTCCTGCAAGGTTAGAAACAGAAAAATTACTATTTGGTTGCTCCATTTGTGTTTGTTTGCTATTATGGTGACGTGTAGCATTTGCGTACTTGAAAAGTTATCAAATTAGTGAAGTTAGTAAAACGTTTTTATGGCATGTGTGCATACCGTTAGAAAGAGGATAAACCAGAGATTATATTTTTAAGAATTCGAAGACCATGATCGCTTTTATTTATTTTTTTTAATATGCAATTCAAAATTGAGCTTTAAATTTATTTTTACTTCTTCCAAAAACTTTGCGAGTTGGGCTTTTGGAATTTTTTAAACAAAGAATTAAATAATTAACATAAAAAAACCTGTGGGCCCAATAATGCTTTATGGAGGCTTTATGAAGAGATGGCAAAAGACCCCTTATATCGGCCATTTTAATTTGGCACAAACAATGCATCAAATATCCTCTATATATCTATATATATATATATATATATATATATATATATATATATATATATATATATATATATATATATATATATATAAAAATAAATAAATAAATCTCCAATTTACCGAAATTATTATCAATTTAAGAAGTTCAAATTAAATTAAAAACACTTAAATGATTAAAAGGCTGCCCAACACTAATTGTTTTCCGATGACTATTTTCAATTTTAAGTCAGTATGAAGCGTGTTAATTTAAGGAAATACTTGCAAACACCTTTTTAGGCATTTTTTTTCTATAAGTTTTTTGTAAATTATCAATTAGGAATAGAAATAAACCGTATATGTAGTAGTCAGTCTTCAGACAAGCATTGAGAATGCCAAGTGTGACCTTGGCGAAACGTCTGCACGTTCCCAACAAACGGGACACAAACGATCGGATGTACTCCCGGACTTATAGTCTAGCGTATTCTTCCATCCGCGAAACACTACGAACTAACATATACCGTTAGTCCGGGCGTCGAGTGGAGAATCCAACTCAGTTCAGTTGGGATTCTTCACTCAATCTTCTCCATCCTCGAGTTGGATTTTTTACCAGAAACGGAACGACGTGATTCTTCACATAACGATCTCATTTTAATAGATTTTATTTAAATTAATTTTTACTTTGTTTCTAAGGCGATATTAATATTCTAAATCGCCTTGTACAAAAGACAATGATGGAATTTGGTGGGATCAGAAGGATGTCAGGTACCATGAGCTTCTGAAACCAGGTGAAACGGTTAATACCGCTACACCGTTCGCTACCATCAACAAATGTCAATTTAAAGCAAGCACTGATTGAAAAGCGACCAGAATGGGCTAGAAGATACGGAAAAGTGATTTTGCAGCACGACAACGCCCCATCACATACAGCCAAAGCGGTCAGAGACACCATTTCTGCACTTAGCTGGGAACTCGTGCCCCACCCGCCGTACTCACCAGACCTGGCCACTTCCGACTACTACTTCAACAATTACGGAGTTGTAGAAAAATGGCTTGATGACATGCCTCTACAGGTATTGAAAACCAAGCTCGTTGTGGCGGCCTCTCTTTTCTGGTTGTTTTTGGGTCACATATAATTCTTTCAAAACTTTAGCAACTAAACATGGTGACCGTTTGATTGCGTACGAAATAAATGGACAAGATTTGATTTTCAATAGTTCAACAGTTTTGGAATTACACTTTTTAGTTTTTTCCTGATTTGTAACACAAATTAATCTTTTTTTATCACGTCATTTTTTACGTATAATTATGAACAAAGTAATTGTTTATATTCAGACTAATACCATGTGTTCCTTTTAAATGCTCGGTAAATTAATTCTGGAAATTTTATATTGTCTTAGAAATAAAATTCGTAAATACGAATTCAAATAAAATATATTAATATGGTTCCGACACTTTTATTTTATTGCCCACTACTGTATATTTATATTCAAGTTTTACACTTAAGTTTTTGAACGCAATATTCCAGGAAAAATACTGACAAATATTTTTTTAACATTATTTAGTACTACAGTATTTTCGTCTATCAGTAAAGCATTATTTAGTTATATAAAATCAGAGAAAAATAAATGGATTTTTAATATTCATATCAAATTGGAACTTTACTAACATTTTAACTTTTTCATTTGCTCCATATCAATAGATATTCTAAATATAGATAAATTATTTCGATCATTATCCTGGGAGTGAACATTGCGACCAATAAAATTAAGAAGAAGGCGTACCACAATCTCCGGACATTTTAAAAAGTTTGTGCTCTATTTTAGCCTCCATGTTTGCATTAATCGTTTGTCACCATATACTATTTATATACTATTTTGTTATAGTTATACTACAAAGTTATATACAAGGTGTGGCGGTTAATAATTTTCAATTAAAAAAAAACACGTTTAATTTGTGAGAAAGGTCATCAAATTATTTATTCAAAGTATACGCAATCGCTAGCTGTGCATTTTGAGGTAGGTGGTCCAGTCATCGACCCATTTTTCTACATCTCCGTAATTATTTGAAGTGTTTCGCCAAAAAATCAAGTGAAACATCGATGAAATCAAGTGCTAATCGGAAGAGGCCAAGTCTGGTGAGTACGGCTGGGGAGTTCCCAGCCAAATGCAGAACTGGTGTCTCTGAGCGCTTTCGCTGTATGTTTTCGGGGCGTTTTCGTGGTGGAAAATTAATTTTTCGTGTTGTAGCCCATCCTGGTCACTTTTTGATCAATGCATGGTTCAAACAGATCACGTGTTGACGGTAGTGAACGGTTTTAACTGTTTCACCTGGTTTCAACAACTCATGGTACACGACGCCCTTCTGATCCCACCAAATGGACAGCATTGTCTTCTTTTGAAAGCGATTAGGTCTTGCGGTCGATGTTGATGATTGTCTTGGACCAACCCATGATTTTTTGCGTCTTGAGTTCTCGAAATATATCCATCTTTCGTCTCCAGTCACGATCGGCGACAAACAAGTGTTTCTTTCATGCCGAGAAAGCACCTGTATGTCGTTTAGCTGACGTGCTACACATTTTTCTGCCTTCTAGATTATTCCCATGGCATGCAGACGATCACAAATGGTTCGGCGAACCATTTAACCTCTTTGACATTTGTTGTTGAGTTTGCACATCGTCTTCTTCAAACAATACTTGAAATTCTGCATCTTCAATTTTTTTTCAGTTGATCTGGACCTTTGTTTGTCTTTCAAGTCCAAATCACCACTTTTGAATCACCTAAACGCAGCGTCTTGCGTTACGACATTGTCACAGTAAATTTCCACAAGTATACGACGGGTTTCACTCGCGTTTTTCTTTTGACTGAACAAGAAAAGCACGTGTTGCAAATGTTCTTTATCTGACTCGAAACTCGACATGTTCACCACACGAAAAAAATATGATGCTAACTTGAAATCGTTGCCTGTCGATCGAAATTGTCGTAGTAACAAAATGACATCAGAGATTAGACTGTGTTTCCAGCGCCATCTCTTAGAAAAAGTAAGAATTATTAACCATCATACCTGTCATGTCAAAAAAATTAAATATGATCAAGTTTTATCTCTTTTTATTTGTTTCAAAAATCAGTAAAAATATTGGAAAGGGGAAAAAGTTTAATTGGCATTGATCGCAATAAAAAACAATTACTAGTCAACATTTACTTTTTTTAAGCGATAGCATGTTAGACAAACGCTTTAAACCCAAGATTTCTTAATTACCAAAAAGCTTTATCACAGTTTGTGAGTTTAGTTCAGTTCAGTTGTTCATCAGTTTAATCCTGTGAAGTTCTAAAGTAAAAAAAAATTACTTTGTGATTCATTATAGGAAAAAATAGGTTTTTAATTTTTTTTTTCGTAATAAGCAGAAAGGATCAGTTGTAGGGATATAAGACACCGCTTAAAACGAAGTATTTCATCGGTTGACAAGTTGATTCGGTTCGGCAAGATACGCGAAATTTTTCGTTCAACTGGGGAACCACCTATTCTGTCAAGAATAGAAAAAGAGACTAATTTTGTGAATTCCAGTTATGGCAATCTAATGCACAAAAAAACATTTCTAAACTTCAGAAACAAATTAAAGCATATCCGCATTGTACAGTGGCGATGATAAAGATAATTCTTGGTATAAGATATGATAAGAGAATCGGTCTACATAATATATATATATATATATATATATATATATATATATATATATATATATATATATATATATATATATATATATATATATATATACGTGGAGTTTTTTGACTTCTTTGGACTGCGTCCAACGAAACAACAGTAGTCAGGAGTTATACACCCCTGACCGTTGGGTTTGCACAATCTCATGTGGAACGCACAACAACCTGCGTCTTTGACCGGAAGGAAGCCCCACCCATCCCTTACATTGGACGTAGTCCAAAGAAGTCAAAAAACTCCATTTAAAAACCATCCGTCGAAAAGTCGGCGAAAATATGGGTTGTTTGATTGCGGAGAGCGACTCTAAGTTAACTGAGTCTAACCACCAACAGACGAAACATGTGCCCTCCAGTCATGTGCTCACAGAAGTCATCTTAACGGTTTATATTATATGAAGGCAATTTAATAACCAGAACTTGCAACTTATCTGCTGTTCCACAATCATTATTAATATAACATGCAATATAAACACTCATCTATGAATGTCCTTCAATAATCCTAACAAACAAAACCAAATATTAAACCCTGAACCGATGTCAAAGAAAACATGTTACGTTAGGTTAGTTCATAAAAATTTTAAAAATTTAAAGAGATCTATCTATTTTAAGCTGCTTTCAAAATTCTAGATACAATAAATTCTTCTAATTAGAAGAATGTTAAACCACATACTGTTAGATAAATAAGAGCAAAGGAACAAGACTTGACCCAATCAAACTTCCCCCACATCATTTTCATTTATTAACAATGAGTTTTGTGCTCTACAAAATGGATTATTGAATATTTTCAGTTATATTATTATAAAATATTCTTCTATCAAAAGGAAGTTCAAATAGATAAGCACTGAAAATATTCAGATTCTGATTTCCTTAAATTGAATATGGCATATATTCAATAAAACTGATAAGAATTAAAAAAAGTAAATTACGACTATGTACCTATGCAAAAATATTACTAATCATATATATGATTGATCAATTTCATGAATCCATTAATTAATAACTAGCAAATAAGATACAAAAAATAACCAATTTTGATATAAACATTCAAATTTTAATTTTTAAAGTTTTAAACTGTATTTACAAAAAAAATATGATTTAGTTGCTAAAACTTATAACAGCTAACAAAAATTGTAAATGTTAACTTACCAGTCTTTACGTTGACTTCAAACAGTCCATAATATGCATCAGCAACAAATAATTTGCCATTCTTGTCAAATTGCATTCCCAAAGGCCTACCACATATTGCTTCCTCTTCAACCCCTTTGCAAGGTTTACCAAACTTTACTATAGGAGTAATGTGTTCTCCAGTGAGCTTCACTACATCTCCTAAGTGTATTCCCGTATACAGTTCACCATTAAAATCTGCAAAAGATTCAGGTCCATGGAAATCACCTTGATGCCACTTCTCCACATCCTTCAATCGATTATTAAGTGCTAGTTTTCCAGTTAAAGGTATTGCTGGTGTCACACTAAAATCACAAAATAAATATATTATGATAATATATAAAAATTACTATTTTATCACTACACAAGACGATATTTTGTTAAATTAGAGGTCCCAGGGAATAAATAATAAATAAATAAAACAAGAAAAATCTTTACCTGAAAGGTTGAGAAACTTTTGCATAAGGTGGCAAATTTGGAATAACAACTAATATAACTCCTATAATAAATATTTCGAAGCACCTTCGGAAGATAAATTTAAATATACCGCCTAAGCTCATGTTGTACCTAAAATAAGCGGCCTTTTAGTTAAAAACCAGAAAAAAACACGACTCATTCTCGAAACTAACCTTATTATATCGATGCTGAGTTGGACACTGACAAAAGAGCGCACGGCAAATATTTTTAAGACGAAGTGGTTTTTATCAGTGTTGCCAATAGAACTATTGGAAAAAGTCAATGGTAAAGTAAATATAGTTCTAGTTGAGTAGGAAATATAGTTGGAACAGCAGTTTAAAATTTAAACTGTATCTGAAGTATTAATAACAAAGTTGAATATGTCTATGTATTTAAAAAATTTATTGTTTTTAATATGAAAATAAATGAAAGAAATGAAGAATCATTATTAAATAAATTAGTTTAAATTATATATTAGGTCTGAACATTAATGCCAACCTAAGTTTGAAATAATAAAAATTATAAGTCAATACTATTTCAAATATACTAGAATAATTCAAATATATTTGAAATTGATATATAAAATTGATATATAAAATTTGATATATAAAATTTCAAATATACTGAATAACCAGTTTCTATTAACTGTATATATTATTGAAAACGTATATCACATAAACAATTATAAAAAATTATTGAATATGGTGTAAATAGACAGGAGAATGGGGATTTTAAATATGAAATATTTTTAAAGCTGGAGACATAAGCAAATAAGTATTATTCAAACCGTAATTAACTTAAGCCTAACTTTCTCTTCGGGGTTTTCCTGTTGACTTATGAGTTTGCACCTTGCTCTTCAAATAAGTCCATATAAAAATCACATGCTTTTAAATCCAATCATATTGCAAGCCAAGGAACGTCCCCATATCGGGAGATGACATGCTCTCAATGCTCTCAAATCCAGCGATCTCTATGCAAGAAATAGAGTATTCTCAGATTTATGTATCTTTTATTTTCAAAAAAATAAATTCTGGCTGATCAAGCTCTAGTGAGATCCCTTGTATTATACTGACCTCAAGTTCGGTGTGGCAAATCCTACGTGTTTCTTAAGACGGAGAACTGCAGTTTCCCAATTAATAAATAATAACTTTAATAGGAGATAAAAAATCTTAAATATACACTCAGTAAACTTATAGAAATTTACCACTAAACACCAAATCACTTTATTAAATTTCTTGACGCGCGTTTCGCTTACCATGTTAACATCATCAGGAGATGATTTAATCTAGATTGAATTCAATCTGAGATTGAATTAATTGAATTCAATTAATGGTAAATCTCTTCGAGCTTAGTGTTTGATACCGAAGGTTTCAGTAGAAGAATTAATTGTGAATTGATTGTATTGACTTGCATTTTTAAGGGCAATTATCAGAATAATTATTTTTACTCTTTTCGACCGAGGAGGTGGCCCCCCCATTTGAACGATGAGTTCCGTATGTCTCGAACCGAGAAGCAATTTGCATATTTGAATAAAAACTCAAATTTCCTCTCGTGAGAATAAGAATTTGTTTCCAAAAATATAAAGATTTGTTTTTATATTTTTTGGCAAATATTTTTATTTCTTTGCAATTCAAAATAACATTGTTTCACATATTATTTGTGAAATTGATATTGATTGAAACCACTTTGTTTCCATGGTATGTACTTTCCTGTGACATGTACTTTTTTGCATACTGTATATAATAAATATTCTTCATAGTTTTAATTCTATATTAAATATAGTATAGGCAACCAGCAATTACTAAAAATAGCATGAATCACGAAGTCAAGCCTAGGATGAGACGAAAAAATTAAAAATGCCCTACGTTTTAAAAATTATACATGATTCGTTGTTTAAGACAACTTTCTGCCCCACTAGAAGTTTTGGAATTCAAGTGCTGGCTTCTATGGTGATAAATGTATATTATTTCTCGATTTGCAGCATATCCAGTGTCATTTAACCTGGATTTTAGACCTTAGAATAAAAGGGATTTTAGAAGAAATAGGTTTAAGGACGTTAGAGCAAAAAGTAGCCAATCTTCTCTCATCAGGGAGTTTGCAAGCTTCCAGGAATATAGGAAAAGGTTATCGATTCCAACCGAAATAAAATTTGACGGTTAATATTTTTTTGTTTCTTTTTTCATTAATGTATTTTGGAAAAATGTCCAGACCATTTTTGCTAGACTAATATAGGTTAATAAGGAAGAAAAACTAATGAGTCCTTTGATGGCAAACAAGAAGCGAAATAATTTATTTCTTGAATTTAAATACTTGAGTTACTATACCAAATTTTTAAATACTTTCAAGCTGCCAATTTACTTACATTTAATTTTTCTTGAAAACGGAAATCTATTGAAGCTTCTTTATTTTAGGTCCAGTAAATATTCCTTCTTTTTGTTTTGCTTCACTTAAAGTAGCAATCACTTACATAGTCAGTAGGTTCTCTCCACACCATAGGAATAACAAACGGCATAGATTTTTTTTGCGATGCATCCACTGTAGTAAATTTACGGGACAACCAGTGGCGGTTGAAATTTGATGTCTGACAGTTACACTCGTATTTCGACACAGCAAAGTGTGTGTATGATAGTAAGAAATGTAAAATTTTTGGTTGCAACGCATTTCCCTATCCTCATTCCAAAATTTGGTTATAGGTTCCCCACCTGTTTTTTCTCCCACGAGCCGCTGCTGGTGACAACTCACACATCAAACATGAGGAGCCCAACTTTTATCTTGATCTCCAATTTAATACTTAATATATTCCTATTCCTATTTCCTTCCTATTTTTACAAAATGGACGACAAGAACATACTATTTAAATAATATCTACTGAAACACTTGACTGTACTGTAAACGAGACAGAAACAAACTAAACTATAGAAAACAATAAAACTTCCCTTAAAGGTGCGTAGAATACTGTGGAAATACTCTACAGCCTTGTGGTAATTCCTACATTGTCCAGTCCAAAGTCAAGTACAAATAATTTCGACGATCCCATGATATAAAGGAGACGTAGGTACTTGAAAATGAAAAGTGCTAGGCCATTTCTGTGAATATCTGTTTTAATAACTACCTAAATGAAACGCAAAGACAGCATTCTCGTCAATGATACAAAAATCATGTCAACCTGGGTAACTGTTTTATATTTTGATCAAGGTGAATTAAAATTTTATCTTGCTTTTAAAACAAGTAAATAAACATTAAAAAAGAATAATTAAATCTAATTCCATTTATTTTTTTTAATTGCTCTGGCATGTCTAACATTTTCACACAGTTTTTGGGAAAGACAAAAAAATAGTCTGGAGCTCTTGAAGAAATACTGAGTAAGTAATAAGTTTTGGGTTTTTTTCCTAAAAAAGCTTTTAAATATTACAAATATTCAGCAACACTGTAACCAGAGCTTCCCGTCTGGGCTCTCCATGACAACCCATCCGTGAAATACAAACAAAATACCAACAGTGTACAAAGCGATAGTAAAAAATAGCTTCTTTGTTTTGAGAGCGGTGTACCAAATTAATTTAAAAATGGCAGAAGATGATAATTCGTGGGTGTTTGATTCGCTGGTCTGTTTCTTGAATGGACCTATTTGGAATGCGCCTCTACAAAGCTTTATTGAGGAAAAATCATTAAGTAAGGAATGGTTATGCGTGGAACTGTACAGAATTACTTACGATGTTGTTTTGTTTTAGTTTTTGAGCCCAGTGTGATGCATCATGATGACTACAACATTATATTTGAGGAATTTAAAAATTTGGTATTTAAATTCAAGACATAAATTATTTCGTCTTTTGTTTACCATCAAGGGACTCATTAGTTTTTCTTCATTATTAATCCATTTATTAGTCTAGCAAAAACGGTTTGGATATTTTGCCAAAATACATTTATTAAAAAACAAACAAAAAAAATATTAAAAGACGAATTATATCCCCGTTGGAATCGATGACCTTTTGCTATCTTCCTGGAAGCTTGCAAGCTTCCTGATGATAGAAGATTGCAGTAAATTACTACTTTTTGCCTCTAACGCCCTTAAACCTTTTTCTTCTAAAATCCTTTTTATTCTAATGTCCAAAATCCAGGTTAAATGACACTGAATATGCTGCAAATCAAGAACTAATATTTATTTACCACCATAGAGGCTAGCACTTGAATTCCAAAACTTCTAGAGGAACAGAAAGTTGTCTTAAATAACGAGTAATGTATAATTTTTAAAATATAGCGTATTTATAATTATTTTGTCTCATCTTCGGTTCGACTTCGTGATCCATACTATTTGTAGTAATTGCTGGTTGCCTATACTATTTTTAATAAGAAATTAAAACTATGAAGAATATTTATTACATACAGTAAGTAAAAAAAGTACATGCCTGTACAAAAGTACATGTAAAACAAAGTTGTTTCGATCAATAGCAATCACACAGAAAATATACCAAACAATGTTATTTTGGATTGTAAAGAAATACAAAATATTTGCACAAAAATATAAAGACAAACTTATAGATTTTTGAAAACAAATTATTATTTCCCATTAGAAGAAATTTGAAGGTTTTAAAGCAATATATATACTATGTATATATATATATTGTTATATATATATATATATTGTTATATATATATATATATATATATATATATATATATATATATATATATATATATATATATATATATATATATATATATATATATATATATATATTTATTTTAGGTGGATTTTATGCTTGGAAACTTCATGGAAGATATTGGAATATCATCCGAACAATTTAATGCTGCTTGTACTGAAGGAAAAAAGCATCACTTATCTTTTGATAACGTAAGTAAAGTGTGTTTCAACTATAAAAGCAAAAGCATGCTATCTAAAGCTTTTGAAGCTTAATTTTTTTCGACTCATTCACAGTTAACTTATTTTAGACACTCTTCGAACAAATTTGGGCCGCTAACGATTTCGACATGTTCGTTAGGATGATGACCCAGAAAAATGTAGAATTACAACTGCAAGCTTTAGAATTAATAGAGAAAAAATACGGCATAACTCCTCAATCTTTTGTTCCAAAAAGCAAAGAGGAACTGGAGGAAAAGAAAAATGAACAAGTTCGAAACACTGAGGGTGACTCCAAATTGGAAAAAGAAGTTTTGGAGGAGGCTGCAAAGTAGGTCTGTAAGTATTAATTATTGCTTTAGGTAAACGATTATTTTTCAGGAAATTTGCTGTGGAAGAACCCATTGCATCCACGTCCGAACTTGAACATTTGATGGTGCAAAAACCCATATTGGAACAAAAATTGAAAGAATCCATAGGTAAGTTGAAACATTTCTCAAATACTACGATTTTCTGAAAACAAAAACAGATCTTAACATTAAATTAATTAGATGTGATCTATTAGCAATATATATTTCGAATGAGACACTACATTATGATATTTGATATAATAAAAGCTAGCAATAAATTTTGGCCACTTGAATATAAGCAAAAAAATAAAAACGAAAATCAGATAGACACAAACATAAACCAAGTATTAGTAAAAGTAAATATAAATATATATCACAATGTACACATATGGTCAAGATATCATAAAAAATACACACTCACACCGAGATCCAAATAGAGATTGAGTATATGACCGTTCGCTCCCCAGAATGATCCTGCCAACTTGTGGCATACAACAACCTGCGTCTCCGCCTAAATCAGTATTTTGTTGATTGTTTGACTGGAAACGGGCCCCACCCATCCCTTCCATTGGAGGGCACATGTTTCTTCTCTTGATTTTTAGACTCTTCGGGCTACCGACATGTCTCGTCAAGAAAAAGAAGAACCGATCCACAGTCAACAACCCATACATTTCGCCGACTTCCCGACGGATGGCGTATTGGACTGCGTCCAATGAGATGACAGTGCTGGGTGTCATCAGACACCCACCTGCTGGGTTCCACAATCTCATGTAGAACACACAACAATAATTCTAACACTTCATATATACGCCATTCGACTCAGCTTTTAATTTCTCTGGCAAATTTCTTATCAACGGGTACGTCCTTTGTAATATGTTGGAATCTATCAGCAACTTGATCTGGGTTGACATCAATGGTCTTTGATGGTGGAGGTACTGCCGTTCCTAGGCGTCTGTTGACGCCTAGCATTTTTGACACATTTTTAGTAGCTTCTAATCGCTTATTATTGTATGTAGACAACAGGTCTTGAATAATGGGAATCTTATCAGGACGTGCGTTCATTTAGTGTGAGTTTATCCATAATAAACCATGCACGTCTCTACTACACAACAGCCAAACCCAAATATGTGTCTCAAATATCGCGAAAAAAAAGGCTCCAATACAAAAATTAGTGTGCCACTTGCCCCACATGATACGAGGGTTGCCATTTATGTGTCCGGAATTAGTAACAATGATGTTGCTAAGCACCATCTGACATACATCGTAAAGTTTGACATTGTTGACAGTATACGTACTCAGAACGTATATTTTACGGACGCTATTTATATTGTTTAGTTACTTGAACATTTCATCTCAGTCAAAAAATGAAATTAACTCGTGAAAATGTGCGTGCGATGATTTAGTACGACTTTTGACGTGGATTATTTCAACAACAGTGACTTTTGACGATAAAGCACCATCTAAAACCACTGTTTATCACTGGTTTAGTGAATTCAATCGTGACTGTCTTCGTTCACGGACGAATTTAAAGAAGGTCGCCCAAGAATCGATTGTTGCACCAAACATCGATACTGTGCGCGAACTTATAAAGCAAGATCGTCATGTGACATACCGTGAGATTGTGGAATCGTGGAATTGTGGATAAATGGGCATGCGGCTACAGTGCCACCAGAGAATCACAGAACGGTCAATTCAGAATGGTACACAACCATTTGTTTGTCAGAAGTCTTTGAAGAAATGAGAAAAAAACAACCAGCGACGCAGGATCATTCTTCACCATGACAACGCGAGCTCTCACACATCGCACCGAACAACTCAATATTTGAGCGGTCAAAGCATCAAATTGATGGGTCATCCGCCGTACAGTCCTGATTTGGCACCCAATTATTTTTTTATTTCCGTCCGTGCAGAATAAACTACGTGGTCAACAATTTTCAACGCCAGAAGAAACGGTTGATGCGTTCAAAATGCATGTTGTAGAGATACCTCAATCGGAATTGAAAAAGTGCTATAAAAATTGGTTCAAACGTACGCAAAAATATCTCGATCGTCGCGGAGAATATTTTGAAAAATAATAAAATTATTTTCAATGATAAATATTTATTTTTATTTATTATTCCGGATACGTAAATAGCAACCCTCGTATATACGTAAAACATTTGTATTTTGTTTATTATTAGTAAAATCACCCAAAAAGGACGAAGCAATGACCACGGAAAAAGCTGAAACTACAGATACAAAAAAAGAAGAGGTAAATGATAACAGTATTCACCATAAGCCTGAACAACCTGCAGTTAGTCTGCGCCATACACAAGAGGTATATATAGGGAAGAAAAAATGCAACACTAAAAAATATATTTTATCGGATTAAGTAATGATAAAAAAAAGAAATTCTATCAAATCTCAAAATAATTCAACAATTTTAACGTGTTGTTGTATTGTGTTTGACTCCAATTTTATAAATGTCATACATTACACTTCTAAAATCAGACCAGACCTAGGCAAATTCACATCGCCATCTGTGTTTGATTCAAAATTTTTAAAAAATCGCCCAATTTGAAAGGCCCGTTATGTATACTGGATGTTGCACATTTTTGCTTCCCAATATAAGAAACAATATATAAAGCCATTAAGTCTCCATCTCATCAATGATGTCTCTGAACCGGAAATAAAACAAAACTCTTCTTGAGGATGTACAGTTAGTGTCAAAATGTTAGACACGCTTTCACAAGTATTTTTTAAGACTGTTGAAAATAACATTAATATGAAAACTGCCATAAAATGTGTATAATATGATTAAGTTATGTGTGTTGCCTAATGTTAAATATAGTATAAGGAGTTCTGATGAAAACTAAAAACAATGAAGAGGTTAGATGATGTAGCAATACATGTAAATTGTTATCTCTTTATTTCTTATCATTCCATGCTTCCATGCTACATCACTTAACATCTGATTCTCTTCTTATGCTACATTTAACATTAGGCAACACACATAACTTAATTATATTATACAAAATGAATTTTTACTGATCTTGAATTGAACATTTCTCAAAATGCTTCCAAAAAATGAATGTTTTAATTTTTTACTGGATTTTAGAGGCGTCAAAATGTTAAACACACCTTCAGTTTCATAGGAAAGAGGAAAGTAAACAAGAGGAAAACGCAATTAAACAATATTTTAATATTTTGTAGTTTTTCTATTACCTTTTATAAAATCAAAAATTCTTTTTTTGGTAATGAATCATCCAACTGTTTTATTGTTTGTTATGGAAATTCTTCTCGTGAGCCTTGAATAGCACTTTTCATATTTATACCAGGGGCGGTTCATTAGGGAGGGCGTTGGGGCGCCGACCCTTCAGCATTAATCACAGTAAACAAATTTTTAGAGCAAAACACCATATTTTATTCCGTTCAGTTTCTTTCCTTTAACTCATTTTAAGATATTATTAAAAATTAAAATCTCCAAATGTGGAAGAATGTCTGTCGACCCGGAGGATAAAAATTCCATTCTCTCCACACAATTTTTATATCGTTGGTCGGACGTTTACCTCCAGCGACCGTACGCTACGTCATCTTATCTCGTCGTTGGCGTCGTTGGCGTCATGTTTTGGTTGTCGGAGTTCGAAGATTTAAATGCTTTCTAAAACATGCGATTTGGACGTAGATTCCCTGCGACCGAGGGTATCGGTAATTAGTTTTAAACGCTGATTTAACGTCACGTATATTTGCTACGTGTGTACACACTCAGTGTACACACGTACGTGCATAGCACGAAAAGTATAAAGGAGGAAGGGGATACCAAAAAATTCTTCTGCAACACAATTTTCTTCTACACCCTCCCACTTTAAAAAACCACTTAATAAAAAATGAAATATTAAATATACACAAGTGTGTCTGAGATTTTGACCTCCAAAAAAGAATAAATAGTTACTATTTTATATTCTAATAACAGACAATTAAACTTTTTGCCTTTTCCAATCCAATATTTTAATTTGTATTTGAAGCAAATATAAAAACATATCGGCAGTGAGTGTACGTATCGATTTTTTTTCTCCATAATTAGTGGTACGTACGTACGTAGTAGTATTTTCTACATTGAAAGTGTTCATACCCCCATCCCATCAATCAACTAATGATTTTTAATCAATTAAATATTTTTCTTAAAATTTAGATTGACGCCCTCGAATTAAAAAAACGTCAGGAATACCTTAGAGCCCAACGAGATAAATTAGTAGCGTTGAAGAAAGAAGCACGCCAAAAACAGTTGACTGCCGAAACAGGATCTCGATCAAAAGAACGCCCCAGATCAGCCAAGGCGGCGGAAGCACTGCTGACCGGCGAAAAACCCAACAACGACGGCGGTCAGTTGCAACTGAGAAAGACCCTCGCAGAAAGACTGAAAACTGAAGTCGTGGACAAAGATCAGAAGTAAAAGAACCATCGAAAACAATTTATTATTAACAGCTCTATATTTGGATGTTATATAATACTTAAATAGGCAACCAGACATGTATATGACTGTATTTGAACTATGAAAAGAAAAATTGAAAATGTAAGAAACCTTTCCATTTGGTAAAGTCCTAAACGTTAAAAGAAATTTTGTTTTCAAAAGTTTAACGATATTTTTAAATCGAATTGAACTCAAATTGTTTTGGTTGGATGTTTGTGAAGGCCGTTACGTAATCTCCTGCATCATTACTTGTACATCGATTAATGAAAGCTTGTTTTCTTTAGCACAATTTTCCAAAGTTTCTTTGTATGCAGTTTTCTAGAAAAGTTTAATCAGACAAAGATCCTCTACTTTCTTGGAGGCTACAATAGTATTTTACAAGAAATCTCGCCACTAAGATCCGGGAACTAAGAAAGTTTAGATGTCTGATTTTTTTGACGAGTGACTATAGTTTTTGTTGCAGTTTTTCTTTTTCCAACTCTTCGCGATTTTTGTTTTTCCGTCGGCCCGGCTTTGGGTCTTCTTCCAAAGCATGACGACCGTCCTGGTATCGCTTATACCACTCCAATACACGAGTACGAGATAAGGAATCATCACCATAAACTTTGTCAACAATTGAAATGTTTCTGTAAAAGTTTTACAGAGCTTAAACAAAATTTAATATTAGCTCTTTGTTCCATAGGGTTTTTGTGACGAGGTGACAAAATGTACTGTCACTTTAAGCGTTATGGCGGTCTCGTTTTATAGAGGAGATATACAGATTTCAGATTTTATATAGTCTCAATAGATGGGGCTAGTTGTTTTCTTTAATTTTAAAAAGTTCTATTTTTCCAACATACTATGCATTTTTCATAACTCTTTCTTGGGTGAAATTTTAATAACGATAGTTTGATGGTATGGTATGTTGTGAATCTGGTATAAAGGTTGATGGGTTTTTAAACATTTCATTATTGTGAAATATTAGCTTTATCACAATTGCAATATATAGATGTTGCTTTTTCTATTTATGATATTTTACGATTAACATAAATATATCTATTTGTTAAAAATACATGTTAGAATTATAATAAATGTGTGCTTTTTCGAATTAATGTTTTTTTAGTCATTTTACTAAGTTTTTTTTATCATCAAAAAGTAAGGTGACTTTTAAATTAATTCAAAGTTTTAGTCATTGAAATGGTGTGTATATTCGACTTTTAATATTTCCTTCAAAGCGACCAGTGAACTCACTTGATAGGCTTCTAAGGGCGCAAAACAGTGTCCACGAAAAAAAAAACACGGTGCCATATCCGGTGAATACGGTGCTGGGGGGTAGGCTTTATTTGATTTTTGCGGTCTGCGATTTACTACAAATCTACCAAAAATGTATTCACTCTATGGCACATCTCGAATACACTTTTTGCTTGCTTACCTTCATGTTTCTTTATGCGATTGTGCATAGCACAAATTATATAAAGAGGTTTTACGTTCTCGTTTTCTAAAAAGAAATATTAAAAATATTAAATAATAAAAATATTTTCATTACAAGACTAGTAATTGTAAAATGAACGGCATCGTGTTGTACAAGATCAGAATAATAATAAAATAAACTGAGCTTTAAAGACCGAGAGCTTGGCATCTCCTATAATCCGACGACTCGGAGGTCAAGGTGCAGCTTGTTGCGGTTAGTAGGGTAGTGCGGGACTAGATGAGCAACTTTTCGCTTGATCTCTCATAACTTTAAGAATATGCATCAGATTTAATTAATTCTTACTCTGTTAGGTTCGTAAGTTACTCTTCTCCAAAACGTCTAGCGGGGTAAAAACGATCCGACTACAAGTTAGTTAAGCAATGGCTTTTTTTATAGATTGCTTAGTTTTCGAGATATTTCAATTGCACAACTTGCCCCTATGATAAACTAGCCCCGCTCTACCCTACTTAGATGGGTGATTCTCCTAGGAGAAATCAAGCTTGTGTACTGCATCTCAATAGGCAACAGTGTAAAATCCAATAAGGAACTAGTCCTCAGTCACGCCAGTTCAAGGCTGGGAAAGACCGAATGCTGCTTCTATGTTGATTATTCACCATTCTCGAGAGATTTGAGGTTAATCACAAAACCAACGGTTGATAGGCCGAGTTGGGTGCTGACCGGCTTTTATCGGTAACTGCAGGTTCAAATAGCTGATGCGCCTATAAATCTAAATTATCTATCCCGATTTGGGGATATTTTAAAAGTACTGGGTATCATCGAACCGGGTGAACTGGGAGGGGAGGGGTGGTGGATGTTAGCCGAAGGCCTCAGCGTACGATGTATTCCAAATGGGGGCATGAAGTGCGTGAAGAGGACAATTTGTTTAGGAAGCCGAGAAAGAATTTAATTGGAAGACAGTTTTGCGGAAGTTTATTTTATAACGATAAATGCATTTTTTCTATATTTTTACCGATTAGAGCAAGCACCCCACTCCATATTTACTGCTTGGTGTATTGGAATGAACTGATTTACGTTAGGTTAGAAATAGAATACGTTAAATAGTTAGAACTGCGTACAACACTTGAGAAGTATTTTGTTACAACAGTTTTGTTGCAACATTTACAATTCTTTAAACGAATTTATCAACCTTGTCAACTAAAACCCCACCAAGTTCCTTCGATTTTCGTGTTTTCAATCTACATATCTCTAGACTTTCCGTTCGACATGCTTTTCAACGTGCCTTTCAACGTGCCTTTCAACTTGCCACTCTGCATGCGTTAACGCTGGGTAAGAGGCCTACCTTCTTCCTGTCCACATGTTTGCGTCAGTTTCGTCAGTTTTCGTCAGTTGCGTCAGTTTCATTTCATTTGCGTCAGTTCAGTTGCGTTTCTAGCGAGTTCATAAAAAATGGTGTTCTAAAAACGTTAAAAACATTTTATTTTGTAAGTACCTACTGTTAACTGTGTAGTTTCAGTTTTATGTATACATCTGGCATTGTCATGTTAGCTGATATGTGTGCTGCTGTTGATAAAAACACGGAAAAAGAAGGGAAAATACAGAAAATCTATATGGACAAAGGAATCTTTAAATTACTACAATTTACTACAGAAAAATACACAGGGTGTCCATTCAATATCAGTACTTAGGATATATCTCAGTAACCAGTCACTCCATCTATTGACGAGCGGCCTAACGAAACCTACTTTACCACGATCGGTTGACATTTGTTGATTTTATGACGTCTTGTTTACAAGACATCGCTAAAAATCACTGAAATCCCGGAAGCACTCGGCACTTTTCAGAAATGGTCGGTACATAGACTGGCGGATATTTTGAATGGAGGCTATTTTTTTACAGATTTGTATAAAAATGAAATACAACATAACCTTATATTTCAATGACAAGCGTTGAAAAGCCTAATTTGTTTTAACAATTTTTCGATGTTTTTGTGTAATTTTGCTACTTTATTTTAAAACTTTTTCATAAATAATATTGGTAATCGGTGCGAAAAACTTTTTAAAAACTTGTTACAATTAATTATAAATGAAATAAAATGTATAGAATTTAAAATAAAATCACGTGACTACGAACGCGCTGTGATTGGCTGCAATGTTTGTAACTTCAGAATACCAAACTGTTTTCACGTCAGTGCTGTCAAAGGCTTTTATTTGTATATATCAGTGAATATAAAACTAACCGGAAGGAGCCTTGCCTATCTTAATGCACGTATAAATGGAGACGGAAACGGCCATATTGAAACACCATAGATGACTTTGTTAGATCAGAATTGTAATTTCGCTGGTACAATTTGATTGTTCTACATGCTAGAGGATACACTACTTTAAAAATAATATAAAAATAGAAATTTCTGCCAATTCCTGTTTGTATTAAGTATATTCAAATGTGCTATTGAAAATATATTTTAATAGTTTCTATTTCAAAGACGCTCCGATTAAAATGTTTTTATAAATGTTTTTTTTTAAGAGTAAGAAATGTTTTTCGGTAAGAAATATATTGAGATTGCAGTGTGTGGGTGTTCCAAAAACCTCATTGTTTGATCAGCACTTCAGAGATTTAAAAAATTCGCAGACAGCAATACAATTTTCTTAAAGATAAACGTAGATGTACACACAAAATGCAATAGATTTAAACGCAGTATAGTTCAGGGTCGGACTTTCTATCCGCCGGTCAACTTGAAATAAACTACCCGTTACCACGCAAAAAAAAAGTAGAAATATATAAAAGAGTATGGATTGAAAGCTTTATTTAATAATTATAATAGTAATGATTGTTACGAAAATCGTAGGTTCTAGGAGTTTGTTTCCTTTTTTTATTCGGGCCTTAATGCCATCCACTGTTGATTAAGGTGTTCTTAACTTAACGGGTACTTAGGGTTTTAAAGAGATTAAGGCTAATTCATTTTGTAAAAGTTATACTTTTTGTTTAAATTTGTGTACAGTATACAATTATTTAATTAAGGCTTAGAAACATAATATTACTTATATCAAATGTAAACATATTTGCAAATATGTTAATACTTAGAATTACATTATTTTATTTTTTTAAAATTAAGTTTTCATGACCCTAATTTTAACAAAGAAAATAAATTGATTCATTATGCACAAGACTTCAATTTTTTATCAAGCTGCAGTTCTCATAACTTAAGAAACCGATTTTGAATTTTCTACGGTGTAGTGTGATGAGAGTGGGCAATTCATTTACAAAACTAGTGTATAACCATTTTTAGCCCAGGCACCACTGGGTAACCGACGTTGGCATCAATACTAAACATTAAAATATCGTTTTCCTTGATATGTTATTTATGACAAAATGGTGAAGGTGCAGTTTTAAATGTACAGTAGTTTAATTTTGAAAAAAAAAGTTAATCAAAAAGTCTCTGATAAATATTTTTATGTGACTAAAATTCAACAATTTATAAAGCTTAAATCGATAATGGCCTGAATTCTTTTACTATGTATTAAAAAGAAACGAAACAATGTATTAGAAAGAAACGAGAGTTTTAACCTGAAGTAAAATTAATATCCTAATTTTTTCAAAAACTTGCAAATATTTATATTTTATTGAACTTGAACTTATTTATACTTTATGGCTTTCTATATATTATGGCCCTTCTTCAAAATACAGTTTAACATTTACATTTTAAAATATTACATTTATCGATATCAAGTATTAAGGGTTTTTTTTTATGTTTTGACATAAAAAAAGGGCCATTAACAATGTTTTTCAAGAATCGGTAACGTTCGTAGCTTCAAATATCCGATCTCGGACAGATTCGTTTAAGGTAAAGCTGCCTTTGCGAGTGTCTGATTCTCAATTGCGAATTGAAGGTGGTCCCGGAAGAACGTTTATTCGTCAGCTCGCAATTTTTCTCGATTATTCTCAAGTAAAATTATCGTTTTTTTCTTTTCGTTGTGTTGTGTATCATTTGGGCCGCAAACGAGTAAGTAATTAAGCGTAATTTTTTATAATCTTTGCTACTTGATTTTTCTTTATCGGTTATTTTATTAACACATATGGCGACGCCGAACATTTAGAATCGCTATATTGGGCAGGTGTGAAAGGCACAGACGCTAATACTCTTCTTTTTGTGTTAATGGCCTTTTGTCTCACGTATTTATTGTCAGTGTCAAAATAGAAAAAGGTTATTGTATACTTTTTTTGCCATATTTTTACGTTGATTATATAAATAAGAACGGATTAGTGTTAATAAACCCACTCATAACTGCAGCCCCATCGTAACATTGACCAACCACATGAGAACATTCAAGTCCATGCTTTTTCAGAGCTGTAATAATAAGATTTGCGAGACCGGATCCTGAAACATCGACCGTTGGAATGTACTCAAGGAACATCTCTTTAAGTATATGGTGTTTAATGTACGGGCGTATAAGAAAGTAAAGAAAAAGTATAGTTCTATAAATTTTGTCCGTCAATCGAAATGAACAAAAAAAATTAAACCGATCAAACTTTAATTAATTCAATTTGGATTGTCAGAAATTTTTCAGTGCATTTATTGAAAAATAAAAATTTATTATTCATAAAATAATACAGTCCGATGCACATCATTAAGCCCGTGATCAACATTTAGATTGCCCTGTTGCAAGATTGTGATTAAACATTATAATCTGACTTTAGTGAATCACTTTTACAATTTAAACTTTAATAGTAATTACAAAAATCAGCTCTAAATTAAACTCCAATTACTAAGTAATTAGTAAATAAAAATTATAATAAATGTTGACGAAAAGTATAAAAATATTACAAATATCGTTAATGTAGTACCTCTAGATAGATTTAGCATATTTCAAAATGCTTTGTTCACAAACCATCCACATTTTTTAATATTCAAATGGTTATTAAAATAAAAAAGTTATACAATTACCAATGACATTTATTGATATATAATATGTAAGTACAAAACAGAAAAAACAATGAAATATCTGCGTGCACTTATATCTTCATTAATCGGGGTCTGAAATGTACTGGCTGGAATTACCGCTGTCAATTAAAGGAAAAATTTCTTTTTCAATCAAGTATATGTTTTCTGTCATATCATTTCATTTTCTGTATGCTTATCATATTCTTCTATATCTCAGGATAGATCCACAAGTGCCTCACACCACGTGTGTATACAGTCTTGTTGCCTATTACCATCTCTACCCCATGAGTTTGTAATAGTAATTTTTTACAATTTCCCATATAAGTTCAATTGGGTTGAAAATTCAGTGGTCTGGGGAATAGGTAAACCTTTTTTTCCATATTGTTCTACTAAGTTGTTTATTAAATAATTCTATGCTGATTTATTTCTGAAAAGTAAAAACATAGGAAATATATCAAATTAAAAAAAATCTGCTTGTGGTACGTACTCTGCTACAATTCTTAAGAGCTCAGTTTTAAGCATTTCGATTGAAAATGCAATAATATTATTAGTTAATCGATCTTGAATGACAGCTTTAGTCCATGAGATGTTTGATATTTTTGGTTAATGAGATGCTGATAAGGTGCATTATCCATAAAAATTAAAGATAGCTCTCTTAAGTTTTTAATAATTGATTTTCAAATAATTTCAAGAAATGTTCCTGATTTATTTCACCATGGTAATCAGTAAGCTCGGTTTTTAAGGAAATATGGTCTCTGTACCCTCAATAAATCCATCTTTATTGCCAGCATGAAGTATGATGAATCTAAAATAAAAAATTTCAATCAAAACTTTTCTTATTTTTTCCATTATTATGTAACTTACCTTTTACTGTCAACTTTGATAGTTTTTATACTGTATCAGAGATGCTACCAATTTTTGACAACTGCTTTGGCATTTTGCAATTGCTTTTCTGACAATGTATAATAAAACAACTACCATCTATCTACCGTAAAATTTAAACTAGCCATCTTATTACGGGAGCCATCATTCGAATAGTTGTTTTTTTTTAAGTGTTTTTTTTAAATCAGAATCTTACTTATTTTTAATGTCCTTACACACTAAAACATCCAAAATGGCAATCTATTGTTCTTAAGTTCATACATGAATGCTATAGTTTCAAATTTACCAGTTAAATTCTTAACCAAATCTTCTAGGTTTTCATTTTTTGAATCGAAAATTGCAAAAACATCTACATATCTTAGCCACAGCCTCGGAAAGTAATTGAATTAATATTTCGCCTCAGTTCCAAATTAGCTAATGTATAAATTTGGTGACAGAGGACTTCCCATTGCCATTATTTCTTGTTGTTCGAAAAACCTATTATTAAGCTAAAAACAATTTTGTTTCATACATAATCTTGTTAGAGAATTATACTCTGAAACAATCTTATTATTGAAACCGTTTAACTCGAGTAACTACTTTAGGTATTTCAAGCTAGGCGTAATTGGTACAGTCTAAAACGATGATACGTCAAAGGACACCAAGTCCTCGCTTTCCTGTAGACGTGTGTTTTTGACTTTTCTCAGGAATTCTGTTGAGTTTATCAAAGATCAGGAAGGTAGCTGGTTTGGCAGATTTTCAGATCTCTTTGCTAATCATTTCAATGGCTGATACAATTGGTCTCTTTGATTTTCCTGGTTGATGAATTTCCAAATCTGAATTTCCAAATGCTTCAAAGCATTCATCAGCGCATAAACCCGGAAAATCAATTAGACGAATTGTATCAGCCATTGATTCTTCAAAATTCAACACGACAAAATGGTTAGCCAAGGAATTTAATCATCTACCAAACTAACTACCTTCCTGTTCTTGATAAATTCAACAAAATTCATAAGTAAAGTAAAAAACACGTCACAGGAACGTGAAGTGTTGGCATTCTTTGACGTATCATCATATTTTCCGAGTGTACCAATTCCGCACTTCTTGGAGTACCTCAGACAGTTACTCGAGTTAACGGTTTCAATAACAAGATTGTTTCAGAGTACATCTATCTAACAAGATTATGTTTGAAACAAAATTGTTCTCAGCTTAATAATAGGTTTTACGAACAATAATTAGGAACGGCAATGTGCAATCCTTACCACTCTTAGTGAACTTAATCACGAGCAAATTTGGTGAGGCTGTGGCTGTGATATGTGATTGATGATCATGCAATTTTCGATTCAAAAAATCAATACTTGGAAGATTTTGCTAGGAATTTAAACGGTAAACCTGAAACCATATTATTCACGTATAAACTTGAGAACAATAATTGATTACAATTTTTTGATTGATTACAATTAATGAAAAAACATCATCATTTCGAGATACATTCCTAACCATGCGAATCATAACATCCATAATAAGACGACTGGTTTAAATTTTATGGTGAAGAGATTAATTAATTTTTCTTTAAACAAAGATAATTACAACAAAGAATTAAAATTAATTCGGAATGTGTCCGAACTGAATGGTTATAATAAGAATATTGTAGATACATTAATTAGAAAACATAAGTTAAGACAATTTTTACAAAACAAAAATAAATTGATTCTAATGTCATTTCATGCCCAATTTATTTTGAAAGATGTAGACATTAAGGTGGGTCTTTTACCTCAGAAAAATTCTGGGCAATCAAAAGGATAAGGTAAAGGACCGACATGAAAAATCGGAAATTTATGAAGTTGGTTGTCAAGATTGTGATCGAAAGTATATTGGGCAAACTATTGCCCCCATTAGATATGGGAAAACTAAAAAATCTTATGTTACCCAACATGCACTTGAATATAGTCATAATATAGACATCAGTAATTTAAGACTTATTAAAAATGTAAATAATAATAGGGGTTTGGATGAGCATGAAAGCATTCAAACAGAAGAATCTAAGAAAACCATGAACTGGAATAAAGGACCTATTCCATTCAGTCAACTGTAACACTTAGTTAACTTCATAGTTCGTGATTTTTACACGCTTCATTAGGTACGGTTGTAACACAAATAGGACATAATTTACAATTCGCTTGAACCGTCTGCTGATGATGCTAACATGACTAGCGAAACTCGCGTCGTTGAGATTTAAAAAAGTGATTTGGAGTTTAATGAAATGTCTTTGTGTTTACTGTTTCAGACCGAAGGTTCCAATAGAAGAGTTGAACAGGATAGGAAAATAATATTGTTTGTTTTTCTGAGTTTTCAAATGTTTTCAAATGGAAGCTTTACCTTTTAGGGCTGTCTATATTCATTTAAGAAAGCAACGTAGAAACTTGTTATCAGAAATAAAAGAAAAGAGCGATAAATAAACGCGCATATTATAAAATATATTTTAAACTATACATTTCGAGTTTTTTGCTTAGTTAGATGGTTACAAGAAACAATTAAAAGTGCCATTTACGAGGTATAAGGATTTTCATTGACTACTACATACTTTTCAGATGATCTATTACCTCTTAGGGTTTTTGTATATTTCCATATATTAAGTTGTATTATTGCTCCTGAATCATAATCTTTTGTGTCATCTGCCTTACTGCTTCTTTCGCAGAAATATAGTATTATATTACAACATGATAAAAACAACATTTTACTTTGTCAATCGTTTACTTTGTCATGTGTATGGTTACAATCGCATATAGACACAGCTAACCAAGCAAAAAGTGTAGCAGTTTTTGTATTGAAAATATGCTATACAGTAAATATACTACTATGATTAATAAATAAGTGACCTTTTAAACAAAACACAAAGTATTTATTCATTCAAGTGTATATTGGCTCCTTCAAAATAATCTGCTCTCAATGCCATACACTTATTCCAATTTTTTTTTCAGTCTTCCAACGGTTTTTATATTCAATTTCTGGTATTTTCTTCAAAGCGGCCAACGAAAAGTTAATTCTTTAGAATAATCCAAAGAGGATTTGTAGGATCGTAGGTTGATCCTGGTGAGCTGCCAACCAGTACCGCAATACCCAATATCTACGCCAAAAATTATTGATGTATATGTGGTGGGATTAACTGGGTCTAGTGTACGTGTTGCTCCAATCTGGTTAAATGGTCGCTGCTAATTGTTATCAACATCAACTCATTCATGTTAGTCACACTCTAGAGGAAAAAGAACATATTCTGGCAAGCAAAGTCATTTTGCCTCAAGACAACACATGACCACATACAGCAAAATGACTGCTGACTGGAGATTTCATCGAGATAAGCTGTGAGATTTTATCACATCCGGTGTATTCTGCATATTTGACCGTTTCAGATTTTGTCATCTTCTGCCAATTCCTGCAACACCACCTGGCTGATAGTCGTTTCACATTTATTGAGGAAGTTGTGAAAAGTCTCAATGACTATCACATCAAAACCAAGTTTTTTTCGGTCTGGGATTGGACATTTGCCCATTGGTGACGAAAGTGTATTGATACAGAGGGAGATTATTTTGAAGATTTAATTTGTATTATTTTTTTCACAAATAATAGTTAAAAGATCGAAAATTAAGTTGAAGACATATAAAAGAAAGCAAAGAACTTTTACAATTTATTTACGTCCATGATTTTAGAGCCAAAATTATTAAATTCTCTCCCACTACTAAACTGAATCTGTGTTGTGTGTTAATTATATTATTTTTAAAATAAAAATATTTTCTTGCTCTTACATTCGTTTTATTTACTTAATTATATCTATCCTCTTAAAACTCGCATGACACAAAACAGTAAATGATTTAAATTATTAAGTATTTCTGGTTGCCTGAAATAAAAACCAGGACATTTCTTTTGTCATGCGAGTTTTATCAAATCAGTTATCACAAAGAGAGGGGAAATAAAAACGCAAATAATTTTGACAAGTTTATAAATTCTCTGATGAATATCGGTGTCCTTGATACATAAACAGGAATGTTCCATCGGGATATATTGAGCGAAATATATATTTACATAGAAATATCTTAATTAATGTGAATATGGGGTTTCAAGATTCTGTATATAATAAAACAAGGTTTTAATGTAGATCAAATTTTCTTTTTTTTGTAATATTTTAACACTGTATAAGACAGACTATTTAAGTTAGTACTATTCTTTTTCGACATTTTCGTACTTCTATATATATAGAGATGATATAGCCTTTTTGTTAACTAACATTCATTATCTCATTTCCTTTATTGTTTTTGTATGATGTAAAATATTACAAGTGTTAAGATACATTACATATATCATATATCTCAATAGAAGTATCTAAATGTCAAAATAGGAGGATATTACCTTGATTGTCCTCTTGGTTTATAAACACTGTTAAATTTGTCAATGTTAAAAATTATAAATACCTGAATATTTATAACATTCTACATCATACAAAAGCAATAAATTCATTTTTAACAGGTATCCTTTCTGTGTCACTTATTAAAAATATAACACATTTTCTGTGATATTCTTCGATGTTACAGATGTTACTTACCTTTATATGTTATAAATTATTTCTCTATAATACTTAACAATACTATATTACCCTGTATAAAATGAACAAATATTAACTACCTCTCGTATTCTCCTAAATAACTCATAGTTCACCGGTAATCACTGAATTGTTAATACCTGTTTACATCTAAAATTTGAATTTTATGTCTAATTTATTCTAACATATGATATTACATAACTTCAAATTATGATCTTAAACATATTTGAATATATACATGTTGTCAAAATTACTTGCCTTTTATTTTCTTATGGCAGCTATGCACTTTAACATAGTTTTCCCATTGTAATGAACTATAATTTCTTACAATTCTACAGTAAAATCTCCTATGGATAAATTAGGTTATAGATAATGTACATATGTGGCGCCATCTATCCATGAATAGTAAAAGTAAGACGGTGAGCCCAATGTGGCGCCATCTATTTGCAAGAGGTCTAAAGTTTAAATATTTTATGTGGTGGCGCCATCTATCAGCAAAAGGCTAACCTAATGGAAAATTAGTACGTGGCGCCATCTATTTGCAAGAGGTCTAAGCTTTAAATATTTGATATGGTGGCGCCATCTATCAGCAAAAGGCTAAACCAATGGAAAATTAGTACGTGGCGCCATCTATCAGCAAAAGGTTAGACTAATAGGAAATTAGTACGTGGCGCCATATATTTGCAAGAGGTCTAAGCGTTAAATAATTTATATGGTGGCGCCATCTATCAGCAAAAGGTTAAACTAATGGAAAATTAGTACGTGGCGCCATCTATCAGCAAAAGGTTAGACTAATGGAAATTAGTACGTGGCGCCATCTATTTGCAAGAGGTCTAAGCTTTAAATATTTTATATGGTGGCGCCATCTATCAGCAAAACGTTAAACTAATAGAAAAATTAGTACGTGGCACCATCTATTCGCAACGAACTTAAATTTTATGTGGTGGCGCCATCTATCCGTAAAAAGATACTAGCGGAAAGATGATATGTGGCGGCATCAATACGCGAGGGGCTAAAGTAATGGTGTACGCGGTAGTGGCATCCTCTATACGCGGTTCTATGACTTTTCCTTAATACGATTATATTTTTAGATATCGTCTCTGAATACCTAGAAACATAAACGCTAAGTTTGTAATCTATACGGCATAACCTTACTATATACTTCAGACGACCTGATATAGATAGGTTATAATGGGATTTTGTGAGAATAAAACAAGGCTTCATATTAAAATTTTATTATACAATAATCTTGTACATTTATAAAATACGAATTCGATAAAAATCTGAAAAATTGTGCACAACCCTGGAAAAAAAATATAAACAGTGTATTTTGTTTATATCAAATGTGTTTGCAAAGTGGAAAATAAAAATTATGTAAAGCTAAATCCAACATATTGATAATGTAAATATGGATTTTTTGCTTCAACTCCTTAAAATCAGAGGTGAGAATTGTCAGAGGTTGGAATTATGTAACTTAAATTCGAAATTTTGATAACAATGTGAAATTAAATCTAATAAAAACTTTAAAATTGCAAATACAAATAATTACTAGTTAGTCTAATGGTAAATCAGTTTTTGCCTTATTTTTTTATACATGTTATTTGTACATAAAGTTTATTTCTTTATACATATAAATTGTATATAAATTGGCTATCATTCTTTACAAACACATTTGATAGTGTATTAATGTTATTTTTAAGCAGACATATATTAATGTACACTATTTGATGTAGCCCAGTACGGTTTTCCAAGCTAACAAGAAAAATGGCTTCCCTTGATGCAGAGATTGGAAGATTTCCTCATTCGACAATTCATCTAATTTATGTGGACTATTGGGCAAACAAGTTTAATATTGGGAATAGGGAGTTTAGTGCTTTATTTATTGATATACAATATCGGAAGGGGCATATAGATAAAATTAAAATGATAAATTATACAAACATTTTTTCATATGAAATATGAACTAGAAAAAACTTACAGGTTATAATTATTTACAATTTTACAAAATACATAATAGTAAACAATTACACAAAATACATAATAGTAAAGTGACAAGCACTAAATTATGTTAATTTTAATTCATCTTTAACAAATAAAGTACCAGAAGTGTGTGACAATTTAACCATAAATAAATTCTTCTGTTGGAATCTTTGGTGTGAAATACTAAACTTGAAGAGATTTACCACTAAACACCAAAACGCTTTTTTGAACTGCTCGACGCACGTTTCGCTAACCATGTTAGCATCATCAGGATGATTAAGGATAGATAGATTAAATCATCTCCTGATGATGCTAACAAAGTTAGCGAAACGTGCGTCGAGCAGTTCAGAAAAGCGTTTTGGTGTTTAGTGGTAAATCTCTTCAAGTTTAGTGTTTCACACCAAAAGTTCCTATGCTTATAAGAAAAAATAATTTATGAAAAGGTAATAGTAACAAGAGTGAATAATGAGAACAATAACAAACGGCGAGCAAGTATTTACGTCGTATTGTTGTATTACGTTGTCTGTATTTACGTTGCGAATAAATAATAAAAGGCATTATCTCCTTATTCGATTCAATTATTTTGCTTGTTGTGATATCAGTGTGAGTGCAATATTACACTTTATCAAGTGCGAATCACTTCTTTTAAACTTGATAGTGTAAAGTTATTTTTTTAATTGTGACGATGTCCGAGGGGATCAAATTGATCAGCAAAAGCTTTTGGATTTGAGAAGAGACAAATTGCTGAAAAACTGCAAAGCTCTCAAGGTGGTGAAACATTTTCTAGAAAACAAAAGTTAATAAAAATAAATTTTAAAAAACTCTTTTGAGTTTATAATTTTTTCACAGCGTTCACATGTGTTCGAGTTTTTTTTCCTGTTTTTAATGGCTTTTGCTACTTAGGCAGTTTGCCAGCTCATTTATCCTTATAAATTATCAAATGCACCAATGAGCAGACAAATACACTTCTACACCTCGAAACATCCATGTCTCCACCGGGATTCGAACCCGGGACCATTGGACGCGAGGCGATCTACTAACCTACCAGACCACCGCAGTCGACCTTGTGTTCGAGTTTATATTATTTTGTAAATCTAACCTACCTTTATGAATATGATTACAACAAAACTCAAATATACAAAAACCAAACTTTCTGAATAATATTCACATATTTTACGCACAAACACTTTAAAGTTGCCCTGGGAGAGGATCGAATAAACAAATGCAACTCCCAAAAAGGCATCTATGCATGTAGGTGAAAGTTAACATGGAAGTTACCTTTTAGCGTATATTACATCAGTGTTTTTCTGAGCCCATCATTAACAACCCTTTAAGGCATGAAGGTTTTTTGAATTTTAATAATAATCTTTTTGTTGTATCATCTCAACGCACTGCCAGAGAACCAACGCAAAGAACACAACATTAGGACATTTTAATATTGTGGAATGTCCTACAATATGACATTTACTGAACTACTTTTAATTTTGGGGCCTTTTGAACTACTTTTAATTTTTTCTAATTATGTTAAGGGAAATTAAAAAAAATCATTTAACAATCTAGTAGCGAAACGACCATATACAGAGTCTTCATTTAATCCTGTATCCCACGTGACTAAGTCATTTATTTATACTTAGGAACTTTTATTTTTTTGAAGTTGAATTATTTAAAGGTGGTATCATTTGCCACTAAACATATTACTAAAATTTCTCCTAGATCTGTTATCAAGATATGTTCGCCGTGATTTTTATTAGTTTCTATGCTTCCTGAGCAACAAAAAATATTTGGAAAGCTTTTGACACATTTGTTGTTTGCTTTTCATCAACAATGTTTTACATAAAAAAACTACATGGGCTTCTCTTCTTTTTTGCTTCTATAGCATCTGCTTCCATGGAGTTATTTTGACATCTGTTTACTTTAGGATCAAAATAATATGACTGGTCAAAAGTTAATTATTTTCGTTATAATTCACATAAGTTTCGGTCTTAAATGAAGGCTATGCAGTAAAATTTAACTATGGTGAGCTACACTTATTTGAAAACTTGATACAAAATTGAATAAGAATGGTTATTATACTGGAGCAAGTGAAGCTCAACTTTCATATTATAGTAAAAGATAATTTTGCATTACATGTTGATTACATGTCAGTTATTCGTATTGTCTTATCTTGCAAGTTGCAACCGACCTGCACATACCTCCAAAAGTTTGAAATATTTACAAATAGGATATCTACGCCTATGGTACTCTAAAAATTGGGATGGATATTTATTTTAGACCGTTTTTAAATGAAGATAACAAAAGCACTGTGTTGCTGATAACACAGGCTCTTCGTATGTTTGCACATTCCGTTGATACTGACATTTACACATTATCGCAGTTATTTTTCAATTTTCAATAAATCTGTTTAAAAATGCCTATAAACATGATTATTATCGGAATGATTGTGACGTGTTCATATATATTTTTTCTTTTTTTTGGGTTTTTCGCCACGATCTAAAACTCAAAAAAAAATCTGTTCTTATGTAAATGAAAAATCAGTGGGTAAAAAGCAAAAAACCAAACGGAGACAAATCTCTCAGTGATTCTTTTTCTACAATAAATTTGCGTAACCAACAAAATTTTTAAAAAATACAAAAATTTTCTAAAATAAATACAAACTGAACGTTAATGTTTCGGGAGGTCTGCTCCTCCCGTTTTGAAAACGAAATTTCTATATATACCTACTGAAAATATAGGAAGTAAATATATTTTGTCTATATGTCAATAATACTTACTCTGACAAACGGTCAAAAGTTTGTATTTATTTTAGAAAATTTTTTTGTTTATTAAAATTTTGTTCATTAAGCAAATTTATTATAGAAAAAGAATCACTGAGAAATTTGTCTCCGTTTAATTGTTTGTTTTTTACCCAGTGATTCTTTATTTACATAAGAACATATATTATTATTAATAACAGATATTGTTACAACATGGCTGTAACAACTGTAATCAAAGTGATATTGCGGAAATTGTAGGTGTTTTCCAAAGTGTTGTATCGAAAATTCCTAAAAAAATACCAATAGACAAATGACGTAAATGATCGCTCCAGAAATGGTAGAAAACGATGTACAACAGCTGCACAGGACCGACAGATATCAATGATATCTCGAAGAAATCGTCTGGAACCTACAAGTGGTATATCAAGGGAGTTTGTTAGACTTTAGGGAGTTTGTTAGAGTTTGTTAGAAGGAGTAAATGTTTCACGACAAACGATAACACGCAGACTGAAAGCGGTAAATTTGCATTGCAGAAGATCTATACATGTTCCCAAACTAACCCTTCAACAAAAAAAAATCTTATTGCAAGGGATTCGAGAAATGGTGGATCATAGTCCTAACTGGAATAACGTAATGTTCTCCGATGAGACGAAACTTGATTGGTTTCTCATTCACTAAGAACATTAGTTTGAAGAGCTGCAGGTCGACAAGCCCAACTAGAAACAGCTCGACCACGTATCTCATTTAAAGGTGAGAGCGTGATGTTTTGGAGTGGTATTATGATGGGTACCCGGACATCTATATTGGTCCTGAAGAGAAGAGTTCTGAGTTTTACTGTTCCGAGGCGCAGTCGGTGACGGATCTGTTTTCAACGATGACATCACCTCCTCATCGAAACAACAGCAGTACAACATTTTCTTGAAGAGGGGGGAATAACCAAGTCAGGGTGGCCAGCAAATTCCCCAATCATGAATGTCATTGTACACGCTTTGGACATTCTGAAAACACGCATCAAGAAACGAAACAATCCTTCTCTTACCCTGCGAGAACTAAAAGATGCTGCTCGTGAAGAATGGGGGAGAATTCCACAAGCCCAAATTAATTTTTAATGTTTAATCAACACTATTCCAAATCGCCTAGAAACATGCACACAGGTCCATGGTGGAAATACTGCTTATTAGTTTTATTGAAAGAAAATGTTTAAATTATTTTTAAAGGCAACTGGTTCATTATAAATTTTTGACTCGAGTTTTACGAGACGAGTTTTATTTGGTACCAGTAAGAGTTGTAATAAAATGATGAATACGTAAACAAGTAAAAAAAAAGTAGTACATTTAGTAGTATTTATTATTTTTTTTGGCAACACTAACCCTGATATGTCATCTGTCAAAATAATTCATTTGTTTCAAACGATTTCTTAATTTTCTTGCATGGAATGTTTTATTGACTTTATATTGTTGTGAAAATGCCAAAAGGGTAACTACTGTAATAGTTATTATTGCAAATTGTTGTTACATAATCAAACTTGCTATGTAAATGATTTTATTGAAAAATAATTGTTTTTGTATTCAAAATAGCGGTCTAAATTGCACGTTTCACGTGCAAGTGACACTGGGCATTATTATAACTAAATTGCTGTTTGAGTTGCGTGTGTGATATTTTCTTTTTTTATTTTAGGTTGACGTTGAACGACGTAGTTGATGCATTAGAAGCTGACGATGACTTAGATGGTGACGTCACTGATGAAGACAGTGGGGACGGAAATGACGCCAATTTCCTTTACCTTCCGAGTAGAATGTTACGTTCAGTAGTAGAAGTGCAGGTTAGACCTACTTATACAAACAATAAAGAAGATAATAGAGAAGAGCAAATAGAAGAAGAACAGCATGAAATTCAAGAACCGGCTCGAAAAAAGAAAAAAAAGAAATTTACAGTAAAGAAATGGACGAATAATACATCTCGTTTTTCTTCTTGTGGGAAAGGGGATCGTGAGGAAGATATTCTAGGCACCTTCGAAGAGGGACCTAAGTATCACCGAGTGTTTTGAATTATTGATCAGTGAAGATATAGTAAAATGTATATCAGATATGAGCAATTCCCATGCCCTACAGAGAAATCACACCTTGAATCTTACACCTGAAGAAATTAGGGTATAGATTGCAATATTATTACTGGCCGGATATTTGACGCCCAAATATATGAGGACGTTATGGGAAAAGGCGGATACTCACAATCAACTTGTATTTTCTAGCATGAGGCGAAACTGATTCTTTGAAATATAATAGTCGGATTGGATTTCAAAAAGAGGACCTAACTCAACAAGTCGTAAAGGATTATGGTATGACAAACGTTGCTGCCAGAACCAAGCGGATTTCTCGCTGTAACGTTCTGTCGTATTCAATGAAATTTGAAATCGAGATGAATGTGAGGTCCTTTTCTGAGAACCAAATTACCTTCAAGTGTTCACGTCCTGGGTGTTGTATCAAATGAGGGCGATGTATTTTTTTATATGCGGAAACCGCGACAAATGAGATGTATGTACATGTTCTGATGAATGTAGTGAAACCTTAGATAGAAACCATGGTCTCAGGGAGACTGCATATGACCATAGTAGAATGGCGTACCAGCACACGCCAACCATTTGGTCCAAAACTGGCAATTGTGACAGTGTGTGATCGGACAACATGGCTATAGTTTAATTCAAATAGTAACTCTGATCAAAAAGTAAAGTAACTTTTAAAAATATTCAAAAAACAAGGAAAATCTCTTCCGTGCTCCACGCAAAATTCTCAATCCTTCATTCGCCATCAAACGCCAACAAGCATCTCCCGATTGAGAATTTTACGTGGAGCACGGAAAATATTTTCCTTGTTTTTTGAATATTCTTAATATTCTCAACTTAAAGATTTGGGCGCTTTAGATTTCGAACAATCATTTGTTTTGAAGTTTTATATGATTTTATTCTTCTTAAACTTAAACTATAAAAAAAATTGTCGTCCGTTTTTAAAATCCATTTGATTAAATTATGTCTAAAAAATGACATTTCTTGTGTTGATGTAATTAAACCTTCAAGAGAAGCTATCCAGAAACCTTCTGGATAAGTGATACCCAGGGGAGAATTAAAACTGTTTTTCCCTTATAAATGGTCACGTTGAGGAGATGACTTTTAGTGGAGAAATAGTCAGTCTATGGTATACTCCACCCAGTGCTGTTGTTGTGTCAGTGTTTTGTCAATAAATAAAAACCGTTAAACAACCATTTTGTACAAATAGTGTGTTTTTTTCGATCTTGACACAGTTTGTGGTAAGTAAATCATAAATATTATATTGTCTATAATATTTCTATTGAAAACTTTAATTCAATTTTTTTTTAACATTTATTTATCGGTTTCTTTCATTTTCTATTTCAAAAAAATTTTCTCGCTCAAAATGAACACGCGTTCTTGTACTCGCTATGAGTCTGAGAGCACGGGCGTAGCCAGGGTTTAGTTTGGGGGAGGGGGGGTTAGTTTGAAGAAAATACGCGCAACGTCCACTAGTTCGGATATATATTCAATTCAAATGTAATAATTTAACTCTCTTTACTCCTCGTATTTTTTCGGTATAATATTAGGTAATTAGGTTAGGGGTTGAACCCCCCAACCCCCCCCCCCCCCCCTGGCTACGCCCGTGTCTGAGAGTAGAAGCGTTATATGAGGCAGCTGATATTTTGGACGACAGAGTGAAAGCGAAACCGAATCGGTTTTTGAAAAGCATCATACCAGTGAACTTTACCTAACTAAATAAATATATTTTTGCAAATAAAGCTAAATTATGTAATAAGTATCTGAAACTATATTAAGTCCCCTTTTAAATGCCGTTGGAAGAATATTTTTATGTATTAATTTCGTCTAGATATGATAGTTTGAATAAAACACCTCATTTTAACATTTTTTGAATTATTTTTGCTGATTTCTTCGATGGTATTAAGAATACTATTATTTTTTGGAACATTCTATAGATATAATATTTTTCTATACTGATTGAGGTTTAAATAAAAAAAAATTAAATTGGATAATTTAATCAAAAGATTTAGTCAAAACTGCATCCGAATTACTATTACAAAAATGGAATAAAAAGTTTAACAGAGAGATGGGCGAAGATTGTCAAGAACGAAGGAAATATTATAGATTACACTCTTAAATAAAATACCATATTATGCAGCATCAAAAAACGAGATTACTTATACGTCATCTATAATTCTGTAAATGAGTTTGCAATCTTACCTATATGCCCATATCCGTTCGCATATTGTTCTTCTGTTCCACTCCAATTTCCCCCGACAAAAAAAAACAGTGTTGTCGCATTGCAGGCAGCATTTCGTGTACCTAGACTCCTCCGGTATATCGAACGATCCTTTGGAGTCTTTAACTAACACGTTCTCGAGCTCGACAGTGCCCGGAATCACCCGGGAGTTGGGACAAATCACTCATGACTTGCATCTGTAAACTCTGGTTTAATAAACTCGCGCTGCGAGCTGGATTAGAAATAATTAATTTTTGCTGTAGATCAACTATGCTTGGCATCAGTATACCCATAGCTAAAAATATACATGAACGATTCTATACATCTAGTCCCCCCACAATGTTAAAAAAAACCATTCGAGCGAATCAAAAGATTTTACTGTAATCATAACATCTATTGTTTAATTGTTTACAAAATAAACTTCAATATATGTATGTTCTGATGAAAAAGTATTTCTAAAATGATTCAAAACTAAAAAAAAGGTGGTGTTGTAAAAATCTAAAAATTGTAGGACACGTGATGTACAAAAACTTTTTTTACTTACTTATAGTTACTTAAGTTACAAGAGTTTTTAAAAATTGAAAGGACACCTTATACACTTTTTTATATGGTTATTGACAATATAAATCTTAGGCAAGTAGGACGATGGAAAAAAGAAGACTGTACCTGCGCGGGTGATGCCTGCCGAACATCAGATTCCGGACTGCTTCGTTGTCGCCATATTTGTAAATAAAAAATATCCAACAAAAAACGAAAATCTTGTAATACAGTTAATATCTACAAACATAAGCTAATTACTTACCCGTTTGAGATCCAAGCAATGCACAACACAACGAACACGAAAAATGTTTAAAATCTTTTCAGTTTACTAAGGAAAAAATCGGAAAATCTTGCGAGCCGACGACGAGATCACCGAAGACAGAAACAATGCAGGCTTTGCCCTAAACGAACCAATAGGACATGCGAATTTTGATCAGCGGAGATTGCCGATTATTAATAGGATATTTTTTATATCAAAATATAAAAGTTTTATATATATAGATAGTTTAATGCCTTGAAATAAATTTAATATACACATACAGCCACAGCCAAAAATATTGATTATTCTATGAAAAGTTATATTTTGTTCCATTTTAAAAACAGATTAGGACATTGGTTGATCTATAAGCAGCATTTTTTCCAATTTTATTATAAACAGATATATTTAATTTACAAAAAATGGACGTTTTTAAATAATACTTGTTTTTCGATTTCATTATTATTAATAAACGAATCAATTTACACGACTTCTATTTTATAAATAGAACAAGTAAAATAGTTAAGGAAATATAGCTAGAGCATTTATTTAGGTTACTGCGGATTAATGAAGACAGTTGATTAGACGGTAATTTTAGAAACGAATGCACGTAGACATACAAAAAATTATCTGTCTTATTTAAAATAAACTATACGATGTATAGTACTGGCCATAAAGAATGTGACGTAAATGTGATGTGAAATTTATTAATGATACGATTATTTTCTAGGGTTCACTGGATTATTTATTATTACTATTTTTATTTAATCTATAATATTGTTATCACTTATTTATCTATTTCATTGTTAACTTGTTAGATGTTTTGTAAATATAAAATATAGAAATAGCTACTAAATGAATATACAGGTATTTTAATGAAGAAATAAAGGGGGTTTACACAGCACATATTATAAACTATAATTGTTTTGGCTTCGTTAACCCTGAGGCAGAAATGAAACCTGTTTTCTTGTCAGTTTTGGGGGGTCTTTAGGCAAGCTGTATGTGTTTGTTTCATTAGAATTAAGAACATCATACTGAATAATTTCTGTAAAATCCCAAAGCACTGACCCATTTTTAGGATGAACACTTAGTTTACGAGGGAGCAAAAATGATAGTTCTAAGGGCAATCATTGTTTTTTCGGATGAGGATTGCTGTATAAGATCCACTCTTCAGGCAAAGAGATCCAAATGGTTATATGTTAAATTGTTTTTAAGTGAAACTTCATAAGGTACCTACATTCCTTGATCATGAAGTTCTGAGCTTTGTAGCTAATTCCTGAATGGCTTGTGTGGGAGTAGCTTCAATTTCAGCTAACAACAGATTATTATGAAACTCAACAGGTTCCCCACACTGTATGCTGTCGAGAATGTTGAAATCACTGTTCTAATTTTTTTTTAACTTTTTAAACCAATGGTGACATGTTCTGTTGTCCAATAAACCAGGCAAAAAGCATTAATGGCATTGTTATGCTTTCGATCCTAACCCGCAGTCCGCATCAAATATCTAAAATGGAACTTACCCACACTTTTCCATCCTTAGAAGGTTCACCTATTTTTTTTTTACTTAATAATACTAAATCTTGCTGTATTTAACTACAATATGAATGTTTGCAATGTTTTTAAAAATTGAAAAAAGTTACTTTACTTATCCACTATTACTACACCACTAGTCTCCATTCTTACTTGTAAATGTAAATGTAAGTGTAATCTAACAGCGTTCCTCAACAGTTCTTCTATTGGAACCTTCAGTGTAAAACACTAAACTCAAAGAGATACACCATTAAACGACAAATCACTTTTTTAACCTTCTGATGAGCGTTTAGCTAACCATGTTAGCATCATCAGATGTTTTAATTTAATTCTAAATAGTAATAATCTAATTTATATTCTATTTATGACAGTCGTATCCGATGAAGCGTGTAAAAATGTCGTAACCTGTACTCTTATACCCTGTATCCAAAATTAGTGTCAATATGTCAATATATTATGTCATATATTATGTATATGTACTATATGTATTATGTCAATATATATGACAATATATATGTCAATATGTCACATGAAAGACAAACTGCAATCAGCAGCACGTATTCTTACATTCCTCCAGTTTGGAATGACTAAAAAGTTTAACACTAAATAGTTTCTAATAATATAGAGAAAAACGAAGATAGTGAAATGTTCCTTTTACTTATATTTATTTACCTAAATATAACGAGTACATATTTTATATTACAATCTTTTAAAAACATTAATTTATTACAAGAAAAGGAAGATTAGAAAAATGCTTATATTCTATTGTTGACTTTCCTCAATTGGTGTTTGTTTTGTATAAAAATATTGTGGGCTGCCTTCAATCGTCTACATATCAGACACCAATACAAAAATAAAGAAAAAAAAGAAGCTAAATAAAAATCCATCCGCACCATATCACACGAGAAAATAAATCAATGTTATACAAAAAACGGATATGTTATGTTGTTTTTTTCTCTATAAGTTTTCAAATTTGCAAAATCTACATACCCCACAAAACATACAAAACAATCTTAGTTAACAACGAAGTAAAATTAGATTACCCCAAGTATGCTAACGAGATCGGAATTTACATTAAATGATTTCACGAGATATTCTAACTTTAAAATGGTTTAAATAAAATTGTTTTGTGTTTATTTCTATTCCTAATTGATAATTTACACAAAACTTATAGAAAAAAAAATGCCTAAAAAGTGTTTGCCAGTATTTCCTTAAATTAACACGCTTCATACTGACTTAAAATTGAAAATAATCATCGGAAAACAATTAGTGTTGGGCAGCCTTTTAATCATTTAAGTGTATTTAATTTAATTTGAACTTCTTAAGTTGATAATAATTTCGGTAAATTGGAGATTTATTTATTTATTTACTTATTTATTTATTTATTTATTATATATATATATATATATATATATATATATATATATATATATATATATATACATATACAAATGAATTATTAAAAAAAACTGGCACAAATCAAAAGAATTTTTAACCTTGTAGCGGTGAATTCGAATCTGTCAGACTCAAGCGTTAGAAGTTCGACTATAAACAGACTGGGATTGGGGATATGCGGTGCCTGCCTTCAATAACTACCTAAAGCTTATTCACCGAAGAGAGACAGTCGACATAAACAATGACCAACGCGTGATATTTTAGCCAGAAACACTGAGCGCCCCACCAATGGAAACCCAGATGATAGGTAGGTTGCCGTTCGACAGAAACACAGGGTTGGCGACAGTAACTCATACACTGCCGTGAGTTTTTTCATTTATCGAGTTGCACTGGATTTATTAATAATTGTATTTTGTTTCCATAAAATGTCCAGATGATGAAGTTGTCGATATTAGCTATACCCCACCCAAAAAGTTTAGTTTCTTTCTTCAATAAATAGACTATAGCATTTAGTGGAATTATTGCTGCTTAATTTTGGTAAAGTTTGGTCAGTCTCCTATCAGATTCGACGACACTACTTACTGCACATTGACATTGCTACAAATATCACTACAGTGATATTTTCACTGAATCAAAGTAAAATAAAAATTGATTTTAGAATAATGAGTTGCGAGAAAGAACAGGAGCGGTTATTAAAGGAATGAAACTGAGGAATAATGAAGAATTCCACGTCAGAAGTTCGTCTGTAAAAGACTGGGGTGTGGGGATATGCGGTATATCGCAGTGAAATTAATGCCGGTTAATATTGGTAAAAAAGTCGATAAGTAACAAGAAAAAGGGGTTACGACAAAAAATAGAAGCGATTATCAAGGCTATTTGAGGAAGCAGACGTTGACGCTGAGGAACGAATGAAATTTTTGATGATGAAGAATCCCACGGCGAAAGTGATAATGCCGAGGTACATTTATCTGATTCAGACACAGAACGAAAAGCAGAAAATGATTTGAGAATTTGCTACCATTAGCAAAAAAGATCCACTAATTTCCATTTTTTTTTGGGCAAAGAAGACACGGCTGGAAAAAATAAAACAAGAACTCTCAAATCTAATATAGTCATGCACTTACCGGGACTAAACGAAAATGCGAAGGAAATATATGAATGTTAGAATCTATTTCTCTCCCACAATACTTTGAACATAATTGCCGATAATACAAACGAAAAAAAATTGAATAACTCAAAGCGAATTGAAATCAAAACATTATTGGGTTTGCTTTATTTATCAGGTTGTTAGAAGGGCAACCGACTGAACTGATGCATTGTGGGAAAGAAACGGAGGCGGAATTGAGATGTCTTGGCTAACAATGTTTCAATTATCTATTGGAACCTTCGGTGTGAAACACTAAACTCAAAGAGATTTCCCACTAAAAACCAAAGACTTTTTTAAACTTCCCGACGCGCATTTCGCAAACCATGTTACCATCGTCAGGAGATAATTTAATAGTTTTGATTGATTGCGCGGTTGGCTCTTGGTGAAACATAGTAACAATGATAATAATTAAAACACTTGGTATTTGTTTCACAATATGTATAACTCTCTTTGACAATGGTCGCGAGGCCGAAACATGTTAGAGAATATCTTGAATATATTGTGAAACAAATACCAAGTGTTTTAATTATTATCATAGATAATTTAATGTCTATAGATGACAATCTAATAGAATAATCTCCTGATGATGCTAACATGGTTAACGAAACGTGCGTCGAGAAGTTTTAAAAAGTGATAAGTCTCGTCGAGTTTAACAATGTCTCAACAATGCTTCCTGTTTTTACTCAGGTCTCTTCGGTTAGATGACTTTGAAACCAGACCTGACAGGAAAAATTTATGATAAATTTATTCCCATACGATTTTCGTTGACAATTTTGAAAAAGGCATGTACTAACGGCCAATTCGGAACAATTCATGAGATACTTGAGGCATTTGGGGGACGATGTGGTTTTAAACGCTACATACCCTCTAAACTCGGTAAGTACGGTTTCAAAATACAATGTACACACATCACACACAGTTTTATCAACACACAACAACACACAGTTTTACAGTTTGAGGGACTTAAGTACTGCAACAAGTGCTATTTTGTGCTTGATTGCGCGCGAATATCTGATAAATGCAGGAAAATCACGTGATATAACTGGTTCACAAGTTTTGACCTAATCATAACCTATCAATCGTCGGTACTGTCAAAGCAAAAACCAAAAATGAACTTTCTCCCGAGTTTATAAACAGAGGTCTCTTCCTGTACAGTCCGGAATATTTGGTTTTCAGGAAAACACCTCAATATTGCCCCAAAAAGTATAAAAAGTCATCCTGGCTTCAAGCATGCATCATAATGAAAAAATAAATTGGTCATATCTTCTTGTTTCATATCTTCCATATTGTATCTTGGTTTTCTTCTTTGATGCTTTTCATTTTTCTTCATTTAATTGAAGCTGGGGTGCTCGAGATCTTCATTTAATCATACATTTCTTGTAATTTCGCGTATTTTTGATGTTAAAGTATATATGATAGCTTCAACAGCGATACATATGTACAGAAAAAGTAAATATGCATCAGAAACACTCACAATCGAAACCAAATCTCCAACAGCTACTCAACTATTTATGTATATACGGCAGAGTGACGCATCATGCCTGTTCTTTTCTCAGCAGTCTTGATGAAGTATTCCGTCATGTGCAATGGTGCATAGCCAAGCCATCTTAGATTCGCAGATGACATCGTTCTTTCACAAGACCCAGAGAAGTTACAAAGACACATACAAGAGCTGCAAAGGCTGGAGAATGATTTGGACTGAAAATAAACTCGAGAAAGAATCAAGTCATGTTAAAAAAATTTGCCGAGGACAGAAGAATTTCTATTTTAGGACGGGATTTGGATAGCGTTGATCATTACATATATCTTCGGCAGAGAATTTCAATGGAGGAGGATACGGCCCAGGAGGAAGAACGACGTGTTAAGTGTGGATGGCAGGCAGGTGTTAAGTGTGGATGGTAGGTTCAACATAATATTTAAGGATAAACTCCCACTTTACCTAAAGAAAAAGTCTTTGATCAGTGATTGACCAGGGGAATGGAAAGACGTATGCTTGGCATTACAAAGCGGGACAGAAAAACCTGCACAAGGATCAGAGAAAAAAACGAAAATGTGTGATATGATTGGAAGAGTAAAGGAATTGAAATGGAAGTGGGCAGGCCATATAATAAGGCGATGGGACGACGGGTGGACCAGGACAATCCTGGAATGGATACCATTTGATCACAAGCGTCCACGAAGAAGACTGAAAACCGATGGACTGACATCATTAAGTTTATTGGATCCGAATGGCTGCAGTGGATTAACATGGGCTGATGATGATTTATATATATTATATTGACTCTGTGAGACTTGGCGTCACCTTTCCAGGGTTAACCAAAATCGTGTCGCGAATATTTTGTCATTTACAATAAAATTGGCAACTTAATACATTAAATGCCGAACAATATATAAAAAAAGTTATAATTGACTACAAATAGATACAGAAATTCACTGCGTGAACTCCATCTTTAAAAATTGACTACTTGGAAGCACTACATACACTTCTCAGTGCCTCATTCGACCTGAATGTCAGTGTAAAATATATATAAAATCCAATGTTGGTGCCAAAATGGATTGCTTAATGCAGGAAGCACCAAATCACGTAATTCCAGTTCCTCAACCCTGTTAGCATCATCAGGAGATGGCTTTAACCACCTCCTGATGATGTCTGGATGGTCAGCAAAACTGCCCACAATTGATATAGGTGGGGGATGAGAAATCTTCTTTGGACGCAACAATATAATGCTAAAAATAAATATTTTCGTAATTAAACCGAAATTATTACCAACAGTGATTGGAGAGAATCGCATCAATATAAATAATAAACTCAACATTTTATACCCCTTTTCAGTATACAGTACGAAGCGTCTCTAGCACTTTATACAAATTCTAAGCACTCCATCGAGAATTCTACTCACACAGAATTTATTTACTTTAATTTTTTTTTGACATATTAGATGCTATTCTTTATCTACCTCTAGATAGTATAACTTAGCCTAAGGAAAATTCACAATGTTCTATAGGGTTTTTGTTTTGTGTTGGTTGTTTTTTTTATATGTTAGGATGTCTGAGCCATCGCACATTGTCCTTTGATTCGTAACTATAAACACCAAGTAATTTTTTTTTAGTTTCTTTTCCTATTGCTCCAAATTTTTGGTTAACCTAGAAAACACAAAAACACAAGCATTATATTTTGTAAAATAACGAAAAGTAATGGTAAATTCGAAGTATAGTGCGTTTCAAGATATATCGTTGATCGATTGGCTGCAATAAACTCTTAACAACCCCTGCTGTAACGAAACCCGGTAAAGTTGCAAGAAAAGTAAACAGGGTTTGGCCTAGTATAATAATAATAGATAAAACGATAAAATTAATTTTATACCTGTTTTAGTAGTTTTGAAATATTTTAGTTTAGTTCGCATTCTGTTCTTAAACAGTGCAGTTCTATAATTTCGATCGTATTTTTTTGTTATTCCAAACGTGCTAAAAATACGGCATTCTTAGCAAGATAATGATCATTGTGCCTCCTGTAGTGTTAATTTTCAAAAGACAACATTTATCGCCCGATGCTAAGCAAATTGTTAAAATTGTGTATGTTTCTTTATTGAATAGGGGGCTTAATGTAAATGCAGCCGCAACAGAAACGCCTCATTAACGAAAACTCTATCGCCTACATTTAAATATATTGTGACGAAGCCAATTAAAGCCAATAAAGCCCGTAGTGATTCTGGTAAAAGCAAATGCGTTAACAAAAGCAACAAAGACTTAATTCGAAGCAAAATGTATGCTATGTATGAAGAGCAAACTGTGTCTACATTGCATTCATTGCAACAGCGACTAAGAAAAGATGAAACCAACATTCTTTGAAGCAGAACTAGCCTCTGGAGAATATTATCTCAAATGGGTTTTGCATATCGGACCATTAATAAAAGAGAAATATTGATGGAATCACAACGATTGCGACGATGGCGGTTTGACTACTTAAACTGTATAAAAAAATACAGATTAGAAAATCGTTCCATTATCTACCTTGATGAAACATGGTTCGTTACACATGAGACACCAGCAAAAGGATGGGTAGATACATCAAGAAAAGCCAAACCAAAGCCCCAGCTAACAAGGGAAAAAGGCTACAATTTTACATGCTGGTTCCGAGGATGGATGGGTTCCAAATTGTTGACGATTGTCCTCCAAAAATATTAAACATTCACCTTTGGACTATCATGACGACACCATAGTAGAACTTTTTAAAGATTGGTTTATAAATAACCTTTTGCCCAATGTGCCTAAGGAAAGGGTAACTGTAATGGACAATGCTAGTTATAACCGCCAAAAAATAAAGTTTCTAATGCAAATAACACTAAATTGGAAATTCAGGCATAAGTAGCATCAGGTAAAATCCAATGTTAGAGCAGAAAACATTTCTCTGACCCTAAGTGTAAATGCTGCAACATTAATTAGGAAGGTTGTAGATAGTATTTCCAAAGAAAGTTGGATAAATTCGATTAACCATGTTATTAAAATAGAAGATTCCTATGTAACATTTACTAATAATATAGAACCACTTATTATTAATGGTGATCAAAGTGACAGTGAGAGAGAAACCGAATTAAATGTATAATTAAATTTAAGTTATAATTTTTATTGTACTAATAGATAAATTTATTTATTTATTTTTATTGTACTAATAAATTCAAAATACACAAACCAATAAACATTGTTTTAGTCATACATAATGACAATTTAATCATAATTTAACAATATTTTATTTTTCCCAAAATTATTCAGAAGTTAAATCACACCGGCTCTGGCGCCTTTTAAGAAACTAGGAATATTTGTATTGAGATTAATTGGGGCAATTAACATTTTGCCAAGGGCAACGAACTATCTTGAAACGGATTTTACTTGGCGGTGTGTAAATGTTTTTTTTGCGGTTTCAAACGTTAATGCTAAATAAAGTTTTTGTTTATTAAATTATAAATAAATTGTTTAATTAAATTATAAATAAATAAAGATATTATTTATTTAATTTGAAAATATATATATTTTATTTGTCATTTCTTAATATTTTTATTAATTTGCACATCCTAAAAATTACTGTTTAAATACTTTTATTGATTATGGTATAAAATGCATTGATAAAAAGGTATTTGCGACTGGACCTACAACTTAACGTGGGTTGTAAATTACGGCCATCGGCTAACGAAAACCCCGATCAGCGCCCCACTAGGGCTATCAACCCCTGGTTTTGTGCTTAACCCTAAATCTCTATGGGGAAGCCTACCGACTGGCGTGATTTCGTGTCAGAATTTACACTCTCGCCTAGAAATATTCACAAACATTTAGAATAAGTTACACCTAGTACGGGAATCGAACCCGCTACCACGCTAACTACCGTGTTGTCAGGCTGCTGCCAGACACATCGGCTGACGAGGTTCCCGCATTGATAAAAAAAATCAAAATAAAAATCAGGAAATATTTACTGTAAATTTATTTACAGTGGGACAAAAACTTTTGGCACACCTAATACCAGATGTGGAGCTTAATAATTCTTATTTTTTTTAAGAGATAGCGCTGGAAACAAGGGTCCGTTCACAGTCTAATCTCTTATATAATTTTGTTGCTAAGACAGTGCCTTTCAAAACGCCATTGATGTTTAAACGATTTCGAATTAGCGTCATATTTTTCTCGTGTGGTAAACATGTCCAGTTTCGAGTCAAATAAAGATCACTTGCGGAAAGTAGTGCTTTTCTTGTTCAATCAAAAGAAAAACGAAACTGAATAAATGTCCCCACGCTTGTAGGCGTCGGTTTAGACGATTCAAAACTAGTGATTTCGACGAACGCCAAGGTCAACTAAAAAAAAAATGCAAGATGAACTGCAAGCATTCTTGGAAGAAAACGATGTGGAAATTTAACAACAAACGACAGAGAGGTTAAATGTTGGTCGGAAACCATTTGTGATCATCTGAATGCCATGGAAAAGATCCAGAAGGCAAGAAAATGGCTACCACACTAGCTGAACGACAAACAGATGGAAAAACGATGTGCGAACTTTTGCTTTCTCGGCATGAAAGAGACACTTTTTTGCATCGAATCGTGACTGGAGACGAAAAATGGATATATTTCGAGAACCCAAAACGGAGGAAATCATGGCTTGACCTAGGACAACCATCAACATCGACCTCAAGTCCGAATCGCTTTGGAAAGAAGACAATGCTGTGCATTTCGTGGGATCAAAACGGTGTCGTGTACCATAAGCTGAAACGAGAGAAAACAATTTATACCGTTCGCTATGGTTAATAAATGATCAATCAAAAAGAGTCATTGATAGAAAAGCGATCACAACGGGCAAGAAAACACGGAAAAGTGATTTTACAGCACAACAACGCCCCATCACACACAACAAAAGCGATCAGAGATACCATATCTGCACTTGGCTGGGAACTCTTGCTACACCCGTCGAACTCACCAGACTTGCCTCCTCCCGATTACCACTTGTTTTCATCGATGTCACTTTCCATGAAACACTTCAACAATTACGGAGATGTCGAAAAATGGCTTGATGACTGGACCACCGCAAAAGACTAAAGATTTCTTGCGTAAAATGCAATAAACAAGTTCAAATAATATGAACATAACTTATTTCTACAAAAGTGGAATTAAGCAAACGTAAAAACTACTATAATGCCAAAAAAATACTGGCACTGTTTTCCAAAAAAATGTGCCATGTTCCAATTATGGATGTAATAATGAACTATTTTGCAATTAATTCATCAACGATATATTGAAGTAGACCGTTGGGAAAATTTCAAAAAAGAAAACATGTATGAATGAACTAGAACAAGCACAACAATGTCTGATTATAGTTTTTGAAGCACACCACTTCTTTAGGTACCCACCTTCTTGGTTGACATAGAGTACAAAACGCTCCTGGATGGAACGGGACGGGGGGCACTACGAAAGGCGGGGCCTTTTGCTGCCATTTTCTCCGCCTCCGCCGGTGTCATTTTCTTCTTCTTCGTCCGAATCGCCCCCTTCATAGTCCACCAAACCCTGTAATAAGATTCACAATTCAAATAATGTATAATGAAAATATGCAAAAAAATAGTATTAGTAGTAGTATTAAATTCATGGTTGGAAGCAATCAATCCGCAAGTCGTTCGAATCTGCGCTAATACAATTTCGACCTAGTTTGGATTATTGCAGCTTCGTGAAATACTGAAACACTCTGCCAACGAATGGCAAAGATGCCATTTTTGAAGTGAAAACTTCTTTGAGCGCTGAGCGATTTTGGGTAGGGGCAAAACTTATGGGTTCGCGTCACCGACATGCTAGTGACGTGTTGCACCAGACTGGCGACGCCAATTGTGTTTTAAATTAAATCGTGTTTTAGATAATCATTATTTTAATTGTTTAACTGTAGAATCACCGTGCAGTACAAGAGTGAGTATTTCATATGCTAATATTTTTATGTAGAAAAATGAATAACAAAAACAAAGCATTTATTTTCGAATATTTCCAATATTGGTATCAATATTTGCGTTGAGAAATTTGATATTATTTGTTTTTCTAATATTTAATCTCTGCAATATATCGTGCAATGAATATTTCATAGTGGCTTAGGACTTATCTTACTTGCGTGGTAAAACAGATTTCTAGCTTTCGATAGTATTTTTGTCGACGATTTTAAAATTAAAAATTCTATAAAATTTTATAATAAATTTAATTTCTCAAAATTATTGTTTATTGGTTGAAATTGTCAGAAATAAAATAAGTGTTTTGTTATTTTTTTGCAAAATGATTATTTATACACTTATATCATTCAATTTCACCATTAGAATTTTACAAAAAAGTATTGTAATATAATAAGTTTTTCTAAATGTCCATTTTCTATATTTGTTTAGATCCTCACTTCTGTCGGCAGTCCCCATGACTGCCTACCCTTTATTTTTCTTCTTCCTGTGATGCTACCACCAGTTAGTGTGGTTGGACATCCTTCGGTTTTCGCCTCCAACTGGATCGATCTAGAACAGTCCCTTGCTAGTTTTTGATGTGAAGTAGCTCTTGTGTCTTATTATTGTGTCTTTGCTTTTCCAAGATTTTCCCCTTCCATGATTTTCTGCCAACACTCACCCAATGTACAATATCTAGATCTTGAATATAACTGTTTGAATCCTCCACTTTACAACAGCAAAAATTCTTCCGAGTCCTCTTCTTTCAAATTCTGGAAGCATCTCTACTGTTTTCTTTGGGAAAGGTTCACGCCTGGCAGCCATAAGTGACTACTGGTCAAATGAGTCTTTTATAGACCTCAGCTTTTATGTCCATTTGTATGAATTTAGATCTTAGAGCAGACTGCTGGAAGTAAGTTAGTATTTACCCTTCACAATACGGGTTTTGATTTCTTCTGCGATGTTGTTGTTTTGGTCTGGTTTGCTTCCCAGACACTTAAATTCCTTCACAACTTCAATTTTGTCAACGCCCATTGTCCAATTCTGTTCTCTTCTTGCACTCATTTCCATCATCTCTGTCTTGTCTATTTATTTCTTGGCGGGCTCTTCTTTTGATTTCACATCTAATTCATATACTTAATAATCTTTTCGATCTTGTCAATACCTTTAGGTAAAAATTAAATTTGGATGACAAAAATCTGATGTGATCTTTAGCGAGAATGATGATTTTAGTGAGAACTGATATAGTAAACAGTTATTGTGGTAATATCGTAAGTTTGGTCATCAGATAACAACATAACCTTAGAGTATTAGTAACTCCGTATCAGCATCACATTTTATTGTGCGAAAATATCAAGTTTTGTGCCTAACAAGAGTAATTTGCGGGAACTTTTGATTTACATCTTTAATTTGAAGAAATCTGCAGCTGATGGGCATTGATTGCTTGTAGAAGCATATGCTGAGGCTGCTTTAAGTGAGAGAAGTTGTCGTGAGTGGTTTCAAAAGTTTAAAAACGGTTAGTTTGACGTGGAAGACAAAGAATGCAGTGGTAGGTCGAAAGTGTACGAAGACACGGAACTGGAAGTATTATTGGAGGAAGATTCATCTCAAACGCAAAAAGAAGTTGCACTTATATTAAAAGTAACTCAACAAGCGATTTCAAATCGTTTAAAATCGTTGGGAATGACTCAAAAACAAGGAAATTGGGTTTCATATGAACTGAGGCCGAAAGACGTTGAACGCCGTTTTTGCATGAGTGAAATGCTGCTAGCTATGCATAAAAAAAGTTTTTTTTTTGCATTGTATAGTCACTGGTGATAAAAAAAAATAGATCCACTGCGATAACCCAAAGAAAAAATCATGGGGACCTGGCCATGCTTCAACATCAACAACCAAACCGAATAATATTCATGGAAAAAAACTCATGCTGTGTATTTGGTGGGATCAGCTTGGTGTCGTCTATTATGACTTGCTCAAACCGAGTGAAACCATTAGTGGAGCTCTCTACCGAACACAATTAATGAGACTGAGCCGAGCACTCAAGAAAAAAAGCGCCCATTACTACTCCAGATACGACAAAATTATTCTCCTACATGATAATAACGCCGGCCAAAATTTATTTGGAAACATTTAATTGGGAAGTCCTACCCCACCCGCCGAATTCACCAGACATGCCTTCACATGATCTGTCTGAGCAGCGTTTTACATCATATGAAGGTACCAAAAATTGGGTCGATTCGTGGATACCCTCAAAAGATGAAGAGTTCTTCGGACGTGGTATCCGAATGCTGCCAGAAAGTTGGGAAAAAGTAGTGGGTAGTGATGGAAAATACTTTAAATAAAACGTAATGTACCGTTCTTTCACAATAAATTCCTAATTTTTTATAGAAAAAGGCGGAAACTTATTAGTACACCTTTTATTAAAGTAGCTCAACACACTGAAAAGGTTGGCGACCACTGTACTAACAGGTGTTTTAGTGAAACGCGCGTTGAAAAGTTTAAAAAATAACTTGGTTTAGTAGTTCCAATAAAAGAATTAAATAAAACTTGTTGGGTTGATGTAAAAATTAGTTCCGTTTCTGGCACTAGATGGCATTGCATTGCAAAACCGAAATGTTATCTGCTTCACATAAGCAAAGTCTTGAAGTTGTTTTCAAAAGGAATTTCAGTGAGTACTCAGTTTCGACATATTATCCTCTTTTGTTTTCGAAAAGAAAAGAATGTTTGCAGGCGCAAAAGAAGGTAAGTGCTGTGTACGGTGAGGGTACCATTGACTCAGTGACGGCTGGTGGGTTTTTTAACTGGGAGGGCGTAGAAGAAAATAGCGCTGCTGAAGAATTTTGCTATACTTTCTCCTTCCTCTTTTTTAATTTTCGTGCTATCGAAATCCTATAGAGGAGGTTAACGAGGAAAATGAGTTAAATGAAGAAACTGAAAGGAAATAAAATAGAGTGTTTTGCTCTGAAAAATTATTTACTGCGGCGCCCCAACGCCCCCCGCTCACGAGCCGCCACTGCATTGAGTATACCATGTGTTGTAAGTGGTTCAGAAAGTTTCATGAAAGCAATTTTGGTCCTAGCGATGTACCACGTTCTGGACGACCGGCCGAGGCTGATGGCAACGAAATATTAACGCTAATAGGAAGTGATCGACATAGAACAACACGAGAGCTCCGAGAAATTATTAGAATCAACAGTGTGAAGCCGATTACGTTGGGACGAATAGCAAGGCCGATGTATGGCTGCCGCATAACTAAACGCAGAAAGTCTTGATAGATCGAAATTCTGCCTGCGATTCTCTGTTGAGCGCAATGAAATCGATCCATTCGATCACCAAGGGGTCGAAGGCAACCAGCCCAAAAGCCAGTATACATCCAAATAATGTTATACTATACATTTGGGTTAAAACCGAATTGTTTATTCTAAACTGTGAACTTGCAAGACCAAACCGTTTATTTGAAGAAACATTGTTGACAGCTAAGTGGATTAAAACAAGCAATCGACCAGAAGCGGCCTGAATTAGCCAATAGAAAAAACACTGTGTTCCATTGAAATAAGACAATGTTAGATCAATTCTTCTATTGGAACCTTCGATGTTCTTCGAAATGACATGTGAAAAAGAAAGAAGCTGGTAAGTAAAAATTTCCTTCCTTCTTAACCTTCGAAGGACAATTAAACTAATGCCAGCCAACTCTTCATTCAAATAGTCCATGACGATGGCAAAAACAGACTAAACAGAAAAGTCTCACTTTTCAAGTGAATAAGGTGTTGATGGAAAGTTGATAAGTGTGAAATGACGAGTGGTGTGGTGTGGTGTGGTGTGGCGTGGGCAAGAGTGACAGGGACCAATATGTTGACGACATGTGTGGAGTGGTGTGGCGTGGAGTGGATAGTGTGAAAAGGGCATTACATCCTAAACGAGTCACTGTTTGTTATGCATTATGGTCAGGAGGTGTAATCGGACCGCATTTCCTTCAAAGTGCTGCTGGAGAAGCTGGAGAAGCTGGAGAACTGTGAATTTTGTTCGATATCGTGAGATGACAACTGAATTTTTGTGGACTGAATTGAATAATATCGATCTGGAGGATATGTGGTTCGAACAGGATGGCGCTACACCTCACTCTGCTAATGAAACAATTAATTTACAGAGAGAAAAATTCCTGAATGAGTTACTGCAAGAAACGGTGATGTTGGCCACCAAAATCATGTGATTTGACGCCATGGGATTATTTTCTTTGAGGTTATGTGAAAAGCAAGGACTATAAGAACAATCCACAATCCTGAACTAAAGGATGAAATTATTTGGGTCATTGGTGAGGTAGAGCCATGAGTATGCTAAAATGGCATCCAAAATGTTGACTAAAGAGTGGACTAAACTCAAAGAGATTTACCACTAAACCACCGAATCACTTTTTTAAACTTTTCTACGCACGTTTTGCTAACCATGTTAGCATCATCAGGAATTGATTTAATCTACTTCTAAAACTAAACTATGTTCTACTTATATGAGAGGGTTATCATATAAATGGAACATAGTTTGTTCATATAAATAGAACCTAGTTATCATATAAATAGAAATATTGGTAAATAGAACATGGTTAGCGAAACGTGCGTCGAGAAGTTTAAAAAAGTGATTTGGTGTTTAGTGGTAAATCTCTTCGAGTTTAATGTTAGACTACACGTGTCTGTGGCCCCAAGATACAAACTTTTACAACTTGACTGGGATGTTTTGGCCCATCCACCGTACTCTCCCGACTTTGCGCCATCCGACTACAATATATTTCGATCGCTTCACGGTAAAAACTATACTTCTTCAGAAAACTTGAAAAATCACTTCGTCCGGAAACTTCCATGAGTTCTTCTACGAATTCCGGAGAGATGAAGAAAGGTCATCGAACCGGACGACAGATGCTGTATTAATTGAATGTAATTAAAATTATATGATTAAAGGTAAATACATTTTTTCTCAAGAAAGTAGAACGAATTTTTGCATCAAGCCAGTAGAATGAAGGGATTGAAAAATGTACACAAGTATTAATCATTTTAAAGCTATATCTTCTTGGAACCCATTTCTGAATATGTGTGATATCATATGATATTTAATATTCAAAAAATCGCACGAATCTTTCTGAATACCTCACAATTCAAACGGAGAGCCGTAGTTGCTACTGGTCAAATGCATAATGTTTCTTTTGAAGCCTTACCCTTACCCGTTTAAAGATGGCTATTTTGTTATCCCCTGTTGCTTGGGCGTTCACTTGCGCCCCCTGTTGTGTCGTTGCATTATTATTTAACGTCGCCTGCTGCGGCTGCGCTGCTTTTGGCGATGTTGAGTTATTATTCAACTATAAATACCATGAGCATCAGATAAGGGTCATTTAAACTATTTTAACAATACTCACTTGCTTACTGGGCCCATTTGCTTCCACGCTCGGTTGAGTTCCGAACGGGGACGACTTAATCTCATTAACTTTCACTCCCAGACCTGGTTCAAGTGTTTTCTCCGCAATTTTGCCAGCTGAAAACCAAATAATCCTTTGGGTTTGTTCAAATAAACGAAGACGAACAAGTTCAATCAGTTATGACCTTGAGAATTTAAAAATATTCAGAAAAACATGTTTACGAGGTGTGTAAATAAATTGTCTGTCGTCAACCGACGATCGGAACGCACAAGATCTCGGATTCTGTGGAAATTTGCATTGCTTCTTGCAGTTGAAATCCTTCCGTTGTGAGGTTCACTTTCAATGGAGTCTGGGTCTTCTGGCACAGCCTTAAACCACCCGAAAACCTGGGCCCTTGGCAAAACATTGTTTCCATAAGTCTGTTGAAAAATTCGGCTCACGAAAAGAATTAGTACGGACCACCTAGAATTGTTACACGACTCATTGATCTGCCTCATTTCCCAAGGGGAAACCAACAGTATTTACAGACCTTTTTTACTTTATTTATACACCTCGTATCTGAGGTAAAATTACTTACCACCTATACTTTCTAAGTTGGAATCGAGTTTTTTAGCTAGGATGTCATGGGCAGCGGGAGGAGGTGTTGCCGGTGACTTGTGTACGGAAGGTCCATCATCGAAATCGTCATCTTCGTTAAACCACATCTCTTCCTCTTCTTCCATTTGCCTTTGATCGCGACGGTATCGACTATTACGAAGAATTGACGGAACCCTAATAATAAATATCCGTACTAAGTAAAAACTTACACACAGTAAACCTGTTGCCACAGTAAACCTGTTGACACAGTAAACAAGAACTCACCCATCCATCCTTTCCTTCAACTTATCTTGGTGTTGATCGTACCTCAGTTTTAATGCTTTGAACGTTTGTACGTAACAAAATTTGTCCAATAATCGGCCGTAATTTTCCACCACGTGCGAACACAACGTTTTAATGTCTTCGAGTTTGATGAATTCAAACATTTCTATGATTGCCGAATCCAGAAGGTTATATCGGCCATTGTTGTGGATGAAGGCGTCCACAACGGGTGCGAATAGATTTCCCTTGATGATGTATCGATTGTAGAATTCGTCCTTCAAGGCTATTAGCTTGCGCATAAACCTAATAATACAAAAGGCGTAAATTAACTTCAATGTATCAACTGTAGACCTTTGCACAAAGTTCAAAATCTATTGTTTATAGTCTCATGCATTTTTCTACGCCAGAATTTCCCAAACAAGGCAGAGTTTGATTTCTCTTGAGGTAAAAGAATATTTTTCCCTTAATTACAAAAAGCAAGTCTATACATGAACGAGGAACAAGTATATGCATTCTTTGAAAAAAGTACCGGGCACTGGTCAATAAAACACAAAATGTTTATTATTTATCCAAATTTATTGTATCGCCTTCAAAGTAGACCCCTTTCGAAACAATAATCTTATGCCAACGAATAATCCAATTGTTAAAACATTTTTTAAACGCATTTTCCGTAATCGACCTCAGTTCTCGCCGCGAATTCTCTTTTACGTCTTCTATCGACTGAAAACGGGTGCCTCGAAGTGGTAATTTGAGTTTTGGAAAGAGAAAGAAGTCGGTCGGAGCCACGTCAGGTGAATACGGTGGTTGTTCGATGGTTTTTGGCCAGAGATTCGTTCACAATGATGTGAGATGGAGCGTTGTCGTGGTGCAAACTCCAAGAGTTTTCTTTCCACAAATCTGGCCTTTTTCGGCGAATTTTCTCTCTCAAACGCCGCATAACGCTCAGATAATATTATTTATTTACCGTCTGATCTTCTGGCAATAATTCCGAAGCTTGTTGACTGGTTTGCATGTCAAACTCGTATACCCATGTCTCATCACCAGTTACAATGCGTTTTATGAGTGCTTGGTCGAAATTGACTCGTTCTAGCATGTCTTCAGTGACCTTTACGCGATTGAGTTTCGGAAGAAAACTCAGGTCTTTCGGTATTATTCGAGCGATCGCTTAAATTGGTACGGATTGATTCGTGAGACAGAGAAAGATTAGCGGGTATCTCTCTCAATGTTAACTTCAGTTGAAGACGTTGATGGGCGACCAAAGCGAGGCAAATCTTCCACCAAATCTCGACCGCTTTTGAATGGACAGTACCTCTCACATGCACGTGTTTTTGATAAAGTCGGTTTACCATAAGCCTTCTACATTTTCAGCGACTCTGTACACGAAATTCCATTTGCAATGCAAAATTTGAAAACAAATTCTTTGTTTCATGTTTTTATCTATTGTAAAAATCGCAAAACACACTATAAACGAACTGACAAAATCGAGCACTGTAAATAAACTAAATGACAGATGACGTTCAAACTTCACGTTAATATTGAGGACAGTTTTGGCGGGCTTTTCAAATGATCAATTTCCGGTACTTTTTTGACAGAATGTATTTACAAAAAGTAAGAGTTTTCCAGAAGAAAGTCGATTCATTTTTTCGTTACAAGCAGACGGAATGGGTTGTAGGGACGGAGAAGGCCAATTAAAACGATTGTTCCCTAATGATGCTAACAAGGTTAGCGAAACGTGCGTCGAGAAATTAATTTAAGTGATTTGGTGTAAAGTGGTAAATCTCTTTGGGTTTAGATAGTGTAATGTTTGAACTACTGCAATACAGTTTGAAATTTTCAGAAATTAAGTTTTAAACAAAGACCATAGTTTTGATCATAACATTATTTTTATTAATTTCTTAAGTATGCAGAGTAGTAAATATTTGTGCGAGAGACTAAAAACAAGTGATTCAGTTTTTTCTGGAAAATCTCCTCGAGGTAAGTTCATTTATTATATAAAGGGTCTCTCAAATCGAGCGGTTTTAAAAATTCTTGAATAAAACACAGAATTTGCGTTGATTTCAAAAAAATTTCTATTGATAATTGAAGCATAGCGTATGACATATAAACACTAAAGACAATATCTGCCAAATGACCACCTCTTGCAGCTCGGTAGACGTCCACTTTTTAGATCAATTTTTTTATTGGAACCTTCGGTGTTAAACACTAAACTCAAAGAGAGTTACCACTAAACACCGAGTCACTTTTTTAAACTTCTCGACGCACGTTTTCTTTGTTTTGTTCTCTTTTTTATATCATATCCTCCAGATCGATATTATTCAATTCAGCCCACAAAAATTCAGTTGTCATCTCACGATATCGAACAAAATTCACAGTTACAGCTTCTCCAGCAGCACTTTGAAAGAAATGCGGTCCGATTACACCTCCTGACCATAATGCACAACAAACAGTGACTCGTTTAGGTTGTAAGGCCCTTTTCACACTATCCACTCCACGCCACACCACTCCACACATGTCAACATATTGGTCCCTGTCACTCTTGTCCACGCCACACCACACCACTCGTCATTTCACATTTATCAACTTTCCATCAACACCTTATTCATTTGAAAAGTGAGACTTTTCTGTTTAATCTGTTTTTGCCATCGTCATGGACTATTTGAATGAAGAGTTGGTTGGCATTAGTTTAATTGACCTTCGAAGGTTAAGAAGGAAGGAAATTTTTACTTACCAGCTTCTTTCTTTTTCACGTCATTTCTGCATACTCAGAAAATAATGCATTTGTAACTTCAGACCAAGCAAACTGTTAACTTTTCATTATCAAAAAATTGAAATTAAAAAAAAAACAAAGAACAAACTTGGGGTCAAATAAGCACTGATAACTGATATGATTAACCACGCTCCTGTGTATTGTGGTTGCGGGGTGGATGGGGCGTGGCAGAGTATGAAAGAGCCCATTGGTTCTTTCAGGCCTACTGTTGACAAGAGGTGGTGTGGCGTGGATGGGAGTTGCGTGCATGTGGCGCCTGCCTGCTGTTGATCTCGAGTGGAACCCTTGTGGCTGATTATAATTATGTGGCGTGGCGTGGATAGGTGTGTAAATCCCCATATACTCCTGTGTACTTAGTGTGGCGTGGAGTGGAGTGGGTAGTGTGAAAGGGGCCTAAAGGTTTCTCATGAATCAAACGTGAATTTTCTTCACCTCAAATACGACAAATGTGTTTATTTTTTTATCTTCATCTGAAAAGATGATTTTTCGAGAAAAATCATCTGTTTGTTCTTTGATCCAATTGACAAATGCACGACGTTTTGAATGCTCCAGTGGCTTTAGCTCCTGTGTTATTTGAACCTTCTATGCCTTCAGAGCAAAACCCTTTCGTAAAATACGCCATGTTGTGAATTCACTGAGTCCAAATTATTGTGAACGTCGACTATTGGAAATTCCTGGGAATTCAGCAACACTTTCACGTACGAAATCAATATGCTCTTGTAAACAACCACTATGACTGTATATCGCCCTTCTTTTATCTTCCACCGAACCAGTTTCATGACATTTTTGAACAATTCAATTAACAGTGCTTTTACATGGATGATTGTACGAACCGTAAACATCACGTCATGTTCTAAAAACATTTTTCACTGAACGTCCATTTACATAAAATAATTCAACAATTTTAACGTGTTGTTGTATTGTGTACGACACCATTTTTATAAATGTCATACATTACACTTCTGAAATGAGACTAGACCCAGGCAAATTCACAACGCCATCTGTGTTTTATTAAAGAATAAAAAAAACGTTCAATTTGAAAGACCCGTTAGATATACAAAATGTTTTACCTTAAAGCACAAAGAACAAGAAACTTGTGCGTTGACTTCATAAGAACTAATATCCTGCGCAGTAGATCCTTATTCAGGATGCAATTCTTTATATGATAGGTATGATGTTCCACGCAGAACGATAACAATTCCAAGATGAGCCCCAAAAGTTGGACGCTTCTATAGTCCTCCTTCTGTGGGGTTTCGTTCACTGTGTTCTCCAGTAGGGGAGCTGCCGAAAGAAAGTCTGTTTCATTATTTACACCTACACCAAACTTCCAGATAGTAACTGCGAAGTGCGACATATACAGTGTGTCCAGGATAAGAACTTACCACCCCCTTAAACCTTTTATTTCTGGACCAACTTTCTTTTGTTGGATAGATCTCATAGAAATAGAAGATAGATCATTTGTATTGTATATCATCACTTTTTTTGCTAATATCATGGCCAACTGCGTCAACTATTATGGCCCCTATTTTCGCGAAGTATTATTAGGATTTTTTTAGAGAAAAAGTAATGACGGATTCTTGACCAGCACCACCTTAAATCAAACCGTACCGATTTTCATGGTTCTAAATTACTGGGTGTCCCCATTTGTGATATTTATATTATAATCTTTCTAATAATTACATGTACTTTCTGTTATTAAAACTATGTATGCCATGGAAATCAAAAATTGTAAACTAATTAACAATAGTCACTTTGACTGAGTGATTTGTTATAGTGATTTCAAACGACAATAAAGATTTACTCTTTAGAAGAAAAAGTAGAAAATATAAGATTAGTTGGTGATGGCACGCGAACTTTTCGTGAAGCAGCAAAAGAATTTAATAGAAGACATACAGAACGAAACATCAATCATATTATAGTTTCTTGCATAAACCAATATTTTAATCAAAACGGAACTGTTAATAAACTTCCTAATCAGCATCGTTGTCCTGAATTTCGAGCAACTCAATTAGTTCTTGATTATTTTCAAGATCTATTCAACAAAAGAAAGTTTATGAAAATCGACCCAAAAATAAAAATTTTAAGGGGGTGGTAAGTCCTTATCCTAAACACACTGTATATAGAACATTCGTAAGTAATTAAATCCATCTTACCTATTAATATTTGAACACTATGTTTATAGAAAAAATTCAAAAAATCCGTCTTTTCTGATTTGTTCACCGATGCCAGCATGTTTTCTGGGTCAAGCAATATCCTAAGAACCCCCATCAGTTGGACTGCACCTCCTAATTCGGGGTCTGAATCACAGATCATTTGTTCAATGATGATGTTAAGCAAAATTTGCTCCTATATAAAAAGAATATATATTAAGATATATGAAAATTAATCTTTCTAAAATCTTCTTTTAAAATTTAATCTGATAAATTCACTATTTATGCATATTTTATAAGACAAACAGATCTGCTGCTGCAATATTTCTTCTTATTCCTGTGGTGTGTGGTTCTTCTCTCCGTCAGTGAGCCTTGACCCATCTTCAACTCCAACTCCTCCTGTACAGCAGCCCCTTTTTTGATGTGCAGTAGTTCTTCAGCATCTCTTCTAACATTGTCCCGCCTTCATGTCTTTGCCCAACTTCTTTTTCTGTTATCCCTTGCCCCTCCATGATTTTTTCCTGGAACTCGGTTTTCTGGCATTCTCGCCAGTCAACGCTGAGTCGTTGAACCCTCTACAATATCCAGATCTATGTACAATTGATTGAGTACGAAGTTATACCTGATCCTCCAAATTCCATTGTTATTCACAGCACCAAAAATTCGTCTGAACACTCTCTCTTCAAATACTGCAAGCACCTGTTTTGTTTGTGAGAGTCCCCGTCTTGCAGCCCTGAGCGACTCCTGGCTGAAATGAGTGTTTTATAGGTCTTAACTTCCGTGATCCTTTGACTAAGTTTAGATCTTAGGACAGAATGCAGGGAATAAGTAACTTTGCAGTATTTGGGATATAACAAAACCATCAGAGCTCCTCAAAATCTTTAGTTCAAATTACTCAACTGTGAAGGAATCAGGGAAATGGATTGCACACGAATTAGAAGTGGCAACGAGACAACCTCGCGTAACCATCAGCACTTTTTAAATTTAAAGACTTATTCCAGAGCAAATAAAATAGAGACAAATGTTAAATATACAGGATAGTCCGAAATGTCATAACTACTATGCTAATAAGCATTGAAAATGATTGGTCAGTGGGGCCTACAGCAGAAATACTACTACATAAATTAAATAATAAAAGAATCAAATGGAATGTATTCAATAAATTTCAAATTTAGCGGGTGTATTCGGTTGATATTATTATTATTATTATTCACGTATGGGCCTTGGCGGACCACGCGAAGTACAGTTAGAGGCGTTTGTAGTTTTTAGTCTTCCTTTGCGCCCATACTGAATTCATTCTTTCACTATGAGCTTTTTTCCTTTCGTCAGACCAAGTTGTTCCGGTCTTCCTACATTTTTCTCTCTGATCAGCCAACCTCCCAAACGTTAATATTGTGCCTGAAACAGTTTCTATCTTGAATTGATCTTAGGTCCTCTTTAATTGCAGCAATCCATTTAATTGTTTCTATTTTAGCTCTGCTATTTATTTGTTTGGTGCCTAAGATTTTTCTTTCTTTTTAATCTTCTCGATGTCCTTCTTTCTATTCAAAATGAGCATTTCTGCACCATCTAGACATTCTGGCTTAATAACGGTATTGTAATGTCTCAATTTTGTGTTTTTAGATATACATTTTTTGTTGTAAATATTTTGTGCAAGTCTCAATGCAGTTTCCAATTTTTGACAACTACCCTTATTGGCCGCTTTTCCCAACCCGTTTTCCATGATTATTTCACCAAAATATTTGAATTGAGAGACTCGCCTGATGTTACCATATTTTGTTTTTAGAAATGGTGTTCTTAGTCTGTTGCAGGTCAAGTATTGTGTCTTTTCAAAGAAAATTTGGAGTCATGATTTTTGTACACGCCACTACTTTATTACATTTTCTAGAATACAATTAAATATGAGTGGCGAGAGTCCATCACCTTGTCTCACTCCAGTTTTAATTCCGAAAGGCTCTGATATGTCACCCATGAATTTAACTTTCGGCCATGTAAACTTGAAGAGATTTACCACTAAACACCAAATCACTTTTTTGAACTTCTCGACGCACGTTTCGCTAACCATGTTAGCATCATCAGGAAACGATTTAATCTAATTCTAAAACTAAATTGAACTGTGAAGTTTACTGATCCTTACAATAATAATTGAAAACGTTCAGATTAAATCATCTCCAGATGATGCTAACATGGTTAACGAAACGCGCGCCGAAAAGTTCAAAAAAGTGATTTGGTGTTTAGTTGTAAATATCTTCAACTTTAGTGTTTCACACCAAAGGTTCCGATAGAAGAGTTGATTTTCGACCTTGTGTTAGTGTTGCTTTAATAATTGGCAGCGTTTTCAGATCTAGTCCTTGTTCTTTGGAAAAAAGAAAAGAAAATCGAAGTCCGAGGGATGAAAATACAAACCAAAATGCAGAAAATCATGAGTTGACCCAGGACGACCATCAACATCAACCGCAAGACCGAACCGCTTTGGAAAGAAGGCAATGTTGTGCTTTTAGTGGAATCAGAAGGGTATCATGTACCAAAGCCACCAGATTGAACTACAAGACACGGAAAATTGATTTTGCAGCACAACGCCCCCTCAGACACAGCGAAAGCGGTCAGAGACATAATTTCTGCACTTGGCTGGGGACTCTTACTCCACCCGCCGTACTCACCAGACTTGGCCCCTTCCGACTACCACTGGTTTTCATGGATGTCTTACGGTCTTTCCATGAAACACATGACTGGACCACTTTCTCCCAAATTAAACGTATTTTTTTTTAAGAAAAAATTAAAAATCATTAACCGTCACGCCTGGTACAAGAAATAGAACTTACGGCAGAAAGACATAGAATATAACAGCAATGTTGAAAGTAATATTTTATTCAAACATATGCAGCATCATCATCTTTAGCTCAACAGTCCTCTGTCAGTCTAGGCAGTCTCAATTTTCTTCTTCCGTTGGTCGATGTTTGTAACATCGCTCTTGACAATGTCCTCCCATTAATCTTCCAGGTCTCTTCTACCATTTGGCTTCGTAGACAGTATTCTCCTAGGCATTCTATTAGCATCCATTCTCATAACATGCTTCGTCCATCTGCACCGACTGCGTATGATGCTGGACACTACGTCTCCTCCTCCAAAGTGGGCAAAGCTGGGGTCGTATATTTAATAGCGAGTTCTCACGTGTTAATGTTGCCATTAAGATACATGGTTTGATCCCATTACATTTGGTATTTTTTTAGTTGATTGTAGATGCGAGATAGGTAGTTCACCTATCTCGCATCTGAGGGACTGGACTGTAATGAGGGACTTCGAAGTCTTAGTTGCCTACTGAGAAGTTTTGGCTGATATTTCGAATGCCTTGTCTTGTTTAGGATACCATTAATTTAGTTTGTTTTCATGGATGTTAATGGAATGGGCTATAGGTCTCATGTTTTCGCAGCTTCGGAGGACAGGATTTCCAAGATGCGTCCACGGAACGGGAAACTATGTCCACAACATCGGCGTACGCACGGAATTGCACCGATTTATAAAATATGCCCGATGTATTTATATGTGATTTTTTTACTACTGGTTCCAATGCAATGTTAAAAAAAAGGCAAGCCAGCCCATCACCGTGTCTTAAATGCATTGCATGCCTCTGACAAACAGTGCATCTGACAAATGTGTTTTGAATCCTAACCCTATTCAATGACACTTAATTTATTCAAGCATTGGTGCCCCATAAACACGATCTTTTTTTTGATATATACTTCTAACTTTTATGAACACCTCGGTCTTGACCAGATCTATATCAATCATTACCAGATTATTCAAATGTAGACATCAATTGGTCAGTTATTGTTCGCCCACCCTTATTTTGATAAACATATTCAAGTTTAAAACGTGTACTTACCTCATCTGTATTACTGGCTTGTTGCAGCGTATACTCCCTAACTACCGAAGGCGAATACTCCACAATGTAGGTGAGAATATCGATAGAAGCGGTCTTCGTCTTCTGATCTTCCATCGCCAGCGTGATCTCCAACGCCGGCAAAATCCCCAACGACGTAAGAGTCTTATAAAAAGACTCCTTCGCCTGAGGCTGCAAGTTCTGCGAATAGTTGCAAAACTCCTTCAGGAACAACACCAAGTCCCGTCGTTTGGAATCCGGCGTGTTCAAATCCGTCAGCATAGTAAAGAGTTCGGTCAGAAACTTCTCGTCCTCCTGAACCAGCGATACAATTTCCACTTTGTTAAAAAAGATAAAACTACTCAACGTCGACAGCATGTTTTCTTCGAACACTGAAGGCGTCGGTAATACCACGTCTTGTATGTACTGTACACGGAACGTTTGGTGAATTTTCGCTAAAAGTTCGGCATTTTTGATGGGTATGGCCTCGCGAAACTTCGCCTGCTGCTTGAGGTATTCCCTGTGACGTTTAGGTGTCGGTGATGAAGGATCGTACTCTAAACAACCCACCACGTCGAAAATAAGATCGTCACTAAACATCGTTTCGAAGAGGACGTTTTTGTTCAATAAAAAAATGTTCTTGAATATATCGTACAGGTGGTACAGTCGCTCGGTACTCTCTAAATCTTCGCACATGTGAAACAAATTGATCAGTTTACGGATGTAGCCTTCGTTTTCTATCGCCGCCGCCAATTTTTCTTTTCGCATCGGGCTGGTGAGGCAGTTACTGATGAGGTCGCTGATCTGCTCTAGCCGATTCAGTTCGCACGGGGGCAACTCGACAGGAGGTGCGGAATCGGACATGTCGTCGAATCTTTCGTCTTCCGATTCCTCCACAATATCCTAATTAAACAGAAAGATTACTATTAATAATCTGCTCTTTAACATCGTAAAAATATGGCAAAATTCTCAAACTATACAAGGTTCGTCTCACAAAAAACAGAACCTCTTCAATATAAAAATTTTGAAATTATTTTCATTCAAAATAGTTTCTTTGCGCGATAATACAACATGCATGGGGGCATTTCACGGCGGACAACGAAAAAAAGGTGAAGTTCTGAAATTTGTTCATATTGTACTTTCAGGGATATGAACGTGTAAACATAATATTTGTTTTGTTCGAAGTTTAGTTGTTAAGATATGGGATTCTATAGAGTTCACCTGATTGACGGAAGGGTTTCTTTGGAATTTTATTTTCATATTGAAGTAAATTATAATAAAATTTTACTGTTCTTTTTGATTTTCAAATCAGACTCCAAACTTGATTTTTGTTCTGGATGGTACCTCACAACATTTTCAGATGGTACCTCACAACATTTTAAAAATAGATTTAATTTTATAAACCTATTGTATTATAAACAAGATTTTAGGGACCAAGATTTTAGGGATTTAAGAGACCATGTGATGGTCTTGGAGGAAACCTGAAACGTTTAGAGACATGTACAAGCTTGCAGTTACCTCCAAGTAGAGCAATTATAACGCCAATGCGATTGTATGCCATTTACTACTACTCCAAAGATGATATTGAACGCAAAATAATTTTTCTCCAACCACGATTTCCATCATCAGTAAGTATTCCAGGGACAAAAACGCACCACTATTTTGTTCCAACTACTGAAAGCATGGTTATAAAATGAACCAGTGTTGATTGCAATAGTCAAATTGTAAAATAAAATATTTTTCTTTTGATACAATATTGTTTCATTTAGTTATAAAATCATTATTAAGAATATATAAGTATCGAGTGTAAAACTAGTTCAGAATAGTTTAGTAGGTGAAGTTACAGCACTTTTACTCTGTAGGTATGTCCTTTTTTGCACAAACCAGCCAACTTTAGCAAGCGCCCAGTATGAAATGTACGTACTCTAATTGATTTATCTCATAAACTAATTTAGATTCCATTTTGCAATTTTTATTGCAAAATGGGATCTAAATTGCTTTGATATTTGACTTTTCGAAAAGGCTTTTCTTCGGATTTGACTCGCTCGGGTGCTTCCATTCGGCACTTTGACGATTGGTTTATGGATCATATTTAAAAAACCACGTCTCAGTAACCATGCTGCACTTCAAGTTTGCGTCCTTTTTCGACTCTTGACTTCGATAACTTGGCTTCTAATGATCCGAATGTCATGAAATTTTATCAGAACGTCAGTGAAGGATGCACCTTTCCAACGCTCATCTCCGTCAAAAGATGGCGCCACTTGAAATAGCTATTTTTCAGCATCTTGCTAACTTCTCAGAAAATCTTGGTGCTGCTAGTGATGAACATGGCAAGCGATTCCACCAAGATCTAAAGGCTATGGAAGCGCGGTATCAAGGTAGATGGGATGTCAGTATGATGGTTGACTACTGTTGGAGCATCAAGCGAGAATGTCCACAAACTGAACACTCCAGGAAAGCTATAAGAAGAAATTTTTATCTAATATATTTTATTTATTTTTTGTATAAACACAATTTAACTTTTAATAATATGTTAACCTCTGTATGAATAAAATATTCTAATCTATTTGGTCAGATCTCACCTTATTTCCTTTCGTATGTACACTTTTAAGGTAAAATGAGGAGTATGCTGTAGCTTAAGAACTTGACGTGATAGAGAAAAACTGTGAATATTTTTGAATTCATAGATGAAAAATTAGTCAAAAACAAGTCACAGATCCAAGTCACCAAAATTGCTGTTCCCCAGTGTTATCGAAATGCGCATTTCACGGCACTCATCTAAACGAACTGTAAAATTTAGCTGAACCAAAGAACCCGGTTTATTGACGTAAACTTTCGATTTTACTAGGTTAATTGAAAAGTTCGCGGAGCGGAAATGATAAAATAAGTTTATAGTTGAAAAAATGACTTTATACTTCCGTATATTCTCCCTTAAGCATCTACGGCTGCTATAACTTCATTTGATACGCTTGCCACGTAGCCATTTTTTGATGTTTGGAAACAGATGAAACCCTAATGAGCCAGATCTGGTGAATATGGTGGATGCTCCAACAATTCGTAGTTTAACTCCTTCAATTTAGTCATCGCAAGAACACATTTGTGAGCTGGTGCATTGCCTTAATGAAAAAAATAAAATTTTCTTCGCTAAAACAGGTCTTTTCTCACGAATTTTTTCATCCAATTAATCCAAAAGGTTTGAGAAATACTGTCCTGTTATTGTTTTACCGATTTGAAGGTAATCAATTAACAAAATGCCGTTTGCATCCCCAAAAATTGATGCCATAAACTTTGTGGTCGATTTTGAGCACTTTGGTTGCTTGGAAGCTGGAAAACCGGGCTCAGTCCACTCTGCGGTTTGTTGTCGCACTCCAGGATCATAGTGGTAAATCCAAGTATCATCCATAGTTGCAAAACGACGTTTAAAATCCAATTCTTTTGAAAAATATGTTTTTTAGAAAGTTTTAATCGAAATCGTTTTTGATCAGAATTTAACAAATGCCCCACCCCACTATACACTACAAGCAGCTTTCTCAAGTTCCATTTTTTTTCAAAATATGAAACACCCGTTCAGTTGAGATGTCCATGGCCTTAGCAATTTCACTCAAAGTCAATTGTCTGCCATCCATAACCATATCAGGTATATAATTACACATAATTAAGGCAATACACCTCAAATACATCTAATCTCCGTTTATCAGCTTTGTGTTTCAATCCATGATTCTGCAGCATAGATCAAAATAAGGAACGCCAATGAATTGACCAACCGAATCTTGGTCTAGATATATATTTTGTCTGTCGGTACTTTGGTTAACTTTTGCCTTGATAATTTGTCGAATTTTATGTGAATTTCCGACTCGAAGTCACCATTGTTATTAAGGTGTAAAGTAAAGGTTGTCCCAATAGGGACTTCGAGATTTATATTTAGCGTCGTTTTTCAACGGCTTAACAGAAATTTTATATCTCGCTGTGTAATCTAGAGACCCGACTAATTATGGATAATATTTGAAAAATATTATTTTTAAAACATAACTGCCATGTCCCTACTTTTTGGTCAAATATTCAAGCATGTTAAAAGGTATAAAACTTTGCTCCCGCCGTTTTTTTTTTCTAAATTCAATGTTTTATTTTAAAAAACTGATTATACATTTATGATTTAAACTATTGTCCATCGTTGGCCAGCGCTTTTTCCCATCTTTCAGACAGCATTCGAATCTTGAGTTAAAAAAACTGGTCATCTTTTGAAGCGATCCACGAATCGATCCATTTTTTGACTTCTTCATAAGACCGGAAATGCTAGTCAGCCAGGCCGTGTGCCATCGATTGAAACAGATGATAGTCAAAGGGAGCAACGTCTGGAGTATACGGCGGGTGGAGAAGGACTTCCCATTTCAACGTTTCCAAGTATGTTTCGACCGTTTTCGCAACATGGGGCCGGGCATTGTCAAGCTGCAAAATCACTTTCACTATATTGGGGTCGTTTGCCTTCCAATGCTCGGCTCAAACCTATTAACTGCGTTCGATAACGGTCCTATGTGATTGTCTCAGACGGTTTTAATAGCTCATAATACACTACACCAAGCTGCTCCCAGCAAATACAGAGCATGAATCTTGGAGCCGTAAATATCCGGTTTGGCCGTCGGCGTGGCCGGGATATCCCCATGATTTTCGACGTTTGGGGTTATCGTTATAACGCCATTTTACGTCCCCAGTTACAATGCGTTACAGAAATCCCTTCCGTTTTTTACTTTCAAGCAACTGTTCACAAGCAAACAAACAGCTCTCGGTTTCAAATCGTATGTCACCCAATATCCTTGCTTCTTGGTCATTCGCAGATCTTTGAGGCGTTTTGAAATTGTTTGTTGAGTCACTCCCAATGATCTTGCCAACTCTTCTCGACTTTGACACGAGTCATCATTAAGCAATGCCTCTAATTCTTCATCTTCAAAAACTTTCAAATCACCGCTCTTGAAACGTTGAAACCGCTCATGACACGTTCTTTCACTTATTGCAGTCTCACCATAAGTGTCTGAGAACATTCGGTGAGTCTCAGCTGCAGATTTATTCATATTAAACAAATAAATCAACAGCTCCGGCAAATGACAAGAATTTGTCTCATAAACTGACATTTTTAATCGCGAATAACTATATGATGTAAACACAAATCGACTACTGGTGCTATGTGGGTTATGTTTACAAGATGCCCAAAGGTATTGCATGCCGTCTATGATGTATTTAGTTCGATGACTACTTACCGCTAACGTCATCTATAGGAAAACGGCGGGAGCAAAGTTGTTACCTTTTATTTTTCTAAACTTATTGCTTTTATTTAAAAAAAGGAATCCCGAAGTTCCTACCAGCTACTAGTAGTTTCTACTACCAATTTACCATCTCCATTCTAACCATCAAGCACCTTCCTTAATACATGTTCAGTACACACATTAAACACAAGCGATAAAAGAATATAACTTTGTCTCACATCTCCCACTATTAAAATTTCCCGAGACACAATATCGTTGATTTTAACGCAAACTTTTTATTTTTACAATAAAACAAGCAAAAGTTGTTAAAGCTTATTCTACCGAGCCGTCATTTAATAGTAATTTTCATTTTTTATGTTGAATTATTTAAAGATTGTCACCAAAAATATTACTAAAGTTTCCCCTGGATCTGTCATCGGGATACGCCTAAGATTTTTATTAGTTTCCATACTTTCTAAGCAACAAAAACATTTTAAAAGCACCTCTTAAACACATTTCAAAAAGAAATAATTTTCGTCGTATGCATTTCATCAACATTTCCCATAAAAAAATCTGACATGCGCTTCTCTTCTTCTTTTTTACCTTTAATGGCATCTGCGCCGATAGAGTTAACATTTTTTTTTAATTTACGTTCAAAATAATGTAGTACTTGGTCAAATGGTATGTTTATTTTCGTTATTGGTGGTAAATTGTGCATATAATTCAAAGAAAAAGATTATTTATAAAAACTGAAAAGCCAATAAACGTGTGTGGCAATTTAAGAAAATTAGTGATTTGTGCGGGTTGTCTATATTTATAGGTCACGTGGGTGTCTAAGTTCAATGATGGCTCTGTACTTTACGTTGTCGAAGGAAAGCCTTGGTGTAGCCAACATATTAGATGTAGTGCTGTATATTTTCTGAATTTTTCGATTAATTTCCTTAAATTTAATCTTTGTTCTCCAATACCTTTATTCTTGACAAATCCAAGACGGATATCAGGTAAAATCGTGTATCTTAAATTAGTGTTCCGATCATTTTCAAAATCAACTGAGGACTTCCTGAAGAAATTTTCAAAACTCGAGATCGTCCTCCAATTTAAGTACATTCACAAGATTTTTTGTGTACATATTTCCGGCAACAAAGTTTTGTTGTTATCTTTTCTTTTTTCCTGGTCAATCGCGAGACATGCGGCTATGGCACTAGCAACTGCTGCTTGCAAAGACATGGTGAGATTAGTTGATTTACGGGCCTTTTGAACGCAGAATAATGTATCGGAACATAATTGTTCCAAAACACTGCACCACGACATGTTCTGACATGCAGCTTCTGTGTAACATAAGAGCCATGAGTATGAAAGTGCTACTTGAGCCGTCTTTGAGGCGTTTTGAAATTGTTTGTTGAGTCACTCCCAATGATCTTGCCAACTCTTCTCGACTTTGACACGAGTCATCATTAAGCAATGCCTCTAATTCTTCATCTTCAAAAACTTTCAAATCACCTCTCTTGAAACGTTGAAACCGCTCACGACACGTTCTTTCACTCATAGCAGTCTCACCATAAGTGTTTGAACGCAGAATAATGTATCGGAACATAATTGTTCCAAAACACTGCACCAAGACATGTTCTGACATGCAGCTTCTGTGTAACATAAGATCCATGAGTATGAAAGTGCTACTTGAGCCGCATGTGAACGAAAGGCCGAGGAAAGTCCCTTTCACTGTTAAAAAGTTTATGCTCTTAACTTTCCAAAAGCTGCTGACATAATTGTGAAAGTGGAAAGAGGTCATCATCCAGGTTCAATGATGGTTTGGTGGGGAATGTTGTTCGGCAGCATCAATCAACTGCATGTCTGTGAGCAAAGAGTCAAAACGCGTTCAACAAATTACCAAAGCAATGTTTTGGAGAGAAACACCTTGTCTGTTGGACTGGAACATTTCAGAGGAGGCCTGCTTTAGACTTCACCACAATATTGAGGCCCTAAAAAGCTAATTTGATGAAACTAGCAGCTTGGAAGTTCAAATAAGTATTACATGTCGAAGTTCTTTCCGAAGCAAAAAAATAAATAACAAACTTAATTCTTCTTTGTTTTTCTGTAAACTATGCACTTATGTACAAGGGACAGAAATTATAGCAGGACTACACATATAACCTTACTTTGCTCACATGAATGATCAAGGAGATTAACCAGGTTGCAGTCTTTAATACATATTTGAATCCTCATCTGATTTGAATCATAAAAACTGTAAAATAGTACCTCAGTGCTTTGATACAACAAATTGCAATAATATAACATCCTTATCACAATTAATTATCACCTGATAATGCAAACATGGTTAGAATAATGCTGAATGCTTTATAAAGGTTATAATACAGGTTGCAAAGGTTAAAATAAACAAAATAATAGGGGTATCGAAATTAAATATTTATCACTGCCTAATCATCTGATAATGTCAATATTTTGCTACTGAGGGATAAACATGATTTCAACTGAAATGTTTTAGTGTCATGAAAAAAACTTTGGTATGTCAGGAGGATATAGGAGTTTCCAAATAACAAATTTAAATGTTAAATCAGATAATTGTTGCTAAAAACTATATTTTTCTATTACATCATCTGATAGATTAACAGCTACATCATAGAAATATTAAATTTAATAGTTAGAAGCCCAAAATGGCTTTTGCATAATGCATTCTCAAAAAATCTCTTGTTTATTTTAGTTTTTAATATAATTCAATCAAAATTATGAAATATCTGAGGATCCAAACGAAAAAAATCTATTTCCCACTTTGACAAAAAATTCTCAATAATGAAGCAACATTAACTATGTACAAAAAATTACAGCAAATCTCAAATAATCAAAAGAAAGCATTACCTGTGTAATTTCTACCGAAGGGTCTTTTCCTTGGACCTGACATATTTTCTCCCATATCTCGTCACAACCCAACTTCTCTTGAAAACTAAGTGCTAAGTCAAAATTATCACCTTCTGACCATACGATGAGAGTGTCCTGTTGCTTTTGGTAAGCAGTATCGGGTTGAATTTTTGACTCCAATAATAAAGAACCGTCACTTTCGGCACGCACTAACAGAGATATCCCTTTCAAACGGTCCACATATGAGGAAGATACGTGTCCTGTACCCCTGTCGTCCCACTGGCGATCTGCATTTAGCGCGTACAACTTCACCCTGCGTCTAGTATCAGTCATGACTGGAAATTTGTTTAATCTTTCTCACTATACTGGCAAATTTCCCACATTCCGCCTGTAAACAGAAAAAAGTGACATAATGTATGTGATCAAGGTAAATCACAAACAACACTGTGACAACTTACTTTTTCCTATATAAACACCGGATTCGTCGACTTTTTACTGAAATTATTTTGAACTTTAAGTAATTTGTAATTGTTCCCTCACATGAAATCTAATGATGTTAGTATTGTAATGGGTTAAAAATCACAACCTTTGTGTATAACTTTTACTACACTGTTTAATCGTAATTTTCATGAGCCACCGAACCACATAAACCCACAGAAATTCGCGCACTGTCAAAAATTCAAACGGCAAAATTAATATATTATTCGGTCAGCTTTAAGCACTAAATTAAGTAAATTCGTCTTTTTTCTCATCAAAACGAGCAACACAAAACTACTGTCGCCATATTGAATCATAACAACGCTCGTAGATGGAGTTTTGTCCACAACAAGAACAAACGTAAACGCGTGGCAACTGCGCATCTATAGGAATTAAACCGCCAAAATTTAAAACAATCTAAATCCAAATAATTAATAATTTGTTTCTTCCATTTCTGTAAATAATCTTTAAAATTTCCGGTAATATATCTAATTTTAAAGATCCATTGCGTCATATTTATTGAAACTGTATAACAGTAATATTGTTATTCATAAAATGCCTTTTAATCTAGTAAAACACTAGATACACTTATATGAAAAAGAAGAGTATTCAAACGTATACCCAATTAACTGTTCACATAAAGCGCTTCTAAGTTTCTATTAAAATCGTGATTGAATTATGTCCGACACTAAAACAGAAATATTTATAGATATATAGAATATTGTTGGAATCTGTCTATATTGCTTCTTTATCAATAGTTTTTTTTCTGTCGAAAAAAGAAGAATATTATTAGAAATGTCGGGTACTTAAATGTAACATTAAAAAAAAGAGTGTATCTATATTATGTTTCGTTATCAATACTTCTTTTTCTGAAAGAAGAGTAATTAAATGTGTAGATAACCCAATTAATTGTTCACATAAAGGTCTTCTAAGTTTTTATTAAAATCATGATTGGATTATGTTCGATACTAAAGCAGAAAGTCAGTTACCTTTCTCGAATATCTACGGGGAAAAAATTGTAGCTGATCTTGTCAGAAATTCCGGATATTTAAATGTAACATTAAGAAAAGAAGCAAGAGTATGTCCATATTATGTTACCTTATCAACAGTTCTTTTTCTGTCGATTTTAATTCAATATTTAGCATTTTTCAATATATTCATAACTTTTGGAGTGTTAGCAATATTATTACGTATAATTTATAGCTGTTTTAATTTAATTGTAGAAGGTACGTAGTTGTTTTAAATAATTGTGTTTTTGTCTGTTATTTTACCTTTCTTTAGAAGAGATAATTGTAATAAAAGGTTTGGGATATCAAATAAAAACAAAATCTTATTTAAAACAAAGTAGCATATTTATTCCGTATGAAAAAGTACAACATATATTTATTAATGAAGTGATATTTAAGGTAATTTGTTACATACAAAAATTAATTTCAGTTTTTAAAGTGAGTCATTTTTAGAATAGAGTCATATTTTTACTGACCATCCTGACTAACAGCAATAAAGAAAAAAATAAATTAATTCCTCTGTTCACAGTATGTACAATTTGTGATAAACATATTTTCCATAAATTTTAACTGGATTTCCCTTTTCAGGCCACTATTCCTAAAATTGACTGCCTGGAATTGATTTATCGAGAACTAAAGACCTTAAATAATTAGCATGGCATTATAAGACTTGTAAATAAATCATGCCTTTTATATTTCGTCTATTAATTTCGATATTTTGCATTTTTGTTTGTGTTTTAAAATGTTTAAGAACTTGATGTGATCAAACACTTTCTTTTCCCTTTCAATCTGAAATGAAAATATATTAATAACATAAGAGTAACGATTCAAAAAAAAAAAAAAGATTACTTGTTCCTTCAAATCAGTTTTAAATTCTACATCATCAGGAATATCAAAGGTAACAGTGTGACCAATATCTACTTCAGTTTTTTCTAATTTTTCTATCCACACCAAGGTCTCCACTGCACATATTTGTTCGACAATATCCGATGCATTAAGTCGTATATTATTAAGAGATCTTAGTTGAGTTTCTATATCCTTGTAAGGAACTCCTTAAAAACAATAAACCAAAATGTAAATATTACAAACATGTTTTTCAAATGAAATACCTTACCAATTTTTATTCGTTTTTTTAATGGACTTTCTGCCATTATCTCAAACGTTAGTTTTTCAAAAATGTTGACAGATATTTGAACAAAAACTGACTGAAGTTAGTACAAATTCACCACTGATTCAAATGTATTATCATACATCAAAAGTATATGATCAATATTTAGGTTTGAAAATACCAATGGTTTAACTTATGTATTTGACTATTTTTGTTTTGATGAGAACTTTAAAAATTGCAAAAACATGTTCAAAAATGTAGGACAGTTGAATTATGCATAAATACTTATATAAAATGACATTAAAATTGATACGTCAAAACAGTTTGTACTTTATTCCGCCAAAACAGCGTGGCGTGCGGCTCTTTCCATTTAAAAGTGGTTAATAGACAAAATCTGTAAAAAAAGGAATTAAAAATTTCGGTTTAACACTGACCTACTTTTTTATGGTAAGAGGTTTTTTCGAAAAATCGGTTCCAGTATTACTATACCAGCGAATTTTTGGTTTTTCAATTAGGACGTATATTGAGGTTAGTAGTTTTCATTCCGGTTTTTTTTATTTTGAAGAAAATTAAACTTCAATTTGCAGTTTTCTTTTTTTTTTGGGGGAATTAAAATGAAAGACGTTATTGATGTTATGGAACTTCAAAGGGAAAAAACAAGAAGAATTGCTGCTGTTGATTATAAGCAAATGGATTTTAATGGAGGATTTACGCCAGCGAGGTTTCTTTTCGAATGTGGCGTGAAGCTAAATGGACAACCATTAACATTGGCCACCGCTGCTGTTCTACTTCACAGATTTTTTAAAGAAGTTGACCATTCCGCTTATGACTGCTTTGTAAGTTTATTTTAAACAATATTGTTTTTAGAGAATACAATTCAGTAATAAATTTTGGGTTCTAGTTGGCACTGTTGCAGTTGACATGTTAAATTTTTTGTTCTCAGTTAATTGCAGGCTCATCTTTATATTTGGCCAGTAAAATAAAGGATGATCCCCTCAACATTCGGGATATTATCAATGTCACTCACAATACTCTTCACAGAGGTTCCAGTCCTTTGGAGATTGGCGATGAATATTGGAATATTAGAGACGCCATAGTCCAGGCAGAACTGTTAATTATGAGGGTGTTGAAGTTTGAAGTAAACACTGTACACCCGCATAAGTATATGTTACATTATTTGAAAAGCATGGAAAGTTGGTAAGTATTTATGATTTTTCCCAGAAATATCTTGAGCAGAAGGTGTACACTCAATAAATAACAAAGTTGATAACTAATATTAAACAAAGCTAAACTAAAAATTTTTTATTAATTTATTTCAGGTTAGGCAAAGAGACACTTGAAAGTATTCCTATAGCAAAATTGGCCGCAGCATTTTTGCAAGATTTTCATCATGATCCAGCAGTATTGGACTATTCCGCACAACATATCGCCATATCTTGTATTTCTTTATCCTTGCAATGCTACGGGGTTCAACTTCCTCTTATAGAGGATTTAGATGATGAGGCCTGGTATTCTGTTTTCGTTAAGGACTTACAAAAGGACAAACATTGGGAAATTATGGAGAAAATTATGGAAGTTTACAACAGAGAAAATGGAAATTAATGATTGAGACTGAAGAAAAAAATTTGATATTTTTTCAAATTGATGTTTGAATCTTTTTATTTGTAAACAAATAAGTAAATAAAATTTTATTTGAAAAAAATTTTTTTATTGAATAAAAAAAATGTTTTTGAACAGACCATTGGATATTATAATAATATAAATAAATAAAACAATTTTTTACTTTGTCTGATTATAGTTATGTAGAATGATCTTGCAATCTCAAACATTTTAAAACTCGACTCTTAAACTTAAAAATCGTTTTAGGAAAATATAGTCACACAAAGTAAAAGTGTAAAAGTGATAGATAACAAAGTAAAAATTGTCTTATTTGGTTTTAAAAGTGAACTTTGGACAAATCAATCAATATAACTTATATTAAAACATGTTTTAACTAAATATTAAAGCATTTATTTATGGTATAGCTATCAAAGATAATAGCTACTTTATTATAAAATAGAGTTGGAGCATTTTTTTTCAGATCATCACCGTGATCCCAATATTGGACTACACAACCATATTTTGTATTTCTTTATTCTCGCAATGCTATGGAATTGAACTTTGTCTCATTGAAGATTTAGACGATGAAGCCTGGTATTATAATTTCGTTAAGGACAAACATTGGAAAACTTAATGTAATTTGAAATAAAACTATGGAGACTGAAGAAAATTAAATAATTTTTCAAATTGATATTTGTTTTTTATATTTGTAAACAAAAAAGTAAATGCAGTTTATTTATACAATATACAACTTATATGATATAGCCAAGCAATAAAAGATTTATATATGATACAGCCAATAAAATATAATGGCCATTTTATTATATAGAAGAAATTATAGATGTACACATAACCTAAAACTTTGATACACACCATAACAAGTATTGTTTTAATATTCTAATTGGAAGAATAAAAGCGGTTTGTTTGTATATAAAACAATATTTGCTGTACACCGTTGAATATAAATTTTAAAAAAATGACCGTGAAAACACAAAAAGCAAAAGTGGTTATAGAAGGTATGACAATAAACATCTAATATTACAAGTAGAAATAAAAATATAAGTTTATAGAGACCAGTGACCATTCTAGCAGTTCAGATGAAACTGAATTTGACTCGGATAGTAACGTCGAAATTATTGATGAAGAGAGTAAATCTTTGTTAAATGAAGGATGGGCAGATTCTATCGCAAAAATTTTAAATACCAATAAACCTAAAAGAAAAAAATCTCTTGTGTTATCCAAAGCTAAAAAACTAACAGATCCCAAGAAGAGGAAAATAACTGAAAGCTATGAAATTGCCACCACAGATGGACAAGTTAAGAAGGAAATAATTGAAGAAAAAGTAGAGCAGGAACAAACAATAGCAAAAAGAAAAAAGGTATAGTTGTTTTGAAATAATTTCTTTCAGCTCTTTGAAATAATTCTTTCACTTTTAAAATTTCAAGAAAAGAGAATTGCCAAATTTACGAGTGAAACCAAACATTCTGGAAAAGGATAGAGAAAGGACATTACAAAAGATTGCAACAAAAGGTGTTGTACAACTTTTTAATGCAGTTAAGACACAACAAAAGGATATTGGGAGACAATTAGATGAAGCAGGACCTTTGGAAGTCCGTAAAGAAAGAGTACTCAAGAATATTGACAAACGTGCCTTCTTAGATGTTCTCATGGGTGAAAAATCAGGTAACATACAAGAAAAAACCAAGCCCCAAAATAAAACCATGAACACTTCTAAGGAACCAACCTGGGATGTGTTAAGGGATGATTTTATGATGAGTGCAAAAATGAAAGATTGGGATAAAGAATTAACAGAAACTGAAAATGATCTTGAAGTTGAAGTAAATCTTGAATCAGACTAGTCCTAATCATGTTAATAAAATGTATTTAATAATTATTTTTATTCTTTTGTCATAATAAAGTTTGGTTATATAAAAACAAACTTTTTTTACTTAAATATGGAAAACAATTTAAAACATTCTTAATCAAATATTACTCTGTTACTTAACAAGCAATATATATCACAATGAAGAATATTTACAGATCGGTTTTAGGGCCTAAAGATAATGGTATAGCTGCAAGTTCTGTCCTCAAACAAAAGAATTCTGCACAAACACACATAATAGTGGCACAGGCAACATTTAATATCCACCACGAGAAAGTTGTTGGAAACTGTTCATTATAATACCAACAGATCACTAAGTGGATTACATGCCATGTGCAACTGAAGTCCATACACTGTTTTGTTCTCTCAACTATGAACCATAACACCACAGACCTGAAATGCACAATAATAAATAAAATTTTACAAAAAAAATATATGTCTACCCTATAAGTGAATTGATGATGAAGGCTATTATAACAATCCTTCCTCCTACATCTCTAACTTGTATTTCCTACAACAAAATAAAATTACTTTGTTGTTCGAATAAATCAATATCCTTACGTGATATTCAAATATGTGATCTAATGTACGGGTATCTCCTACTAGGGCACCTAAAATCACCAAGATAATCCCTAAACTTAAATATAATATACACTGAACTGAAATTATTTGTGAAATAATCAGCCAAGGATCCCATTGCGTATAACGAAATGAACCAGTTAGTTTCTTCATGTTTTTCTTAATTAGATGAGATGTCAGTAGAAAATCATTTAATCATCCATTTCATTAAACATTGTTTATTTTATTAAGTTAAATTCCAAATCACTAAGTAACATAACCTATAAATATTACGTCAAATAACACCACTCTCCCGTTCGTGGCTTATTGCCTTAATTGCTCTAAAGAAGTCGACCTATCAACTAACCTAGTTTTTATCGATGTGTCAGTAATATGTTATTTATTTTGTAAATATTTATTAGACATTATTAAAATTTACAACAAAATGACAGAAAAAGAGCTGGAAAAGGGTCCAGACTTAATTTCCGATCAAGAAAGAGACTTGGCGTTATATGCTTCAACAGAATTTAAAAAGTAATTTTCAATAACTATAATACAAGACCTAAAACTAAAACGTAGGAATATATTTTAGGAAAAATTATCTGTCCTGCCTGCAAAGCATTAATAAACTTGAAACTAGCCGACCTAATGATTTCAAAGTAATTCATAACAAAGCAGTGGTGGAATACCTTAAAAGTGATCTTCGTAAAACAGATCTCTTTCAGAAAAACTTAACAGCCATATGTCAGCAGGTAAAATGTATTTTTTAATTTGTGTCTCGCCATAATGAAACCGTAACTGTTTTAGTTTAAAATTAAAGTCGATAAATTGGAGGAAATTGATTATTGTATTGCACAATTTAATCAAGCTGTTATTTTATATCATCAAAAGCAATATACTGCAGCTCAGAGGATAATGGATAGAGTGTATAAATTTATTGAACCTATGGGTATGTTTTGGTAAAAATTAAAGTTGATATAAAATAAAATAATTATTTTGCAGAAGAAATTTTAGCAAAACAAGTAAGCCTGCTTGCCATTGAGTTGCAATTATGTTTAAGACAACCTGAAAAAGCATTAACCCTCATAAATTATCTAGAAAATAATCTGATGTATGGTGGTAGTATACCATTAAAAGGATTGGATAAACATGGAAAAGACAAAAAGGTAACAAAGTATGAGAAATAAAGTAGAGAATTTTAATTATTTTATTGTAAAATCAGTTACCATTACCAACACCCAAGCCAATTTCAGAAGATTTTCAGAAGAAACTTCTTAAATATAAAGTTAGATGTTATTTATTGAATCATTCACTCACCATTGCTTCCAAGGGATTAAAATCATTACTTAAAGACAAAAATGTAAGTAAGATATAGTTTAATGTTATAAATGAAATAATTTTTATTACTCAAAAGTTTTTAATGTACTCAAAAACCTTTTTAGTGTTTTTGATTGCTAGATCTGTTGCTGACTTTTGTTTAGCTGCAGATATATATATACTCACTTGAGCACGAACGTGAATGAGGCAAGCTGAGTCCATTTGAAAAATGAGACAATTTTTTCTACAGGAGGACACATGATGCAATTTTCTGTGGGTTTTGTCAGTTTTATACTCATTTCTGAGTTATTAATAGGTGTTTCTGTTTATAATGTCGTTTTTTTCGCAAAATTCAAGTGTTTATTTCCATAACAAATTTTACCTTTACCTACATCACACGTCTAAAGCTTTGATGCTTGTTGACAAAAATGTACACCATCGTACTCTCCCGACCTTGCGCCCTCGAATTACTATTTATTTAGATCGCATCAATACAGCTTAGCTGGTAGAAACTTTGCTTTTTTGAAGAAGTTGAAAAATCATCTGGAGCAGTTCTTTAGCCAGAAACTTCAGACCTTCTATGAGAGCGGAATTATTCAGCTCTCGGAGAGATGGAGAAAGGTTGTCGAACCAAATCGTACTTTTTATTCAATAAAATGCGTCTCTAATAAATGGAACAAACTTTTTTTGAATCAGTCTTAACACTTATATCAGTTATATTTTAGAGTATTGATGTGTTGTTTATGGCCTCCAACTTAGAATATCTGAAAGGAAACTTAGATGAATCTCTTAAAATATTATCCACAATTCCAGAAGACAGTTTAAATTATGAGTAAGTAAGACTGTTATTCAGTTTTGATTAAATTGATATGTCTATTTCATTAGTGACTGTGGTGAATCATCTAAAATAATGATTTACAATAACACCGGCGTTTTACATCATGCTCTGGGAAAACCGAATTTGGCTTGTTATTATTTCCAAAAAGCTTTGAAAGAGGATATTAACTTTAGTCAGAATCTTGAAAAAAAGGATAATAGTAATTATAGCAAATTATTCTAATTTACACATTTTAATATTTTGCCATTTTAGATGATAAACATCTGTATTCTTTGGGAGGTTCCAAATATCACGAACTGATGTATAATTTGGGAGTATCTCTGTTATATGCTGGAAGAGCCGCACATGCATTTGATTGTTTGATTATTTGCGTCAGAAGGTATCACAGAAACTCCCGACTGTGGCTAAGAATTGCTGAATGCTGTATTGCAGTACACAAAGAGGTAAGGTCTGGAATTTTTTTTTACTTTCTTAGCGAGAATTTGGTTGTCTTTAAATGCCTCAGTTGCTGATGCCCTTCCTTTCCTTTCTTTCCTTTCTTTCCTTCTTTTCCTTCCTTTCTTTCTTTCCTTCCTTTCCTTCCTTTTCTTCCTATTCTTCCTTTCCTTTCCTTCCTTCCTTCCTTTCCTTCCTTCCCTTCCCTCCCTTCCTTCCCTTCCTTCCCTTCCCTTCCCTTCCTTTCCTTCCATTCCTTCCTTCCCTTCCTTTCCTTCCTTTCCTTCCTTTCCTTCCTTTCCTTCCTTTCCTTCCTTCCCTTCCTTTCCTTTCCTTTCCTTCCTTCCTTTTTCTTTTGACTACGAACATTATTTCATAAAGATTTATTGATATGTTCTTTGTGAATTGTACATTTTATTTAGTTTTGGTTACTGTTGATATTACATCACTTCATATTAGCTTTGTTCGGGCATCAAATTTATGATGGTTTGAAGCCAGTTTGATGGATTGGCTAACTGTGCATGTTTCGTCCCTAAGCTTGGTTGTAAACGGTTTGGGATTTTTACGTACTAGAACGCTTATTTAAAGTCGCGTTTGTTTATATTTTTGAATTTTATATAATTTCGCACCCATCGAACACAAGCAGTGTGTCTATACTCATTTGCAAACTGGATTTTGTTGTTGCTAAAACATCTGACTGGTAGTCGGAATCCCGGATTTACCTTGCTAGAACGCGTACATTTATCTGCGCAAACTCCGGACGATTCCGAACCGTTTGAAATCGTTGCTAGAACAAAACTATTATATATTCTGCTACTATATCTGATTGAATACAGAAAATAGGTAGTCCAGATGCTTGAAAAAGTGCTAGTCGGTAGGCGAGAGATCAGAGTATTATCATGGTGGAGAATTGTTCCTTTCCTGTTGACCAATGCCGGGCACATGCGCCGCAGTTTTTGGTGCATTTCATCAATTTGTTAGCAGCACTTCTCCGCTGTAATCATTTAGCCCGCGTTCAGGAAGCTGAGATGAATCAGAGCGGCTTCAGGCCACTGAACAGTCACCATGACCTCATTTTGGTGTATTTTCGCTTTGGAAAGTATTGTGGGGCTTCGTCGCGGTCTACTGAGCTGATTGTCGTTAAAAATCCACTTTTCTTCGCAAGTCATAATTCGTTCGAGAAATGGAACGTTTTTTTGACTTTCCAATATTCTGCATAATGTTAAAATAATTCAGAGACAAGCTCACGAACAATGGTACGCGGATTGACTCCGATTAAGGCCCTCACTTGGTCGTTGTCAACATCATCTTCAAGCCTCTTATCACCGCCACGATTTTTTTTAAACCACTATTGTCCAGTGCCTTCATTAGTGATTTCAGCTTTTCGGCCTAGTTTGAATTGGAACAAGGAAATTGTGCGAATTTGCTTTTTGTCTATGTTGCAATTAACGCACTGAATACTATTGGCTAAAATTGTTTTAGAACAAAACTGATACCACAGTTAGATAACGGGAAAAATGTGCTTAAAAATGATATAAAGTCGAAGCAATTTAACGTAAATTTATTTGAAAATACAGCATTTAAAATTAAAACAACAAAAACCCTAATAACTTTCTTAACAATTTTATATTTTGTAGATTTATTTTTTAATTTAATATTATACATTTTGTTCCTTTGACAAGGCTAACTAGATCTCTGAGCTGATATAAACAAATCAGTTCGCCCCAATACTTCATGGAGTGGGGTAACAAAGAGAATCGTATGGCTATTTCAAAATTGTGAAACGATACAATGTCGACAACACATTGAGAAGTGAGTGATCGACCTCGCCAGACCAGGGCCCCAACAGTTGTCTAAGCAATTTCTAAAAGAATTCAAAGAATATCGTTGAGTTCCATGTCGCGCATCATTAAACATTTATCGAGAGCTTGGAGCTCACTGTAGACCCACCGGACAATAATTGACGGTAGCTCTACATAACACAAAAGCCACGAGATCAAAAGCTCTACCTGAGCGGGATGTGAATGTGGGAAAAGATCATCTTCCGGCTTCAGTGATGATTTGGTCATAAGATGTCATCACTCAACTGCATTTCAGCGAGCAAGCGGTCAAAACGCGTGCAGCAAACTATCAAAGCAATATTCTGGAGAAGGTGGTAAAGCTGCTTTAAACATATGCTAAATGAAAATATATGTAAATATAATTTTCCTATTTTCATTTGGTTTAAAACTGAAAGCGAAACCTTTCTCCACTATCCTCATAGCAGGATAGTAAGATATCTTGTTGCAGTGTACGTTTTTCTCTACACATTACTTTTATAATTTTTTTTTACTTTTCAGTCAAATGAAATAGACTTTGACTTGAAAAAGAAACAGCGGGAATTAATTGTTGAAGTAATTGGAACCAAAAATCAACAGAAAGTTGTTTTAGTGGACAAACTTTCTAAGGATAAAAAGTACAGGTATGATTTTTTCATCGCAAAAAAATCTTTATATTTACTAAATAATTCTTTTGGATCTCGAAAGTTCTCATTGTTTATTTTAGTTGTAATGTACTGTGTATTAAGATCACTTAATATATACTGACAGATAATTTTATACGTTTTTTTTAGCGTTGACAGTCAATCGTATGCCGTACCAGTACCATCGTTGGAATTTGCTTCACTCTGCCTTAGGAACGCTAAGTTGCTTTTGCCTGCGGATGCAGCGGAAATACCTCCAGTACCTCTTTTTTTAGTCCCAGGTGTTACCCCTCCAGCCCCTCCACCGAGTCCAAGCTTGGCGCCATCAAGTCCTTCATGTGCAAATGAAATTCAAGTAAGTTTATTTCATGTTAATTGTTTTTTTTTCTTGTGAACTCTGGGGAGTAGGCAGATTGAGGCCTTGGAGTAAATCAACTAGATTTTTTTGATAATTGGTTCCCAAGCGGAAACCCAAGTTGAAACGTCGATATTTAACAAATCTAAAACGCGGTTCTACCCGAGACTATATATATATATATATATATATATATATATATATATATATATATATATATATATATATATATATATATATATATATATATATATTTATATATAATCTATATATAAATGGATGTTGGTATATATGAGATTGATAAACTCTGACACCGTTTGACCGATCACCATGAAAATCGGCACGTCTAAGTATTTTTTCACTGCAGGACTTCAACTTCTACACCGTATAACCGATCGCTATGAAAATTGGTATACATAGGTATTTGAACACGGTGAATATTTTTGTTGTACCTCGCCACTAGATGGGGCTGTAGCTTATCAATTTCTACACCTTAACTACATCTTTCCCTGCTTACAGTTTTTCTAAAAATAGATAAAAGTCAAAGGAAATTTGTATAGGGCGGGCAGGTTAACTGGACGGAGTCCTCGACATGTAATCGAACGATCTGGGATCTTCGAGTCCCAGTCCAAACTATCCGAATTTTTTCTCAATAGTATCAATTTATACTAAAAAAATAATAGAATCTTATCAATATGAGTAGTCTTTCATTTTTACCCAATTTTCTACAACGCTTTATAGATTCTTTATAGATAAAGTATATATATATATATATATATATATATATATATATATATATATATATATATATAAAGGGCTGGCGAACCATTTGGCTTGAAAATAAACCTGAAAAAGAGTCAGGTTATGTTCAATAACTTCGCTCAGGACAGAAGAATTTCAGTTTTAGGAAGGGATTTAGAGATTGTGGACAGCTTTGTATATCTTGGGCATAGTGTTTAAGAGCAGACTCCCACTTTGCCTGAAAAGAAAAGTATTCGATCAGTGCGTTCTACCCGTTATGACATACGGAAGTGAGACCTGGACACTCACATCGCAATCAATTCAAAAACTTCAGGTGGCACAGAGGGGAATGGAAAGATGTATGCTTGGCATTACAAGACGAGACAGAAAGTCCTGCGCATGGATCAGGGAACAAACAAAAGTCTGTGACATCATTGGAAGAGTAAAACAGTTGAAATGGAGATGGGCAGGCCATATAGCGAGGCGATGGGACGACAGATGGACCAAGGCAATCCTGGAGTGGATACCGCTTGATCGCAAACGTCCGCGAAGAAGACCGAAAGCACGATGGACTGATGACATCGTTAAGTATATAGGACCCGAGTGGCAGAGGAAAACCCAGGACCGTGAAGGTTGGAAGCATGCTGAAGAGGCCTTCATCCTGCAGTGGATCGATACGGGCTGATGATGATGATGATACATATATATATATATATATATATATATATATATATATATATATATATATATATGTATATATATATATATATGTATATATATATATATATATATATATATATATATATATATATATATATATATATATATATATATATATATATATATATATATATATATATATATATATATATATATATATATATATATATATATATATATATATATATATATATATATATATATATATATATATATATATATATATATATATATATATATAAATGGACATAAATATCCATAATAATGGATGTCTGTCGGATTCTGCTGGTACACAATAAAATATTTTTTCCATGGATGTTTGCTTTCGGATCTAGTAGAGGTGATTGATCCTAATCAAGTTAATGTCTGCGGACGATATTATTATAGGTAGCCCATTTTTCATCGCCTGTTATAATCCTGTCTAAAAAAGGCTCCATTTTTACCCGTAAGAGCAAACTTGTGGCGATTGACTTGCGATGTTTTTTCTTATACTCATACTCCTAACATGCCGACTTTCCCTAATTTCTCCAAAGGCGGCAAACAGTTGATTCTGATATATTCAACCTTTTTGCTACATTTCTTGTTGATTGACGTGGATTTTGCTCCAATATTGCATTTAAAAGATTGTCATCAAGGTCGGTAGGACGTCCCGCTCTCGATTCGTCTTTTAAGGTAGTATCTCCATAACCGAATTTGGCAAACCAATTTCTAACTGCCCGATTGTTTGTTAGTCCTTCACCTTATACACTGCATATTTTTTCAGCAGCACTATTGCCTTGTTTAAAATTCCCCAAGCATCATGTATATGCACTCTCCATTTTAAGGGTTAGGAACCACAGTTTAATGTAACTTGGACCACAGAAAACAGTTGGCAGAAGACTAACTGAACGCTTATTTATTTAATTAAAGCAAAAACTCAATTTGTCCCCTTTCTCTTCTCTCGTAAAAAACCCTACGAAACCCTCGCCGGAGACAAACCGATACAATCACAAAACACGACCATGTATTTTTAGGTTTTGAAAAACAGCGCATTGATCGCCAGCAGTTACGTAGGGCTTTGTTTGGGTGATTATATCATTGCCCTAAGAAATGCAAACGAACTCTTAGGTCAAGAAAAAGTATCCAGCATTCACAAGTGAGAATATTTATTGATTATTCGAGTACTGGCATTGTAACATAGCGTTTTTCTTTAAGACTGTTGGCACACATGTATGCAGCTGAGTGTCTTGTCCTTCTTGACAAAATCCCGGAAGCTATAGAACATCTGAATCCAGAGAATATCAGAGATATTGAATTCGATATTTCCAAGACAAATAGTAATGGGGACGAGGACCAAATTAAAACAAATCCTCCACCAAGTGAGTTGCAGATCTTTCTTATAAAACGACAAAATATGTGGCTTCACACTTTCGCATGTTACAGAGTGGTTTCCAGACAATCTTGATAGCGTCCATGCCGTTCTACAATATAATATAGCGGTTGCCAAAACCATTAGAGGCCAACTGGATCAAGCAGCTAGTATATTGAAGCAGATATGGCAAAAGCGCACTCCCAATTGCCAGGTTCCAGCTCACATCATCATGTTGGTGATCTATATTGAGTTACAGTTGGGTAAGGAACTAGTGACTAGTATTCTAAACTATTTTATTTTCTTAATATACATGAATTTTCTCCAGGACATGCGGATATAGCTAGGAATTTATTGCGAGAGTATTCATTTCAGCATAGGGTATCACGGTGACATATTTAATGATATAAAATCGAATACATGTAGCTTTAAGTAAATTATAATGTATTTAGAAAATAAAAGTGTGTAAAAATCAAATTATTTAGAGTTTGATTTAGTAGATTTCATTTTAGATTAAATACAAGAGAACTGCGATGAGTGGAAGGATATGATGCTGATAAAAGTGTTTCTAAAGTGTATAAATACATTAATGGAGGCTCAAAATGGTTGGTGATAGGGTCTAGGATGCCGATATTTGAACTTTATTAAAATTCTGAATAAGGTCTACAATCTAATGAAGACGCACCAACAAATTCCACGTCCTCGTCGAATGCCTTGGGCCCTGTAGTATCTACATTACTGTACGCAAAGGGTTTTTCAAATTAAGCGGTTTTTTTAAAGCTTCAATAAAACACAGAATTTGCGTTCTGTTCAAAAGTTTCAAAACTTTTTATTGATAATTGAAGCATACTGTATGACATTTAAACACGTCCACTCTTGTCAAAATTTTGGCATAACCGTAGCTCTATCTCACCAATGACTCGAATAATCTCATCCTTTAGTTCAGAAATCGATTGTGGATTGTTCTTATAGACCTGGCTTTTTACGTAACCCCCAAAGAAAATAGTCCAACGGTGTCAAATCACATGATCTTGGTGGCCAATTAACATCACATTATATTATTTAATTGAGAGAAAAATCATCTGTTTGTTCTTTTGACAAATGTACGACATTTTAAATTATCCAGTGGCTTTAATTCCTGTGTTATTTCAAGTTTATATGCCTTCACAGCTAAATCCTTTCACAAAATACATCATGTTGTGGATTCACTATGTCCAAATTGTTGTGAATGTAGGCTAATAGAAATTTCTGAGTCTTCAGTCTTCTAAACTGTATAGAGATTTTCCTTGATGCTAATATCGTTTTATTTCTCGTTGTTCAAATAGTGTTTGAAACGAATTTAGTTTTATTTTTTATTATTTCTTAGATTGCCGATAGATACTTTGAAAGATAGTTCTAATAGAACTTAAATAAAAAAGAAAAATAAAAGAGATATTAAAAAAAGTTCAGTGTATGGAGACTTTTTTCATTGACTGTATATTCATTTCCGAACGGTTTTAGTTGAAGTTCGCATGTATGCACTTCGAGAGCTGTAAACGACGATATTTTGATTACCTGGTTCTACTGTTATATCTTTAGCTAAGCATATCGTCGTTTACAGCTCTCGAAGTACATACATTTGAACTTCCAACTAAAACTACTGGGAAATGAATATATTGAATTTATTGTTTTTGTTTGACAAGTATATTGATATACTTTTTATATTTTCGGAATAAATTATATAATTAGACTTATACGCTTTTTCGATAAAAAAAAATGTATAATGTATTTTTTTATATTTTACTAATTCTTTAACATTAGAGACTGAAAAAATCACTTGTAACTTAATAATTATCAGAAATTAATAACAGAATAATTTTAATACTATTGTTTAAAAAGAAAATTATAACAATGGCAATTTGAACCCCAAACTGTAAGTCGGCACGCCATAAAAAATTTAGATTGATGCCTTGGACACACTTGTGGTGGCGCCACCGTTTGACACATTCCCCATCGTCCTTTGCAGGATTAGAATACCTTCTTATATATTATCTTAGATATATAGGTTGCCGTCGTTAATGACAGGTTAAGATTTAATGGTGACTCATAAACTACAGTACAAACAGCACTTAAGGATTAATAAAATTTTCGACATTCTTTCAATACGCATTATACTTTTATCAATATATGATTACATAATTTTTAATATAAATCAGGGTTTCTTTATTTGCATAAAAAGAACTTAATTCTTAAGTACCCACCTTAGAAAAAGTATTGTCAGGCCTGCAATGGCAGCAACATTAAAACTGTTAAACATAAATAAAGATGGTTTATTTTTCTCAGGTATACTGGGTCCATAATCCTGATCATGATCAGCACTTGTTGGATTGCTAGTTATAGATCTATTAAGTAATTTTAGATCATTTAAAACACATTCCAAAGGCACACAACTCGGTGCATAAATGCAACGTACAAGTTTTTCTAACTCCAATAAAAGTTCTAGTTTAATCCTTTCTGTTTCTTTGTCAGGAGAATCCTCAACTGCTTTTTGAAGCACTAAATTCATAATTGTTTCATATTCACCCTTTTTATATTCGTTATCAGCTTCTATGTTACTCCTTGATGTGAATGAAATTGAATCATTTGAAAGGAAGGATTTCTGGCTGGATACACTGCCAAAGTTCTCAGGTGATCCCAAATTGTCCCTGAAAAAAAATATCCCTCATAAAAACTATTTCCACTATTTTCTACATAAAAAAAACTAAAATAAGAAAATATTAGAAAGCTTTAGAATATAATCTAAATATGACTTACTGTGTTGTACTTGTGCTTCCTGGATTTGTTTTTAGAGCTGTTTTGTTTTGAACAGGTTTATATAGATCTAAAAAAATTATTTTTCAACATGATTAGAATTGGAAAAAAAATGATGACAAACCTAATTCACTCATCCACTTGGAGTTTTCATTTTGTTGTTTTAAGACAGCATTCGCATCCTTATGACCTGCTAAATGTTCTGTATAATGGCTTTCAGATGAAATATTAAGGTTACAAGCATAACAATAAAACCTATATGAAAGATAAAATGAATGACATTAAAAGGGAAATATATTTCTATCTATGTACTTACCTACATTTCTTTTCAGGTTTAAATTTAGATTTTAGTTTTTGTAGCTCACTAGCTTTAAAGTCAAGAACATTATATTTATGCCTGCTGGAGTTATAATGTGAATTGGCATTATGTGGATTGGGTAAAACAGCATTGCAGATATAACAATAGTCTGATAAAGTACATTTCTTAATGTTTTCTTGTACTATTACATGTAATTCTAAAAATCACACAGCAATCTACATTTTACTGATTTAATCTCAATTACACTAATTTACCTTGTTTTTGTTTATTAGGCATCTTTGACAAAAGCTGTTTTAAAATTAACGCTAATAATATTAAGGTTTTAAAAACTGGAAATACATTTAAAATGTCTGAATTTTAACTACCTTCAATCTTTTAAAGATATATTAGCTTATCGTTTTGTATAAATTGCCTTAATACAAAAGAACATATTTTAAAATAAAGTCAACAAAACAATGCATTAGATATCATTAAATTATTATATACTGCAATATTCTTAAACGCAACAACGTTTACAAACCTATGTATTAAAACTGCAAATAGGTACTAAAAAAATTCATTTCTATATTTCTACTTACTTTTCAATATATTTTGTTACTACAGAACAGAATATTTTAGATAAAGTAATTGTTTCAATATCAGGATTGATTTTATGCAATTTTAGAGTAACCTTATTTATAGTGACTATATATAAATTCTAAGATTATTTATAAAATTTTAAAATAACCAATCCTTCTAATATACTGGTAAAGTAAAAAATTTGCAAATTGAAAGAAGATTTTGACATTAGATGACAGATATATATTAGTAATGGCGGAATTCAGATGGACAATAACATTTATTTACGGAGAATTTGTTGAAAATATTGTTTAACCGTTTGTTATAATAGAAGCACCGAACAATTACAGGAGTAACCGTATATTTTTAACGGCGCGCTACCAAGTACAATTTAATCATCTCCAGCCTGCATTTGCATTTAGTATACTTTTTAATTAATATGTTTGTATTTTTTTGTAAGACCCTAACTGGAAGAGAGTTATAGATCGCAAAAAAAGTGCCGAAAAACAAAGTCCGGCCCGTAGTCGTTATGCGAAAAAGTAGCTGGGCATCAAACAGATAGCCATGGCCAACTTGAACTTTACAAGAAACATAGGAGGTAACAGCCTCGGCAGATCTAGTGTTAGTTTTGGCAGTAATTCTATGTCTGGGCATGTTACCCCAGTGTTCGGTCAGAGACCACCGTCGGAGAGGAGAACGATTCCTTCAATGGGGTAAGCTAATTTCCCACAGTCTATATTTGAGAACTGATAAGTATTTTGTGTCTAAGCATACGTATAAAACTGAACCCAACACTTGAACTTGAAATCTGCTATAAAGTGTTTTGATTTTAATTTACAAAATATATATATAAGCATTAGAAATAGCGATTATTTACGGAATATTTTGTTAAAAACTTCTCAGTATGTTATTGAAAAACATAACCTACGTAGAACAAAAATCATGTAGTTCAGAACCATTAGTGTTTTACTTCTTAAGAAGTGTTATTTATGTAAGGAATATCACTGTTTATATAGATTTAGGCTGTGTTATTTTAAGAGTAAATTTATGTTAATGTTTTTACAGATAATTTTTACTATTAGTTACATATATATGTAAGGAGTCTTCTGTATGTATTTAAATATTATTTTATGGTCTTATTTTAAGTTTTTTTTGTCTGTTTTTACACATTTATTTGAACTGTAGGTTATTTAGATGTGGCAAATAGTGTAATTTTGAAGATCTAAAGATAATAAAATTAATCTCCAGCTCTTGATTTAGCTTCTATGCATTTTTGTTTTGTTTCATTTGTGAAACCAACAAGATAATAACTTTAAAATCTCTGGTTTTGTCTGAATCACCTCTTTAAAATATAGTTCAGCTAATGTATTTTTATTAAAATACGATATTAATCACTCTGTTGGTTTTGAATTTTAGATAGATTTGAGGTAATTCTTGGAATCTCATAACTGTCTTAAAATGATCGCACTAATTATCAGTTAGACTGTTGAAAATGTTGATCCTTTAACATCATTAATGTTTTATTGAATTCAATCTTTAAATTATTCAAAGTAATGTGATTTAAAATGGCCAGAATATATGTTGTTTCTTGTTTTCTTTATTTGTTATAAATATATAACCCAAGGCAAAATAATTCTTTGTCTTCTAAATATTTTCTCTGGTTACTATTATATTTAAATTACTTTCTACAGTATGTTCTCTTTACTATTGAATTTATGGAATGCCTTGAGAGTTATACTACCAAATATGAATTATCATTACCATAGAGTTTACTGATCTAATATCTGAAATATATCTAATTTGATTCACTCAATCTTCTGCTCAAAAGAAATTTCCTCTCCACTATTTCTTCAACTGGTTAGAGTATTCCTCCGAATTAATTATTGGTAGCAACTATCTTTCTACTCTTGTGTGAAACATTTAAATCTTTTTTGTGAAAAAATACCTAGTACTTTGACATGGTGTTTTAAACCACTTACACAAACATTAAGAAATCACAAAATGTCACTAACTGGTGCAGTGACGTCAACGTTTTTATTTATTTGTGTTTACACCGCGTGGTACCATAGAGGGCGTCGTAGTATGTGTCGAAAACACTCACAATTGTTTATGCAGTTTAACATAATAATAGATTTATTTTGGGAATATAAGTATGAAACCCCTTGTATCATGTGGTTTTTAAAAATTGTTTTTTTTTTTTGTAGAAATTCAAACCAAATGGGTAACATAAACGCGTCCATGAACAGTCTCGGCGGTTACAGTTCCTTTAATTCCGTATTTGGATCAGGAGATGCGAACACGCCCTCACTTTTAGATCTCAGTGAGTTTCCCTCGTTGACCAATCGAAATTCAGGAGATGTACCCCAACCGAGTCCGATGCCTGGGGCAAAACCCTATGTTGGAATGGTTAAACAGGTATTACAAGCTCTATAATTATCATTATCAGTTATCTGTTGATCATAATTTCATGTCTAAGTTGACTTGGATGGAGTGTCATCTTAGTTTTAACAATCATTATGTATTTCTGAAATTAAGAAGCTGAGTTAAATGTACTGTAAAGTTATTTCACGAGGTCTGGACGTTAATGTGGACTTTTATTTTTGAAACGCTTCTTGTTTTAGAATAATGTTTATTAATTATAACAAGAACTGCTGGAAATAAGATAATAACTTTAAAATCTCCGATTTTGTCTGAATCACTTCATAAAAATCCCATCAAGAAATAAGCGTTGTTTGGACATAGCGTTCTTTAGAAATCATTTTATGACGTCCTTGTATCTTTTTTTAGACCTCCCAGATTTAGTTTCTTGTTCTTTAATTCACCATATAGGATCTTTCTGCTTTGGCATCTTAGTGCCCATCATCTTTTGACAATAGCCTATCCATATCAGCTGAACTTTTATGATCTGGAATTCTATGCTCAAACTGTTGACTCTTTTAAGACATTTTATTCTCTGGAAGATTTTTCGAAGGCAGCCTTGATGAAATATCTCGGATATCAAAAAGGCCTTCTTATTAGATGTTCAAAATTGACACCAGTATACTTTATTCTAAATATAACCTCTTCTTGCATGTGGGCAGAGCAGAAAATTTTACTTCCAAAACACGGTAAGCACGCTATTTCTTCCAGTGTTTGATCATTCACAACAATCTCAGCTCTATGATGCTAACCTTCTTTGTTTTTGATTGAACTTAAGTCTTAAGTATCTTAACAGACTCTCTGGCTGTATTGTTTCAACAATATCAGTCAGACTATCTAATATAACTAGCCAGAATCGTTTCCTGCAGCAGACAGCAATAATATAGCCCAATAGGTGTTGCAGTCACCTCTATGTCTTTTTTAAAAAATAAGTCTAACGTAAGCATTTCTAAATTCTGATGGTATTTCCTGCTTTCTTCTGCACAAGCAGATTATTTTCTGGAGTTTGTTTACAATCATATTGCCATCAGCTTTGTATATCCGCACCGGTATTCCATCCATGCCTGTAGCTTTCTTATTATCTTCTGGATTGCCATTTCCACCTCGTCCATGCTCATAACTATAGATCTAGGGATGAATTCCAAAATGATTTTGCCATTGAGTTAGTTGAATTTTTCTATTGGAACCTTCGGTGTGAAACACTAAACTCAAAGAGCTTTACCACTAAACACCGAATCACTTTTCTAAACTTCTCGACGCACGTTTCGCTAACCATGTTAGTATCATCAGGAGATTATTTAATCTAATTCTAAAACTAAACTGAACCGTGAAGTTTACTGACCCTTACGTTAATAATTGAAAAAGTTGACTTAACGGAATAGGTCCTTTATCCCGGTTCATGATTTTCTTGCATTTTTCTATTTGAATACGCCAAAACCATGATTTCGGCCTTGTTAACGTTTGGTTTTGGTGTTTTGTTGAATCGTGGTATTCGCGCTGCATCTTGTCTGATTTTTTCCGTTTCTTCGTCTGGCTTGTCGCCTGGTGTTGATTCAACGTTCGAGGTTGTTTCTTTTATCGGTGTATGTTTTGGTGCCTTTGCTTGGGATGGATTCTTCATCTGTGGATGAGTGGTGGTTGGAGACATTTATAGCTGGTTTGTTGTTTTCTCGGATTTCTTTGGACGTTCAGTGTCTGTTTGCTTTGAATTGGCGAACTTCTTTTTTGTTTTTCCTATAAAATCTGCGCAGTCGCCGGCCACCTATAAGAGCGAGTGCAACGACCCGTGTATGTCTGTTGGAGTCTGCAGACAACACTTAAAAATGCCAACTGAGATTTTGGCGAAACGTCGTGACTCTTCACAGAACGAGTTGCTTGACCGGGATGAAGCCCCACCCATCCCTTACATTGGAGGTCACATGTTTCGTCTGTTGGTGGTTAGACTCATCAGGGTACCGACATATGCTCTCTCGCCAAGAATAGGGAGCCCCCCTCCACACTCAAACAACCCATATTTTCGCCGACTTCTCGTCGAATGGCTTATACATGGAATTTTTTTTACTTCTTAGGACATCGTCCAATGAGACATCATAAATTATACACCCTCGACCGTTAGGTTCCACAATCTCTTGTGGAACGCTCAACAACCTGCGTCTCTGCCATAATGAGCATTGGTTAGTTGCTTGACCGGGATGAAGCCCCATCCATCCCTTATATCTAGGGTGTAGAACTTCTGACTGCTGTTGTCTCATTGGACGCAGTCCAAAGAAGTAAAAAAACTCAATGTATAAGCCATTCGGCGACAATATGGGTTTGATTGTGGAGAGGGACATCCTATTTTTGGCGAGAGAGCATATGTCAGTACCCTGATGAGTCTAACCACCAACAGACGAAACATGAAACGTGTCGTCCAATGTAAGGGATGGATGGGGCTTCATCCCGGTCAAGCAACTAACCAATGCTCATTATGGCGGAGACGCAGGTTGTGCGTTCTTTCTTGAGATTGTGGAACCCAATGGTCGGTGGTGTATGACTTCTGCCTACTGTTGTCTCATTGGACGCAGTCCAAAGAAGTAAAAAAACTCCGTATATATATATATATATATATATATATATATATATATATATATATATATATATATATATATATATATATATATATAATTACTATTTAATTTTTTGTTTAAACTGTGGCTAGTACCGTCGATCGGGCTTTAGGCCGATCAATTGAAATGTCAGTTGATGTTCCAGCCTACATCAGAAACGAGTGAATTCACGATGTCGAGCGAAGACTTTCCCGCGCTGCCTGGCACGCAGAACCGGATGGAGGGAGCGTCGCCCGCGGGCAGTCAGTCGGATGAGAAGAACGCACAAGAAAGCGGAAGCGATGGCCAGGCGCAGCAACCAAACTCGGCGCAGTCGAGTATCGTGATCTCGGACAAGACCGGCAACAAACAGTCAGGTATGCCATGTAAGTAGCTAGAACGATAATACAGAGTCTTCATTTAATCTGGAAACCCACGTGACCTATAAATGCGGGCAACCAACACGTCAAGTTGATAACGACGAACACGAACTCACTAATTTTCTTAAACTACGACATATGTCTATTGGTTTTTGTCCAGTTTTTATAAATAACATTTTTTTTAATTATATATACATTTTAGCACTAATAACGAAAATAAATATAACATTTGACTGGTCCTACATTATTTTGAACCTGAATAATAAAAAAGGTAGGCAGACATGCCTACTGCCGACAGAAGTGAAAACTTCTTGCTTTGGAACAACTGTGTTTTTTTTTGAATTTTTAAATTAATTATTCTTTAAATATATAATTTAAAAATATATCTTTTTTTTTCGCGTAGGATCGAGGATCTAAACAAATATAGAAAACTACCGAACATTTAGAAAAACTAATTATATTACAATACTTTTTTGTAAAGTTCTAATGGTGAAATTGAATGATGAAGTTTATAAATAATCATTTTGCAACAAATAATAAAACACGTATTTTATTTCGTACAATTTAAACCAATAAACAATAATTTTGAGAAATTAAATTTATTATAAAATTTTATAGAATTTTTAATTTTAAAATCCACGACAAAAATACTATCGAACAACTAGAAATCTGTTTTACATAAAAATATTAGCATATTAAGTAGTCACTCTTGTACTGCACAGTCATTTTACAATTAAACAATTAAAATAATGATTATCTAAAACACAATTGGCGTCGCCAGTCTGGCGCAACACGTCACCAGCATGTCGGTGACGCGAACCCATAAGTTTTGCCCCTATCCAAAATCGCTGAACGCGGAACATATAACACAGAAGGAAAAAAGAAGAAAAGACGCGCATGTTGTGAATTTTTTTATGGGACATATTGTTGATGAACTGCAAACAACAAGAAGAGTTTAAGAGGTGTATATTAAAATATTTTTTGTTGCTCAGAAAGCATAGAAACTAATAAAAATCTTACACGAACAAATCTTGATGACAGATGACTAGTAGCCATGTGGGCTGCAGAGTTCGAGATGGGCTTAAAATGTACAATGGTCAGATTTCGTTCTCAAGACAAGGAAGCTCCTGTCAGCTGGCCGCAGCGCGTATCAGAAGTATGAAGAGTACATGCAAGAGCAGCGCTATGAAGAGGCGGCACGAATCGGAAAACAGGCCGAGGATGAAGAAGAACGCCGTCAAAGGGTGGCGAATGAGCAGCAACAATGAGCGGAGAAACAATCGCGAATCTCTAAAGTGAAGCAGGAGGCAGAGAGAGAACAGATGGCAACTATTGAAAGACGCAAACAAAAAACTTGAAAAGGCATTGAAGAAGAACGAAATGGCAGCGGCGAAGATGGCTCAAGGAATGCTAGAAGAGGCTGAGAAGTACTACAAGGAAAGTGCGCCACTGCAGAAGAAACTAAAGAGAAAATCAACAACTTTACTTCAGAAGTTATTTCAAAACCATACCTGCAAGAGAAGAAAGGAAGACCGTGAAAACCTTGACGACCCTGACCCGACCCCTCTGCCTTAATTTTATAATATAATAATAATAATTGATAATCATCATTATTAATAATATAATAATAATGATAATATACAAATAATATAATAATAGTAGTACAAGTTACTTTAATCCTAATAAATATTCATATCCTTTTATTGTAGCATTTGTCTTGTCCTTAATTTACTTCCCATATCCTACAAATTTCTCATGGAAATACTGCAAATGAGCTCTGAAAAGGTGAAAAAAAAATACGACTAACTTTAATTAAAGTTCCTAAATTGGTTGGGAAAATGTCACTATTTTGTTACTATTTGGACTAAAAAGTCACTATTATGTCACTATTTCTGTGAAAGATAAGTCACTACTCTACTATTTTTGACCCTCTGAAGCTCTGGTAACCCTGACTGATTTCACATATTCGAATCAGAATTTTTTCCCTCTTTATTCTTATTTTAAAGTGTTTAAATAGTTCTTCATTTTTTTAAGAGGTGGCGCTGGAAACAAAGGTCGGTTCATACTCTAATTTTTTGTCATCTTGTTGTTACAACAGTACCTTTCAAAACGCCGTGGATGTTCAAACGATTTCGACTTAGCGTCATTTTTTTTTCGGATTGTAAACATGTCTAGTTTCGAGCCAAATAAAAAGCCTTTGTGGCATGTGCTGGTTTTCTTGTTCGAACAAAAGAATAACGGGAGTGAAACCCATTGTATACTTGTAGAAACTTACGGTGACAATGTCCCAATGCAAGACGCTTGTGGGCGTTGGTTTAGACAGTTTAAAAGTGGTGATTTCAACTTGAAAGATAAAGAACGACCAGGTTAACTGAAAAAAATTGAGGATGCCGAATTGCACGCATTGTTTGGAAGAAGACGATTTGCAAACTCAACAACAAATGGCAGCGAGGTTAAATGTTGGTCGCCGAACAATTTGTGATCGTCTACATGGCATGGGAAAGATCCAGAAGGCAGGAAAATGGGTACCACATCATCTGTACGACAGACATCGAAAAGCGAAAAACGGTTTGGGAACCAAAGACAATGCTATGCATTTGGGGGGATCAGAAAGGTGTCGTAGACCATGAAGTTCTAAAGCTAGGTGAAACAGTTAATATCGTTCGATATCGTTAATAAATGATCAATTTGAACCATGCTTGGTGGTAACTCTTGCCCCACCTGCCGTATTTACCAGACTTAGCCCCTACCGGCTATCACTTGTTTTCATCGATGTCTCGCGCGCATTCCACTTCACTTCATCAATTACGGGGATGTGGAAAAATAGCATGATGATTGGAACACCTTAATAGATCTACGGTTTTTCTGGGTGGACATCCACAAATTGTCAGAGAGATGGGGAAAATGTGCAGTTAGTGATGGCGCATGCTTTGAATAAATCATTTTTAACTTTCTCCCAAATTAAGTGTTTTTTTTTTTTAAGAAAAAAATAAAAACTATTAACCGTAACACCTGGTATCCTGAAATATCGATTGTAGATGCGATGTCGTTCGAAAAGTCACATTTGAAGCAGTGTTGTTTTCGATTTTCCTGAAGAGAATACTGCCGAAGCTCAGGACATGGTTTATGAGAGGCCTTGGGAGATGTTGTTTCGTACAGTACTTATAAGAAGTGATTCCAGCAATTTCGAATTGGAAATTTTATCTTAAATGATGCAGAATGACCGGGGCAGCCAAACAAAATGAAGGATGAAGCATTTAATCTCTTCCTATCCCTGCAATTACCTGGTTGTTAGCCGCTTTACATCTCTTGAGGATGTAAGCACAAACCAACAAGTTTTGTTTGATTTGGAATTTGACAATTGCCAGTAAGATGGCAAAAGTATATAGAAGATTAAGTTTCCAATGCTTTTCTCGTAAATAAATGTCAATGGTAGCTAAAAATGGCCGAGATTCAAGTTGCAAACCTAGTCTAAATGAGGAAATATGTGAACTATTTGGCTAACCAACAGTTAGCGATATCTTAAAATCTTAAACGATTGAAATGGGCAGGTCAGTTGGGAAGAATGTGTAGGCGAAGACTGATCAAAGATATTGGATGAAAAGAACTGGGGGAGAAAAGGGGAATAGGGAAATAGTGGATCAGAGAAGATGCAGGGGAGAGACAAATAATGGTAATTAAACAAACTTCCAAGAGATTTTTAACTTGATTTTTTTTTCATTTATGACTTCCCTAGTTCAGTTTTGAATGTGAATGTTTGATGTAATTGAACACTCAATGTAAATTGATTCGAATATTAATACAGTAATTATCAATAATCAATCAGTCAGGAGAACAGTAAATAAAGTTATAGTCCATGGAGCAATGTCTGAGGAGTTCATTGTAAAGAAATGACTGAGACAAGGCGATCCACTGTCAACAGTTCTGTTCAATCTGGTGCAGGAAGTGATTCTGAGGGAGAGCGGCATCAATACCAAGGGGTTAATATATGGTAACAGATACCAATGCTTGGCTTATGCCGACGGCATTGTATTGATGGCGAGATCCAAGGAAGAAGTAGTAAAGGTTTTCAAGATGTTGGAAAGAAAGGCGAGAGAATATGGCTTAACAATTAACGAGAACACGACCAAATATATAACACCAGAGGACTCTCCCCTAATTTAGTCATTGATTGTGCAGTAAATAAGAAATATACAATAGAAAGAGTGGAACAAGCTGAATATCTGGGAGTAACACTAACAAGTAAAGCGGATGAAGAAAAGGAAATAGAGAAACGACTAGGGAAAGGAAGCAAAGCTGCAGGAATGTTTTCAAAATTTTTAAGGGCAAAGAATATAACAAGAGCAGCAAAAGTAAGAGTGTACCAATCAGTACTAAGGCCCACGGTTACCTATGCGTGCGAGACATGGACGATGACGAAGAAGGAAGAAACTAAGTTGGAAGTCTGGGAACGAAAAATATTAAGGAGAATTTTTGGAGGAATTAAAGTTCAGAATGAATTTAGAAGGACAAACAAAGAAATAGAAGAACTGTACAAAAAACCAAACATTGTTCAGGTGGTGAGAGCGCAGCGAGCTGCATGGCTGGGGCGCATAGCGAGGATGTCCAGCGGGAGATGGGTTAAAGGAATTCTGATGAGAGGCGAAGGGGGAAGGAGAAGAAGAGGGCGACCGAGGAAGAAATGGCTGGATGAGGTGCTAAATGATTTGAGGAAAGTAGGAGTGATTGATTGGAAGACTGATGCTTTGAACAGAAAAAGTTGGAAAAGAAGAGTGAAAGAACTCGAAGCCAAGGGATACTAGGCCTGTAGAGCTGAATATTATTTTAATTATCAATAATAAATTCGATGTCGATATAATTGTAATAATATAAACATTGAATAAAAATAATGGTTTCCACAAGGAGATGTATTTTCTTGAATCATCCAAATGTGTGTCATATTGTATGTACACTTTAAGAGAAAGTAGAAAATCCATTTCTTATTTTGTGAAAAGGGCATGTATTAAAAAGGGCTTATCTCGGCGTTCAGTTAGTTGACCAGGATAACATTTGGTATGTGAAATACCAAGAGCCGATAAATGGAAGGGACAACTGTCTAAAGGTAGGAACACAATGTTTTGCATGGGTACCGAAAAACGGGGAAAAAAATATGAATTTGAAAATATCGGTGAAAATATTAACCCCTCTCCGAAGAAATACTCTTTCTATCATTCATCAGCCTCTCTATGGCTCCAGAGGCCGACATAGAAACAGAAAGGATCAACACAAAGTGACAGTGATTTTGAAGGAGCTTTAGCAAATCCACTGGCACGTTTCAGTCAAAAAGAGCAGATAATGTCATTAGAGAGCTGAAGCTTTTAAGAATCCCTTCGAAGAAGAAAATGTTTACCTCCAGATTGAATGAAATATTCAGTGGTGGTTTATTTTCTTAGAGAATAATCTGGTATTTTATACTGATATATAAGAGAGCTCTTGGAAAAATTCTTCCCAACATTTATTTTATTGATTGTTCAAAACAAAATTTAAAATGTGGCCTTTTACATAACGATAACAAACATGCATATTTAAGCCATTGATTGCTTAAATGCTTTATGGTATATTTAAGCTGGGACATAAAGTAACTTGTGAAAGCTTTGAATCGACATGGATCTGGTCTTGTCGTGGTGAGGAATAATCGGTTGCTGATTGTTAATTTTTATTTCTTCAAAGACTTCTGGCAAGCAAATGGTTGGGTACCATTCAGAATTGACCGTTTTATGATTTTCTAGTGGCAATATAGCCACATGCCCAGTTGTCCCAAACAGGTGAGTGCTTCTTGTCCGAACAACTTTTGTTGGTTTTGGCTCATTTTGAAAGACCCATATAGTTGACTGCTGTTTACTTTCAGGCTCATACACAAAGATCCAAGATTCGTCACGTCTGTAGATATTATACACGGATTTTGACGCACCACGATTGTATTTTTTTGAGCATTTCTTTGAACCAATCGACATGAGCCTTTTTTGAGCGATTATGCGGAATCGAACACGCACAAATCTTTTTCACGGCTAAATGCTGATGTAAAATTGTGTGTATGTTTATCATGCTAATGCCCAGGGACGCCTTAATCTCACGGTATGTTATATGACGATCTTGCTTTATCAGTATACGCACAGTATCGAAAGTTTCCTGGCACAACAACCGTTTTTCAACAACCTTCTTTAAATTCGTAAGTGAGCGAACGACGGCCACGATTGAACTAGTGACTAGTATTGTAACTAGTGATATACACTGGTTTTTATCGCCAAAAGTCGAAGTGAGTTGATCGATGCATTGTTGTTGAGATAACACTGGGGAACAGCAATTTTGTTGACTTGGATCTGTGACTTGTTTTTGACTAATTTTTCATCTCTGAATTCAAAAATATTCCCAGTTTTTCTCTATCACGTTAAGTTCTTAAGCTACAACATACCCCTCATTTTACCTTAAAAGTGTACATACGAAAGGAAATAAGGTGAGACCTGACCAAATAGATTAGAATATCTGGCAATATACAAAACCCTTATTATTTCTGAACTACTGTCTAAATTCACTTTCTCTGGATCGATAGTGACTTTAGCTCCTTTGTCAAGCAATTTTTTTTCGTGCAGTCTTGATGCTAATAATTCCGATGCTTTTTTGGATAGTCCCAAATCTCGTGCTAAATCGTTTAATTCATGTTGATTGAATCCTTTACGAACAGAATCATTGGAAACTTTGAATTCTTCGTCGGTGGAGTCACTTCGATCTTCACTTGATTTACAATCTTGTATTTCTAAAGAAGGTAATTCTTGAAAAACTGGCACTGGAATTTCAGCTGAATGAGGCACAGGGCGTATAGCTAACGGTAAACTAGGGTATTCAATTTTATGTTTGTTTTTCTTGTTGAATCCTGATGTTTTCACTATGCAAAAGTAGCAATCATTTAAGTGATCTATGGGCTTTCGTCAAACCGTTGGTATACCAAACGAAAGTTTATTACGTGTTCTCTTCGTTCACATTCGTAAACTCTCTACACACTGCTTGCATACTTTATGAGGGGCCCATGATTTATTTTGGTCACCTATTTTCACTTTAAAATAAGCAAAATAGGTTTGCCTGACTAATGTACTAATATTAGTCCGTTGAATGGGGATGGTAAAACTGCCACATATATAAAAAAATGAATCAGGGCTGTTTAAGCACTTACGACGAGAACTACCAGAGGCAGACATAATGAAAATCTGTAGTTGTGTATGTATACTTTGACTTCACTATATCAGAGCGACACAGACCCGCGTACTTTAGCATCTCATGCGTAACTGACGGAACTAGTTTTGGATGACGCAACGTCACTCACGCCCCCACTCCTAGGTCCAAGAAGGTTCGCCGGTAGGAGAGCAGTAGTGACTTCTGTGATTCGCCAAGCTTAGTTGGATGCGCAACAACTGTAGAGAAAAAACTTGACGTGATAGAAAAAAAGTTTTGGAATTAGCATGTCAACTTACGTATAAAACAACTAAATATCGAACTCAACAGAAATTATTTTTCAAATTGTTTCCTAGTGTAATCCACGTCGAAAGTTCTAAGTGTTCCTTCGTTGGTTATTATTTTTGGAGTTTCTGATAGTTGTTATAAATATTTTTTTTATGTATTTTTTTAGGTTATTCATCCAGGTATTCATTTCTATCTATTTCAAGTCTATTAATTATTTAATTGCTGTTCACATTTCCTTTCGCGGACCATTAAAAGCGTGATCCATTTGCTTTGAGAAACGCTCCCAACTCTCGTGTTTAAATATTACTTGTTCGCATCTGAATCCCACAAAAAACAATAGCATTATTTTTCACAGCTGACAACAAACATCTCAAAACTGTATTTATCACCACACCAATGATGCATTTGTGTAAATCGGTATTACCTGATAAGGTTTAAAGTTTTTTTAGTATTTATCTTTTGTTAATTAAAAAATTAGGTACATAGGATAAACAGCTATAATACCTTAGTTTTAAAGTAGTGCTTGAGAATGTAACATCGTTTTACGAAACTGTACTCACACAATTTAAAAAAAGTAATAGATAAAGTATAAAATTGTTTTATTCGATTTATAAAAATATTGTTTCATCTTATTAAAATGGAGAAAAATACGATTGACGAAATTGTTCTGTTAGTCGATTTGGTTGAGACAATAAAGAAATTGTCGGTACATACAAAGTTGATTTACGTAGTAACAGTGAACGTATTCCAGAATGCAAGAAAACAGACACCCTTTCCAATAATACCAAAGATATAGAATAGAGACTGATTGAAGGAAGGTTCAATGAAAAATATTCGTAATAAAATAAAAGTTATTAATAATTATAGACAAATTGTAAGAATAGCTTTGTTCGGCGATTGTAGAAGAGGCGTTTCAGACTTTATTCCAAGTATAGCTTATACCAGGTATATACCCGCATTGTAGAACCGGCCCTAAATTGTGGGTACACTCTGTCGACTCAAAGGGAATATCTCGTTGTTCGATCCAATTATTTTGCTTGTTGCGAGACCTGAATTGTTTGCTTGCAATCTCAAAAACAAAATCTTTATCTGCTCAAATCAAATCAGAAGTGGGCTCTTGAAACCAAGTACCTAAAATATAAAAAATAACGGGAAAATCGCAGCTTAAGAAGAGTAATTTAGAGCAGAGGTTGAAGTTTGCTCAAGGTCATATTCTAAACTGTGAAATGTGGTTGATTGTAATTTTTAGCGACAAAAAAAAATTAATCTAGGTTCACTGAACAGTTTTAATTATGTAAGAAAGAAGAGAAAATCATGTTCCACCGATCTCATCGTTGATGGAGACTTTATGATATGAATTGCAATCAAACACGGGTTTAAATCTGAGGGTTTAAATCTGATATTGCATTTGATTCTGGAAACATCAGTACTGAGACCAGAGAGTGCTGGAGGATTACTTTTTGCCATTTATAATGTGTTTAGAAGATGGTGATGTAATTTTTCAACAGGACAACGCTCCAATCAAAAGAATTTCAAGAATTTGTGATCAAAGTTTCGAGCGGACCTCAATTAAGGCCAGATCTTAATCCTATTGAAAATTTATGGGGAATTTTTGGCTGGGATGTGTACGACCTACAGAAACCAGAAATTCAAACATGGCATTATTCGACAAATATATTGCGCTTGAACATTTCAGCCATATTAGATGCTCAATTGTTGAACAGTAATTTATGTCAGTCGATGTTAGTGTTTCTGTAAAGACGAAAAAAATCCAATATCGAGCCGTCATTAAATTCTTGCATTTGAAAGGCTATACGCCTACGCAAATTCAACCCGAGACTGGATGGTGTTTATGGAGACCCTGCACCATCATTTATCATGGTGAAATTTTGGGCAGCCGAATTTAAACGTGGCCGTACGGCCGGAACGGTCAAAAACTGCAACCACTACTGATAAAATTGAGAAAGTTCACCAAATGGGGCTAGATGACCGTCGAATTAAGGTTAGAGCGATAGCAGAGGCTATGAACATCTCGTTAGGTGCCGCGATTGCTCACGCAGGGCTAAAAACTATTTCGAATGAACATTTCCGAAGTCCTGTTCAAGCAACTTAAGTGAAATAAGTGGGAGTTTTACACCACTACACTTCTGAAACCAAAAAGGTGAAGACTGTTATGAGACAAAGCCATAGTACGCATCATTAAGCTGAAGGCAGACATTGTGCAAAAACGGCCGCATTTGAAAAAAAAATCACGAATTGGGATTCGAATTGATTAATTACCGTACTCCCCAGATCTGGCTCCCAGCGATATTTTTCTCTTGCCTAGGCTTAAAATTTCGCTCGGAGAACAGATTTTCATCAAATGAGGAGGCCATCGCATTTGTACACGACTGTTTAGTTTTTTAAGAATAAAGGGTCGCATTTTTACATTTGCTGATGACACAGCCCTACTATACGTAGGGGTACAAAATTAAAAGTGCTGCAAAATATTCATAGCTATATAAACATCTTAGCGCTCTGGTGTATACATATAAGCAACACGTTCATAATGACACAAGGGTTGGTGGTGCGACTGTTTTAAACATTCCATTCACTAACAAAGCTGGAGTGAGAAAATTCTCTTACGTCTTGAGCCCTCGATTATTTAACCTTTTGCCGGAAAACATAAGAGATGACATTGTGAAGAACGTCAGTTATCTGGCATTTAAGCAAGATGTAAAGAAATTGTGCGCTGCTCATTCAGGTCGGTGTTTGTCAGCATGGCTGAATTGATTTCCCTTGTTCTGGAGCCTTAATATATGAGGTGGGGATGTGTCCTTTTTTATTATATTAGCGTAAGATCTAGACATACAGGCTGTATGGTATTGTAATGTTTATTATAAAGATCTTAAATTAAGTAAAATAAAATAAAAAACAAGGAGATTGGGTTGGCAAAAAAAACTATCAAATAAACAAAAAAAAATACAAAAAAATCGTTTCTTTGCTAGGCTGGAAACTTTTCAGGGTAGCCTCGCTCAGACAAGTTTAGAAGGTATACTTCATAATTTTTCGTAAAGTGATTTGTATATTTTTTATTTGAAATAACATCATATTCATTCATTTACTTTCTTTTCGTTCGGCTTTCTTGCACTACTTTTTTATATCGTTATTTATATTCAAAATAAATTAAAAAAAAATCCTCTGAGTTTTTTTTCATAGCACTGTATATCTAGATTGTAGTTTAATGTCGTGCGATATTGTAGAGATAATATTATTAGTTTTAGGTGGTATTCGATCAACGCCAGATGGTCGGGTAAGCAACATACCCGCCAACATGGTCTCCGACCAGTTTGGCGTGGTGGGTTTGCTAGCTTTCATCCGTGCCGCCGAATCCGACCCTAACCTGGTGTCGCTGGCCTTGGGCCAGGACCTCACCGCCCTCGGACTGAATCTCAACTCGCCTGAGAACCTGTATCCGTCGTTCGGTGGTCCATGGGCGGATCACCCCTGTCGACCTCAAGACGTCGATTTCCACGTGCCCCCTGAGTACCTCATCAATCACGCGATCAGGTTAGTAATTTACTTTTTATGGTTTCGGTTGATGCTTTGTTTGCACCTTTTTTTAGTAAGAAAAATTGCCCAAGCTAGATGTGTTTATGTTTTTAAGTTTAATTAATTTTTAGTAGAGGTAAATGTTGCAATGAGTGAAATAGATAGCAATGATAAATAATGTGTCGGTTCTCGATCGTGTATACGCTAATTGATTCAACTTTGATAAAGTATCGATCAAATGGGATGATTGTTTTAGTGTTGGGATATTTTCATTTCATGTTAATAAGTGTTTTGTTTAATAAAGTCGATTTTTTCGATATTCCATGTATATTGCGCACTGGTTGTGATGTTGAATACTGACTTGGAGCTACCCATAATTTTTTGCGCTTTGTCAAAATAGATCCTCTTTTCATCACCTTCCACAACTCGAAGCAAAAAAATCCTTGTCTGTCTGTCAAGCAAAGTTTCCCAAGTGGTTTTCCACCTTCAATTCATATGGAATCCGTTTGCCTTCTGGATCAGTCCCAATGCGTGTAGAAGTGCGGAAATGGTGGATTGGGCAATTTTTAATACTTCTATCAATTGCTTCAACATATGAGTTGAGTCTTTATCCAATAATGATTGCAAATCTTCATCCTCAAACTTTTTCGCTTGTCCCGGGCGCTCCTTGTCTTTTATATCAAAATCAATCATTGTACGATTACTTCAACTCGGAATCGTTAACAAGGTCAATGTGCCGCATGAATTAACACGAAATTTCTGATTGTGATTTTCGATTGAAGCACAACGAGTCCATTTTTAAAGCACGTCTTAACTGGTATGTTTTAGTCCATTCGCCCTACTCTATCGACCTTCAACTATAATTTATTTAGATCGCTTCAAAACAGGTCAGTTGGTAATACCTTTACTTCCTCGGAAGAGTGTAAAAATCACCTCAATCAATCCTTTAGGCAGAAACCTCAGAATTTCCATTAACGTAGGATTATACAACTACCGAAAAGATGGAGAAGGGTCATGTACAGAATGGCACATACTACAGTAATCCCTCGTCAACCGCGGGGGGGTTCCGTTCCGGATAGAGGGTCGCGTTTGGCGAGGGATTTTCTAAGCTTATAGTTGAAAACAGTGTGTGAATAATTAAGATCCCTATAACGTTGTAGCAGTCTATTCAAACCATTAGTTGGACACTTTAGGCTTCTTTCTAGTGAACGGTTTTCCAATCTTGCAACTGTTATGCGGTTAATAACATGTTTTGTGAACTACTTAACGTTAAAGATGTAATAGTCGTTGTCTCGTCGGGGATCAAATCGTCTGTATAACCTTCGACATCCGATGTATTTTCCAGAATTTCAAGCAGTTCTGATTCTGATAGTTCATTGCCGTGAGAAGAAATATTTTTTTCTTTATTTGGGTTTTTCGCCACGATCTAAAATTCAAAAAATCTGTTCTTATGTAAATAAAGAATCACTGGGTAAAAACAAAAAACCAAACTGACATTTTTTGTATCTTTTAATATCTTTTAAACGCTGCTTTTATTCCCTGATCTAATGGTTGTATCAGGGATGTAGTGTTAGGAGGTAGAAGAAGAAGAAGAAGCCCACCATATCGCTCTCCACCGCCTGACCCTGAAGGGGGCAGTCGGTGCCCCTCTTGGTCTTAAAATTAAACTTTTATTTAATTAATAAAAGTTCGAAAGGAAACTTCTATGTTTGGATCAGCAAAATTTAGGGATTCAGAATAACCGGGGGTATTATCAATAAGAAGTAAAGCTTTGAATGGCAACGATTTTGAGAGCAAATATTTGCATAACATTGGGTACGAAGCAGTTCAGAAAATCGTTTTTGTTTTTATTTTTTAGAGCACGTGGGTTAAGAGATTTGTATAGGAGCAGTGGCTTTATCGTGTGGTGACCTGGAGTATTAGAGCAAAAGAGAAGAGTAACTCTATCCTTTGCTGCTTTAAATCCTGGTGCGGATCTTTCGGTTTAAGACACAAGTATTCAAACAGGCATCCTCTTCGAAATAAATCTGTCTGATCGGCGTTAAATACCTGATCTGGTTGATAACCCTTGCTTTCAATCAATTGTTTGAATGCAGTGGGATACTGATTAGCCGCCTCTTGATCTGCAAAAGACGCGTCCCCAGATTTAAAAACTTAGAGTTTACTCATCTGGTCAATTCTTCTATTTGAGCCTTTGGTGTGAAACACTAAACTCGAAGAGATTTACCCCCAAACACCAAATCACTTTTTGAAACTTTTCGATGCACGTTTCGCTAACCATGTTAGCACCATCAGATGATTTAATCTCAACCTGTTTTAGTATAGTTTTTGCGGTTGACGAGGGGTTACTGTATATTGATTAAATACAATTTATAGTAAATCTAATTTTTCGTTAACAAATGGGACGAATTTTTGCATCAAGCCAATAGTTTATATCAAAGGTGAGGAGAATCACCTGTAGATAAGGTCTCTAGTACTCAATCACTGCACAATTTGTGGGGATTTTGGTTGGCTTCATAAACCCCTAAGAAATTTAATATTCCCATTGCTAGATGAGGTCGCATATTTCACTATCATAGATATGAATTTTCTACAGACTTCTCCCTCATGACTTCTTCCATCAAGCATTTCTTATTTAACAGAATTTAATTCCAGTCTGCATCTCAAACAATGTCAGCATCACTACTCCTTTTGTATTCTTGTTTGTGAAAGATATTACCAAATGGGGTCTATATGAAAAAAGCCCAAAGGGCCTTATTTGGCGTTAAACATTTCACATTCAAAATCTCAAAAACTTCATCTATTGGCATCCGAGCACACCCTTGTATTCAGTAAATAGTTGATTAAAAGTCAGTCGGGAATACAGATATTATTCAAGTGTGTTTGACATGAGAATCTATAAAGGAGCATCATCAGAGTTGGACCACTCCCTGGTAGTAACAAAAACACGACAAAGGACCTCTGTCACCAACAAAGAAACGGGAACCAAGGCGAAAAATACGATATTGAAAGAATAAAAACATTCGATAGCGCTGGTAAGAAATACCAAGATAGAGTGAAGTAAGAGTTAGAGAAACTGAAGGCTTATAGTCCAGTAACGGAGTCGGTAGACGATGGATGGGCAACATTAAAATCTGTAATAGAAAAAGTAGTGGAGTATACAGTGGAGGTCCAAAATGAAGGGAAAAGTCAGGCCTTAGAAAAGAAAATTTTATGAGAACATTAAGGCAGTGAGAATTTTTCACTTCAGAGAAGAGACCTTGATCAAGAACGCAGATGGTGAGATTTTAACTATTGGAGATCATACTAAAGCGATGGAAGACATATTTTTAGACGTTTTTACACCACCAGACCAAAGGAACAGGCGTTTTTAAACCACAGGAACCACCAGACAAGTTCATAATGATCATCCACAATTTATGAATGCAGCCTAGCCATTGATAGAAGTTTAGAAGTTGGAGGAAGTTGTAGATAACATAACTTCAGAACTACTGAAGTTCAATGAATTCAATCCATTCATCAATTATTAGTTAACATCTGGAATAACGAGCAGATACGACTTGGTGATTGGGCGGTAAGTGGTACTATGCCCAATTTACAAGAAAGGAGATAAACTGAAATGGGAGAACTATCGTGCCATATCATCGCTCTGCACCATTTATAAAGTTCTAACAAATATGAACCATATATGGGCTCGGTTTGGAAAGGCAGGCATCTCGGTTGGATCAATCAGGGTTTGGAAAGGGACGTTCAGCAATAAATCAGATGTTCATAGATCGACAAATAATGGAGAAAACAACCGAATTTGATATTCCTTTATTCCAGATGTTCACAGATTTCAGACAGGCGTACGACAGTTTACAAAGAGCTGTAGTATACGAGGGCGAGGACGAAATGGAAATATCAGGTAAGTTTATTAGATTACATATACAATTTACGTATCTGGGAAGCCAACGTAACGAAAACAACACCACAGGAGATATCAGAAACGGTATTATGAATGGTAAGAAGGTTACACATTCCCTGCAGCCTGTTTTATGATCTAAACTTGTACAAAGAAATACGAAAGTTAAGATCTATAAAACACGTATTCGGTCAGTAGTCAGAATTGTTGGTGTTGTGTATGACAGTGGAATTTGGAGGCTCAGGTATACAAAGATCTGGACATTGTAAACTATGAACGGTTCGGTGACTCGGATGGGCGGGATACATGGCGTGAAAACCGAAAACCAAGGAAAATCAAGGAGGAAAGAATGGGGATAATAGAAAAGATGTAGACCAAAGACACGATGGTAGGACAATGTAAGAAGAGCTTTCGAAGAACTAATGCACATCAAGGACTGGTAAGGGGCTGCTGGAGATGAATTCGGTTGGATGCCAAGGTTGAACAAGGTCAAGGCTCTCTGATGGACCGTAGAAAAAAGAAAAAAAAAGTGAAATAAAATGTGTTTTTATTTGGTTTACGAATGTAAATTACTGTTTTATGGGCCTGTAACTTCGTAACGAATAAAGATCGACCTACCACTTTTAATTTTTTTTTAGTCTTAGTCGCTAGGAATTAAGTACATTTTATGCTCAATTTTTCTGTTGTAACCGTCGGTGTGCAACCCTAAACTCAAAGAGATTTACCACTAAACACCAAATCACGTTTTTTCAAGCATGTTAATTCAATTTGTAACTCTTATTTTCTATGTTTAAATATATTAACCTATATTTTTCGCGTATGTTGAGTCTAATTTATTATTTAGATAGCTGCGTCAAATAAATAAAAAATCAAAACTTATATCTTTTGATGTCCAAAATTTTTATTTCCAAACCCCCGCCAGAAAAAAACTATCATCCTATGGGAGAATAATTTGTTAATTAACGACAAAGTGAACCCGGTGGTTACAGCAGATATAATGAGCTTGTTAAGAACGTGTCTTGATCAAAATTATTTTCCTTTCGAAGAGAAATTTACAACAGTAAAAAAGGCTTAATTATAACCAGCCCATTAATCCCTTTACTTGCAGAAATTTTTATGAACAATATTGAGGAGACAATTTTCAAAAACGGAATTAGTAAACAATGTTTATATTGGTACCGATATGATAATGACATTTTGACATGCCTCATGGGTACGAAGAGACAGTTGGATGCTTTGTTATTGTATCTAAATTCCATCCATAAAAATGTAATATTTATAGCCGAAATGGAGACCAACAGTTCAATAAACTTTTTGGACCTGGAACGATTTATAAAAATTCGAATAAGTACATCCAACCACCCACAACAACATAAACGGGCAGCTTACAATTACATGATTCATCGTTTAATCAATGTTTCTCTAAATCCAGACAAATACAATAGAGAATTAAATTTAATTGTGCTAATTGCGATTAACAACGGCTATCCAATTCAATTTAAAAAAACAGAAAAATAAAGCCCTTTCGGAAACCTACCCTAGGATTATAATTAAAGAATTTGGATTTAAAACCCTTTCTTATTATGGACATATATCCGAAAAACTTAAACAATATTTCAACAGCATTAATATAAATGTACGTTTTAAAACCAACAATTATTTAGGACAAATTTAAAAAATCATTAAACAAAATACGGGGAAAGACAATAAATCAGGCGTTTACCAAATGAATTGTGGTTCGTGCAATAAATTTTATATAGGACAAACAGGTTCTCCATTTTACTCTATACATAGCTGCATCCTGCCATCCTCCCACCCTTGTTAAACCCAAATCTTTCTTGCATGCCTTCAACCACCTCCTTCTTGGTCACCTTCTTCTTCTTCGTCCATCTCCTCTTGACAATGCTTGCTTTACCCATCTACTATCTGGTATGTTTTATAAATGGTTTTCCGTATAGAAGTTTAATTTCTACATTGGTTCTTCTTCATATTGTCTCCTGTACTTTCACTCCACCAAATATTTTCCTCAGTACTCTTCAGTCCCAGACATTCAATCTTCCTTTTTATTTATTACACAACATTCACAGCTATATATTAACGTGGGTTGAATAACTGTTCTTTCAACCTTAACTTTGCTGACTATGTTATTTTTTTGATCTAAGCATGTTGAGTAACGCTATTACAGATTTGCTTCCTCTTGCCATCCTTTTTTGAATTTCAAAATTATGGTAACTCATAAATACTCAAATTCTTTGACTGTTTTAAATTTATAATGTTTATATTGTTTCATTTTAATAATTTGTTCTGCATAATCCACGTCCTCTCCCATCTCAAGAAATTCAGTTCTGTTGGTGTTCTTGACAAGAGTACTACGTGGTGTTCCTCCTGCTCTTATTCCGCTCTCTCGGAGTATTACCTCTAGCACAACATTAAAAAGGACTGTAGACAGGGGATCCCCTTGTTTCAATCCCCTTCTGACTTCAAATTGTTCTGTGGAAAGGCACCCCTCCACTACCATTCTGTATTCTGTTTTCCTTAGTGTCATCTTTGTCATTTGAATGATCTTCTTCGGGACTTGGAGCACGTTCAATGCTTGATACAACTTCCTCCTTATGACTGAGTCATAGGCTTGTTTGAAGTCGATGAACAATAACTTCAAATTAAGTTTCCCTTCATATATGTATTGTTTTGGATCATTTTCAGGATGAAGACCTGATCAGTAGTGGATCTGTCTTTTTTAAAACCCTCCTTAGTATTCTCCCACTAAAAACTTCGTTTAAATATATTTCAAGCCTGCTTCTTACAGCTCCTTCAATAACCTGATAAGCTACATTGAGTAATGTAATTCCCCTATGATTTGAGCATTCTGTTTTATCGTCTTTCTTATATGTGGGGCATATTATGGCCTCCCTCCAACTATCTGGCATTTCTACTTCCTCCCATATTCGTTTTATCGGTCCATATAACCTTGCAAATAATACTTCTCCTCTATGTTTAATTATCTCCGCTGTTTTGCCATTGATTCCTGTGCTTTTATTGTTTTCAGTCTACCTGATTCATCTTATTCTAGCTCTCCCCCCTCCCCCTCCCCTACCCCTGCTATAAACTATACAACTTTGTTTTATTTATACATTTTAAATATTACTTGTCTGCCAATTGTTAATTAGTTCGATAAATGTTTACATTGAGTTTACAACTGAAAACATGTACTTTTTTGTTGTAATAATTTTAATATTATATGTGTTTGGCTATTTCTCGGTTGCATTCAACAGCAGATTGTTTTTTGGTGTTGTATTGCGTTTTTTTACGGCACTGCTTAGCTCGCTTTTTGATTGTTTGACTACTTGTGTATGATCTACAGTTCGACGTAAAGTCATTTATTGTATTTTGTTTACAGAGACAAACTTGCTGCAATGAAGCTAAGCCGGTACAAAGATGATCTCCTTTTCTTTATGTTTTACACTAGTGTAGGCGATGTACTTCAAATTGCGGCAGCTGCAGAGTTGTAAGCTTCTTTTTCTTATATTAATACCTAGATCTCCTTACAACATCTTTTTATCTTCTTGAAATAGCATAAATACATGGTATTATTATGCCACAACTAAAAAATATATAAAAATAAATACAAAATCTTTTTTTTTCTAGGTACAGTCGAGAGTGGAGGTATCACACGGAAGAAAAAGTGTGGATAACGCAAGTACCGGGAATGGTCCTTATTGAAAAAACAGCAACCTATGAAAGAGGCACTTACTATTTCTTTGACGTCCAAAGTTGGAGAAAGGTGAGCTCATTACGAATTACTTTAAACTCCATGGTAAAATCTGTTTACTGTTTTTATTAAAAAGAAATTAAAGATAATTTGAAAAATTCTATTCTTAATATCGTTTTATCGACATTGTCAAGTCTAGTAAAAAAAAAAACTCCCAATTCTTTCCTACACCCTCAACTCATCTCCTCTTATATACAAACAATTCTGAACTCAGCCATACAGTACAGTTTTGACCTACCTTTTTCGACCATAAAAATTACTCTATTCTGGGTTTAAAAAAAAATTCACCATTTTTCCTATTCGAACATTCTGTATTACATATAGCCGGTCTGCAAGTTATTTTTTTTTTAAATACTTTTAATTTGGGAAAAAGGTAAAAAATGGTTTCTTCAAAGTATGCGCCATCGCTAGCTGCGCATTTTTGCCATCTCTCTGCTAATTTGCGGATGCTCTCCCAGAAAAACCGTACATCGTTTGAAGCGATCCAGTCATCAAACTATTTTTCGGTATCTCCACAATTGTCGAGGTATTTCATGGCAACTGCGTGATAGAGCGATGAAAACAAGTTGTAGTCGGAAGGGGCCAAGTCTGGTGAGTACGGCGGGTGGGGCAAGAGTTCCCGGCCAAATACAGAAAAGGTGTCTCTGACGACTGCTTTCGCAGTATGTTTTCATGTAGTTTCTAGTTCTTGTAGCCCATTCTGGTCGCTTTTCGATCAATACATTTGTTGACTGTAGCGAACGGTATTAACTGTTTCACCTGGTTTCAGCTCATGGTACACGACACCCTTCTGACCCCACCAAATGCACAGCATTGTCTTCTTTCCAAAGCGATTTGGTCTTGCGGTTGATGTTGATGGTTGTTCTGGGTCAACCCATGATTTTCTTATTGGTTTTCGAAATATATCAATTTTTCATTCTCCAGTCACGATCCAATACAAAAAAGTAATTTTTTATGCCGAAAAAGCAAAATTTCTCATACCGTTTTTCGCTTTTCCATTTGTTCTTGTTCAGCTGATGTTTTCCTGCCTTCTGGGCTTTTCCCATGGTATGCAAACGATCACAAATGGTTCGGTGACCAATATTTAACCTCTCTGCCATTTGTTGTTGAGTTTACATATCGTCTTCTTCCAACAATTCTTGTAATTCGACATATTTAAATTTTTTCAGTTAACCGAATTGGATGTTGAAGAGTTGTTGCTCATCAGGACTTGCTCATATTTTCCTATAGGAATTAAATTGTTCTAGACCTGTTGCCTACAGACTTAAACGATTAGAATTCTGCAATACCAAGTTTTCTGATTTGACGGTTCCGGATTATTTTTTATGGGTATTTCTTAATGATGGGTTTACATAAATAAGTCCCAAACCATAGAGCAACCCAAGATGATCATATCTTCACAAAACGTATTGAAAATGTGTTACTCACATTTGCTCTACATCATTTTCAAAAATTATTACAAACTTTTAAGTCGTAAGAAAGGTATTATTCTTAAGAACAAAAGAATCCCGCAGCATTTAAGACCTATAGTACTCATCAGTGCATACTCCCCGTTCTAATGTGTGGTGCCCAGATAGGGACCTTAACAATGCAAATAGTTATGTAGCTAGAGGTTACCCAAAGAGCCATGGAGCGATATATGATAGGGATTACATGGAGAAATACGAAAAGAAAGGGGTGGATTCGTTAGAAAACTAATACGTGTTTCGGTTAATAATGTCGATTTTTCTAAGAGATGACGTTATCAATACATTTGTTTATAGAAATTTTGTCGTCTAAGGCGTTTTGGGGGATAATCATACGCCATTTAGAGCCAGTTCGTTATTAATTGTCATTGTGCAAAAGTCATAATTTTTTAAAGCTTTGAATATGTACCAGAAAAGGACGTTTTGTGGGGAAGTTTAATAACCTTCTTTCATTTGAAGAAAGCGGCTGCTGAAAATTATCAATTGTCGGTTGAAACTTATGAAGACCGTGGTCTAATCCAAAAAAAAAATGTGACCGATGGTTTAAAAGCTTTAAAAGTAGTAACTTTGATAAAAAATACAAGGCGAGTCTAGGGCACCCGAAAAAGTTTGAAGATTCAGATTAGCAAGCATTATTTTATGAAGACTCAACTCATATGTTGAAACTCAATTTGCTCAATCCACCATTTTCGAGCGTCTACAAAATGGGTTTCATATGAATTAAAGGAAAGAGACATTGAAAGGCAATAAAACCACTTGTGAAATTTTGCTTGCCAGACAGTAAACAAAAAGGTTTTTTTGCATCGAGGCGTGAGTGGTGAAGAAAAATGGATCTATTTTGACAACCCAAAGCGAAAAAAAAACATGGGTAGACCCAGGCCAGCCTTCAACATTACAATCAGTGCGCAATAAACATGGAAAGAAGGCTTTGCTGTGAATTTGGTGGGACAGTAATGGGCTGTGTATTACGAACTGCTGAAACCTGCTGGTGATCGATACCGACCACAATTGATAAAATTGAACCGAGCATTGAGGGAAAAACGACCAGAAAACACTCAAAGACCCGATAGAATCATTTTTCCGCATGACTGTGCTCGGCTTCATGTTGCAACATACATAAAAAACTGTTTTGAAAACCTACTCCACCTGCCGTATACACCGGACTTAGCCCTTTTTGACTACCACTTATTCCGATTGATGCGGCACTGACTTTTGATACCTGATACTTTCATTCATACGAATGAGTATGAATGAAGAAATATATTATAGAAAAAATCTGTCTTTGTTTCTTTTAAAAGTTATAAATAACTAAAATGGTAACATGATACTTGCCCCCACTGGTTATAACTGTAAAGATAAATATTTTTTCGTTGATAATAATGTAGGAGTGAAAGGTTTAAATATTGTTGGTTATTTTTAGGTCGCCAAAGAGTTCCACCTGGATTACGGCAAATTGGAAGGGCGACCAGTCCTCAACAGTACGTGAACGAACTCGACGGATTCCATGACTCCCCGGGAGACGGGGCGCGAGCCCCCAAATATAAATAAATGAAAAGTGTATACATTATAATTGAGAGTTGTTAATTTTAAGGTTAACCGTGCGGTCCCACGAACGGATCGGAAGGAAGAAGAGATGGCTTCTCACCTTCCTTCGGTCCGTTCCTTGGATTTCGAATAAGTATTAATGTCCTAAACGGGAAACGATTGGAAGGAAGCAACAAAAGGCAAATTAAATTTGTAAATCTATACAGTTTTCATTTTATTTGTATATTAATTTGTATATTAATAAATACTTACTGAATTATTTTAATTTTGAGTTAGACATGTCCTATCAGCACTTGACCTGCATTGAACCCCTCCTATTTGTGCTGTCTGCACCCTACCAAATGGGTACACTGCTGTTAAAGCTGCATTTTTTTCTGATCTACTTATAAAGAATTTTCCAGTTAGAGTGTCAGAACTTTAAACACTAATTGAAATGTTAATGTCACTCATATGCTGTGTTCAGTACATTATGTACAATTTACTATGTGTGACCCTCATTTTGAGGAAAAAATCTTTTCTAATGAAATGCTTTCTAATAGTTTAATGAATTTGTAAACATTTGAATCGATGTAAATCCTCAAATGATTTAGTAGTTACTTCATCACTTTCAGAAAATTTCTAGTGCAATTTTTTGGCCGAAAGAGTAATAAAACTTTAGGGCAATGAGGGAAATCATGTTATTCTTGAACGCTATAGAAAAATTACATATCTTTGGCGTCGAATCAAAATTGTGGATATAATTTATGTGTTCTTTCAACTAGACCAAAGCTCTCCGAATTAGGGTCGGGGGCCAAATCCGGCCCGCCAGTGTCATCAATCCGGGCTCCCCGACTAGTTTAGAAATTAGAGCATACTGGCAGGGAAATTAAAATGGTTTTGGCCCGTGGAACTTACTGAAGTAATCAGTATGGCCCTAAGACTGGAAAGTTTGGAGACCCCTAGAACCAGATTTATTACAAGAAACATTTCCTGGACGTGTTATTTCGCGAAATGTTAATGGTAAACTCCCCACCAAGATCATGCGATCTAAAGCCCTTAGATAATTTTTTATGTTATGTTAAATCTTTGTTTAAGAATTGTTTTAATAGTATCAATAATGATAATAATTAAAACACTTTTTGTTTTGGTTTTGTTTGATTGCTTGACCGGGGTCTCCCTATTCTTGATGGCACGGGCGTAGCCAGGATTTAGTTTGGGGGGGGGGGGGGGGGGGTTAGTTTGAAGTAAATAAAAAAACAAACATTTACTACTTGACAAGAGATGGCGTTACTGTGCGCAACGTCCACTAGTTCGGATATATATTCAATTCAAATGTAATAATTTAACTCTCTTCACTCCTCGTATTTTTTCGGTATAATATTAGGTAATATTTGGCTTATTTCGGGGGGGTTTGAACCCCCAAAATCCCCCCAATGGCTACGCCCGTGCTTGATAGTATGGTATATGTCGGCGCCCTGAAGAGTCTGAACCTCGAGAGACGAAACATATGTCATCCAGTTGAAGGGATATGTGGGGCTCCTTCCCGGTCAAGCAACCAACAAAAGTGTTCATTTAGGCGGAGACGCCGGTTGTTGTGTGTTCTACATGAGATTGTGGAACCCAACGGTTGGGTGTGTGATGACACTTAGATAATGCTGTCTCATTGGACGTAGTCCAAGATAATCTAACACAACCTATATACGCCATCCGACGGGAGGTCGGCGAAAACATGGGTTGTTGGCTGTGGGTGTTAGGTAAACATGCGGCAAAAATTAAAGGTGTTATTCCTTTTTCCAAAAACCTTTTCTTTCGAAGATACAGGGTGAACCCTTTTTCAACCCTTTGAACAAAATTTACGACATTAACAACATTTTATTATCAAAAAGTACATGTAAAGTTGCTCAATCTACAATAAATGTTCGAAATGATTTCCTCCAGCCTTGATATAAGCATTCAATTTTCGCGTCATTGACTGCCGAACGCTTTCAAACACACCAGGGTCGTTTTTAATTGAGTTACATCCAGCAATTATCCGATTTCGTAAATCATCTAAATTCTTCAATGGAGTAGCGTAAACTAATGGCTTCAGATATCCCCAGAAGAAATAATCCAGGGGGTTTAAGTCCGGGGATCGAGCAGGTCATGCGTGGGCCCACTTCCAGCGATACCCATCTGTTGTCTGTTGCAAAAATCACGAGCAATCTAACTGAAATGTGGTGGTGCACCATCGTGCATAAACCACATTTCATGCCTTGTTGCCAATGGTACATCTTCCAGAAACTCAGGCACCGTTGCTTCCAAAAAGTTGCGATACACCTCGCCAGTAACTCTTTGTGATAGAAATACCGGTCTGATTAGATAGTCACCTACAATTCCAACCCAAACATTCAACGAGAACTGATGTTGAAAACTATCTTCGCATACCTCATGCGGATTTTCATCTGCCCACACATGGTTATTATGAAACTTCCTTATTGCGTTTCTTGCGAAAGTGGCTTCATCGGTGAAAAGAATTTGTGTCAGGTATAGAGGGATGCGAAGTAAAGTTTGCAATATCCATTGACATAATGCAATTCGTGGAGGAAAATCAACAGGTAGTAGTGCCTGAACGCGTTGAATGTGGTATGGATACAATAAATTGTCCTTAGGAATTTTCCACTGTCCAGTGACTCGCATTCAAAGTATTTGCAATTTTCCGCGTAGAACTACCAGGCTCTTCCGCTATCATGTCCAGCACATTATGTTCCAATTGTACCGTTCTTACAGTCAGTGATCTTCTTGACCCTTCAGTTCGTTTCAATGTGCCTATTTCACGAAGACGTCGATGAATGTTTTCGAAGATTTTTCGGGCAGGGAAATTACGGGCTGGAAATCGTTCATTGTACAATCGCCTAGCTTGTAATGCATTGCCATCAGCAAGTTCATACATTGGTCATATCAGTTTGTATACATTATGATAGAGAACTTCACTCACTATTTAAGACACGTCAAACAGCCAAACGTCACTCAATCTGTGTAAACAAATGCGACCGATGAAATCCACTTAATAGATAAAACAGCCGTTCCAAGAGATCGAGATCTAAACTGGGAACCTCTGCATACCTTCATGAAAAGGAAAGGAGAAAATGCAGAACAAGAAGACTCGTGGATTATGATCCAAATGAACTCCTGAAGAGAACGAGATATTACAAGAGACCCAAATTCCAGGTACTCAATTAAAGTAATTAAAATAGTTAAATTTCGTAGAATACAATAACGGGATTTAAATCCCAGCAAATAACTTAAATTTTTTTATGTTATTTATTTTTGGGTAAAATTCCCTATAACGAGTAAAAGATATGGGACACAACTTGCATAGCAAAGTAAAACAATCAAATAATACAGTTAATTTCAGGTGAGATTCCCTATATCGCATTAACAGATATAGGCGTAGCAACAAGTAATCACAACACCGGTTGTGGAAATTTCTTGCTAAAAACGAGTGACCAAAGGTTTATAGGTCTAAGACCCGAAAACCGGAGGAACTTGGTGGGGTTTTAGCCGGCAAAAATCCGGCACTACCCGGAGAACAACGCGTCCTATATAAACTCTCTGGGTGTCTTTTGAAGATTTCCCCATCATAACAAAAAAAAAACCTTCAGTTGCTTTCAAACGTTCAACTCGAGCCCGACTGATGACGGCTTAAGGCTAGAAACCGGTCTCGGGAGATGCTCATTGACGTTTGATGGTGACTGAAGGATTGATAATTTACGTGGAGATTGAATGAGGTCACTCAGGAAGAAGAAGCCCTCTGTAAGTATGCCTTCAAAAGTTTTTTATACTGTAGATTATTTCCTGTCGGCAAATAATACAAACTAAAAATCTGTTTTATTTTTATTGGTTTCCATAAATAACATATATAATTTAGGTTACAGATTTATCCATCAACGTTCTCAGTAAAGAGTATAAGCTCTGTATTTTTTAGTCATATGTGTAAGCGTATGCATGACTAAGGAACTTCGAGCTCTGTCAGAAATCAAATTTGGGCAGCGCTCATTTCCCCATTAAAATGACGATTTTATAGCTATCGGTTCCGGTGATATCTACGAGGAAAACTGCCAATCTAAGTGTTTTGATATGCGTTAGGGTCATTTTAATGGTACTTGTTTCCTGCACTGCCTTTGCTCATCGTGGAATTATCTTAATATTAACAGTACAGCTTACAAGGTGTAAAATAAGAGCAAATATTTGTTACATTTTATAGGAAAAGGCAAATTGTGTTGCAGAGTTGTTTTGTTGCACAGTTGTTTTTTATCGTCACGAAACGCTTATTTAACAAATAACATACGCAAAAATAATCAGACAATCTATTGTGAAAGATTAAGTAAGTTCCAAATGTGTTTGATTTTGCGAAACAAAAATGTCATATCACAATTTAGGATCCATTACGCACAATACAGAATCAAAATTATTATCTAGAGGTTCAGAAACAAAAACTAAAAAATTGAAAGTTGTGTGTTTACATCTTCACCCTGTATATATTTGGACCAATCCGTTACAAACAAATTTTTTTTTTACATAGTGAACTACACTCAGTATCAAAATGTTAGATACCTGTAGAAATTAAAAAAAAAAATAGAATTAAGATTTATTATTTATTTGTTTTAAATGCTAGTTAAAATATTGGAAAGGGGAAAAAGTTGAATTGACCTTGATCAGAATATAAAACAATTATTAGAAAATAATGCTTTAGAAGTTTTATCACAATTTATCAATTTAATTTATCTTGTGGATTCGTAAGAAAAAATTAAAGATTTGTGATTCTTTATGAAAAAAATTACTGTTAATGAACTTCGTAACACACACCCCGGATGACTTTTAGGGACATTAGACGCTGATTAAAATTAATTTTTTCATCTGTTGCCAAGTTGATTAGGCAGTCCACCAGAGCAAAAAAGATATTTGCATCGAATTCATGTAACAGTTCAAGAGCAACATATTTTTTTTTCAGAAAGGTCGCCAGTTGAACTTAAGATAAGTAAAGATTCCTTTAACTGCAGATTCATGTAAGACTGAATTCATGTAAGACAAGAGCAATTTTTGAGGAAGCTAAAGTGCAATCAGACAGTAGTGTAACCTAACCTAACCTAAAGACCAATTTCAAAATTCGATAGGTCTGCTGTCTCTCCAGATTTGAATATCATTGAAAAGGTTTAGTGGACGTCGTTCGAAGAGCCCCGAGAAAAAAATTACTCAACAAACAAAACAGTTGAATGATTCACTACCAAAAAGAATTTTTGATTTAATTAAAGGTGGGGGAAAGACCACAAAATATTATAATATTGTCTTCTTGTTAACTTTCCTATAAAACTGAGGACGTGTAACATTTTGAAGGATCTAAAATCCACTAAATATGAAACATATTAATTTTTTTTTCAGAAAGGTCGCCAGTTGAACTTAAGATAAGTAAAGATTCCTTTAACTGCAGATTCATGTAAGACTGAATTCATGTAAGACAAGAGCAATTTTTGAGGAAGCTAAAGTGCAGTCAGACAGTAGTGTAACCTAACCTAAAGACCAATTTCAAAATTCGATAGGTCTGCTGTCTCTCCAGATTTGAATATCATTGAAAAGGTTTAGTGGACGTCGTTCGAAGAGTCCCGGGAAAAAATTACTCAACAAACAAAACAGTTGAATGATTCACTACCAAAAAGAATTTTTGATTTAATTAAAGGTGGGGGAAAGACCACAAAATATTATAATATTGTCTTCTTGTTAACTTTTCTATAAAACTGAGGACGTGTAACATTTTGAAGGATCTAAAATCCACTAAAAATTAAACATATTAATTTTTTTTCAGAAAGGTCGCCAGTTGAACTTAAAATAAGTAAAAAATCTGCAGATTCATGTGTAAGACTGAACAAGAGCAATTTTTGAGGAAGCTAAAGTGCAATCAGACAGGAATGTCTAAAGACCAAGTTCAAAAATTGGATTGGTCTGCTGTCTCTCCAGATTTGAATATCATTGAAAAGGTTTAGTGGACGCGTTCGAAGAGTCCCGGGGAGAAATTACTCAACAAACAAAACAGTTGAATGATTCATCTTCAGTTCAAATTTCAAATTAACGTGAATAAAAAATTCACTTAATTGCAGTTTTCATATTAACATGTTATTTTGAAGTTATAAAAAATAATTCTTCAAGCGTGTATAACATTCGACACTGAGTGTAGTGTAGTACAAAACAAAACCACAATGTCCTTCTTCTTCAAACAAATTTGTATGTTTAACACATTTGGAACCGGAGAACACATACGAACTGAACAATCTAAACGATTAAGATGAAAGGATCATTTTTTTTTCAGGCGAATGCAGCTGAAAAGAGATTCAGATACGACACCAGTCTCGAATATTTATATGACACTCAATAACCTAACTACATTTAGAAAATTTCTCTAGAGTAACAACTTTATAAAACTGAAGCAAACCTCATCTACATGACATAGCTTAACTGAACGTAAAATGAGAAATTATGATAAAGGTGACTTAAATAGGACGATGGCAGGATACACTCTGATAATGATCTAAAAGTTAGCGATATAAGGAGAGGTTTCATACATTACTAAACCATATATTAGCATCATCAGGCAGTGTATTTAGTGTTTATATGACAGAAATATTTTTCAAATAAGTACTCTGTATATTAAAAATTCTAACGGAAAAGGCAGGTCTATTTTTATTTTAAACGAATTATACAGTCGAGAAATCATTCCTCAAACAAATCATGTTTGTTGATACTTTTCTCATAGATCAATTCTTCTATGGAACGTTCGGTGTACAAGAATAAACTCGGAGAGATTTAAAACTAAACACAAAATATTTTTTTGGTAATGTCTCGATCCACGTTTCGCTCACCATGTTAGCATCATCAGAAAATGATTCCGTACCTAATGAAGCATGTAAAAATCATGAACCAAACGTTACATTATCATATGCATCCAAAGTCCTGTTATTATTTACGTTTTTAACAAGTCTGAAGTTACTAATATTTGTATTATGGTCATGCTCGTGTGCATGTGGGGCAAAACAATATTTCTTATCACTCCTGTATATAATGCAGACAATATGTCCTTTATACCGAGTTAATAAGGATCTTTTAGTTTAAACTTTATGGTAGATAGATTAATTATATAGAACGAGGAGAGCTATAACAAAGAAATACACTTAGGAAATAAATATATTTCTTGTGTAGGTCAATGATACTTACATTGACTCAATATAATTATGTCAATGTAAGTATGATTGATATACACAAAAAATATATTTACTTCCTATCTTTGCATTATATATAGAAATCAATATAATTTATTTTTTAGATTCGAATTAAAAACGGGAGGAGAATACTTCCCGAAACGTTAACGTTCAATAGTTTGTATTTTAGAACATTTTTATATGTTTAAAATTTTGTTCGTTAGGCAAATTTATTACAGCAAACGAATCACTGAGAAATTTGTCTCCGTTTGGTTTTTTGTTTTTTACCCAATGATTCATTATTTACATAAGGACAGATATTTTTTGAGTTTTAGATCGTGGCGAAAAACCCAAAAAAAAAGAAATAAACTTGATTAGCGAGGTAGTCAAAAGTGAACGAACCTCGCGACAGTAAGTACCGAAGATGCCAAATGAGATTTTGGCGAAACGTCTGCAAGCTCCCGACAGGGACCAACTTGACAACCGGATGTACTCCCGGAAAAAAACCAATACATGTTTTTCCACCGTGAAACAGTATGCACAAACATACTGGTTTGTGTGTGGTGGGATTTTTCTGGAATCATACATTATGAATTGCTGGAACCTCGTCAGACCGTTACAGCGACAGTGTATTGTGAACAACTCGAGCGAATGCAGCAAGAGCTCATAAAAAAATGACATGTTTTGGTCAATAACAAAAAAGATTCCTTCAACACGATAACGCGAGGCTTCACGCTGCAATAATAACACAGGAGAAAATAAAGGAGTTTAGATTGGAACTTTTACTTCATCCACCCTATTCAGCAGATCTCGCGCCGTCGGATTACCACCTTTTCAGATCGTTAGGGCATACATTAAGGGGTAAAAAAATTAACAATGCTGGAGAAGTGAAAACGCATTTGGAAAATGACTTCTTTACAAAGGACTTATTTAAAAAGGGAACCGAACACTGGCAAAAAGTGTGAGAAAATGATGGAAATTATTTTGTTGACTAGTATTTAAGATTTCTTTAATAAATATATGTTTTTCGCGAGCAAAAAAAAAATGATTACTTTTCGGTCCCCTTAATAAGTGTAAATAATGACAGGGCTTTGGATACGTTTAAAGGCATTCAAACAGAAAAATGTAGGAACACTACGAACAGTTATACTGAACATTCCACTCAGTCAACTTTTTCAATTATTAATGTAACGCTTAGTTAATTGCATGGTTCACGATTTTTAGACGCGGTCGTCATATAAATAGAATATGGGTTAGTTTTTGTATTTAGCGTTAGCGAAACGCGCCTGGAGAAGATAAAAAAAAGTGATTTGGCGTTTAGTGGTGAATCTCTCTGGGGAATCTCTCTAAAAATTACCTTTTTTGGTTCCTGTCATCGTCAAAATTAACTATAATAAATTAAACTGATATCTCTAGGCTAATGAACTAATTATAGCACAATATGTAGTAGAATGCACCAAAAGTACACTATATTGTTCAACAAACATCAACGGTGCACTAGAAAAACGTAAAATAAAACATTTTTTTTTTTAGAATTGCTTCCCATCCAAAAATTTAAAGACATTTATAATACAACGTATATGCATATGATTTAACATTTAATTACAGTGACTCTTTATTGATAATAACAAGGAAAAAACCCTTTTACTCTTATTACCACAAGCTCCCCTTAACAAATAAAAAATAAATAAAATAAACTACGATAACAAATAATGAAACAAAATAATAACAAAAAAGATTTGGTATAGAACACAAAATAAAAATGAGCAAATTATAGGAAACAACCGTTTTAGTCGTTGGTTGTGCAGGGATTTCAATTCCTCATTTACACAGGGCTAGAACAGATAAAACCCTTTCATAATTCCTGAACATCTTCCATATCTTATTGACGATTAAAGTTGTGTCAGAAGTCTTAAAAAAAAATCTTTTTGATTGTCGTTTTGCATAGACACAACTTTACTATACGCGTTTTACTCCCATCTAGAAACAACTTCTTTGGAATGTGTTCGTAAAACCCTTCCTTTCTTAAGTGATCTATAATTTCCTACAAAAAAACGAAACCTACCCCGTTCATTAAAATGCTTATTACTTTTCCCTGTTTCATTATTACTTCTTTTTCAGTACTATTTTACAAGAATTGTAATACTTCTTTCTTGTATTGTTCACAGCTTCACTTTTTCTAGAAAATAACAAACCACCCACCACTAACCAATAGGTTCTCGAATTCCACTAGTCAAAATGATTTAATGACATTGACATTTTTGTTATTTGTTAATAAAATCGATTGGAAACTATGTGTAATTCCCCTGATCGAGAGAAACAGTTTCCTGATCAAGTGACTTGAACTCTTGAAAATGACCGCGAATGGTGCGATCTCGCCAAAACGTCTTAAAAAAACAAGTACTTCACAGTATCGATAAAAATCCTTCAGCATACAATACTATCCAGAAATATATATATATATATATATATATATATATATATATATATATATATATATATATATATATATATATATATATATATATATATATATATGCCCACAAGGTAGCGTAACGGAACCGTGGAGGGGGAAATATTACAGAAATCTTTCACCCTTTCTTCACGTGGTGCCACCGATCGCCTTCGCCTGTCAACCATGCGACGTCACGTGTCTCTCGGGACCGGTTTCTAGCCTTTCAGCCGTCATCAGCCGAGCTCCAGACGAACGCAAGGAAAGCAGTTCGGAGAGACGATCGGGGCCAGACCAGATCAACTGGCCATTTTAATGACGGGTCGTGATCGCACACAACTCACGCCAGGCAGAATGTTACGAGCGGTCCTGACTGCTACGAGCATTCGCCGTATGATAACGTGAGTTGTGTGCGATCACGACCCGTCATTCAAATGGCCAGTTGATCTGGTCTGGCCCCGATGGTCTCTCCAAACTGCTTTCCTTGCGTTCGTCTGGAGCTCGGCTGAAAGGCTAGAAACCGGTCCCGAGAGACACGTGACGTCGCATGGTTGAAAGTTCGGTGGCACCACGTGGAGAAAGGGTGAAAGATTTCTGTAATATATATATATATATATATATATATATATATATATATATATATATATATATATATATATATATATATATATATATATATATATATATATATATATATATATGATCTGAATGGCAGAGGAGAGCTCAGGACCGCGAGAGTTGGAAGCATGCTCAAGAGGCCTTCATCCTGCAGTGGATTGATACGGGTTGATAATAAATTTAATAAATTAAAGGTTTCACTCTTCCAAAAATTCGATTTCCAATACAAATAACAGAGGAAATTTATTTTTTCGGTTACAACTTGATTTTTCGGTATTAAAAAACTTTTTTTGGAAAAAATGAACATACAACTTTTGTAGGGCATTAAATTTGCTACAAAAAAGTTCCTCTGAGCAAACACTGTCCGACCAAATTAATAATGCTAATATACGAGATCAACAGCCATTCAGAACGAATATAAAAGTGATGTCTGAATTACCGGAAGATGTACAAATACGCACAAAAATAAGGCGGCAATTCACTTATCTCGTTTATATTCAAATGATTATGGATAAAATAGTTAAAAATATATCTAAAACAGGCATCAAAATCCGAAACACTGATTTCAATGTTGTTTGCTACCCTGACGATGTGGTACTTATTGCTGACTCGAAAGAATCTACAGAGACCATTATACTCCTTTAATCAAACAGTAAAGCAAGTAAATTTGTTCATTACACAGACAAAATCAAATGCTTTGTAACATTCAAAGAGCCGATAAGATGCAAATAAATGATCTACTAGAAGATTATAGAGCAAACAAACCACTTTAAATATTTGGGAGTTGAAATAACAAGTTTTGGAAATTTACAGAATGTAGTACAGAACGATGAAAGCATTCCGAATCTCAGGATGCATAAGGGACATCATATGGAGGCACAAATAAATCAATAGACACTAAAATAAGAATATATAAATCAGCTGAGACAGCGAATTAAATACTGGAACAGCACACACAAGCAGAATGGACGACAATAGACTTGCAAAGAACGATAAAATAAACAATCCCGTCGGGAAAAAGAACACAGGGTAAAGCATCAAGACGCTGGAGAGAATGTTGAGACATCTACGTTCGAAACAAGCAGTGGTCTACAAACAGATGGTCATCCATATTATAAAGAAAAAAGAGTTATAAAATCAGCTATGTTGTGGACTTATAATGAAAATCCCTAGTATCAGTCTTACAATACAATGGCACCAACAATATATATGGAGAGTAATTGAGCCAACACAACAACAGGGGAAAAACGTGTTTCTAAACATTTAATTTGTAGCCTCTGTGAAACTGTACTCATTGTAACTTTGGTTTATATCACGTTAACTTTCTCGATGAACACATGATCTTTATCTTAAAACTGTCAGTCCTATCATTGAGATCAATCCCAACCTATAATATGATAACCACTGTAGCGATATGACTTTCCGCTAAATCAACACTTGTGGAATTCGAGAGTAATAACTCTAAAACAAATTTATAACTCAAAAATACTGTGACGACACGATACATTTCAAATTGAAAGAGATCGCTTAACAATCCAAACATTAAAGCACTAATAGAAGCTTAAATAAAACTTGGGCGGATCAATAGACATAAAAGAAGAAACAAAAAATAATAAATATCGTTATAATACAGTCCACATTCACCCACAAGAAAAATACGACAACCAAAAAATTAGGTGATGCGATGAAAATAAAGATAATTGGTCCGACCAGCGGGTTCCCCTCATTTTTTTTTTACACGATATACTTAAAATGATCTAAAACATCCATCTCCTCTCCCATTGCATATCTGTTATAAGGAAGTCAACTTTTTTCTAAAGCGAAATAACACTAACTTCACTCTTGAATATTTTTTAAAATAGTCCAGTAAATGTAATGGCAATATTTAACATTTATCAGATGGTAAACGCGTTTTTGAAGTTTAATTCGTCAATGTTAATTTGATATAGCCAGCAATTTCAAGGAATTTATAATAATTTTTAAGTTAATTTAACGGAAGCTCATTAATCAAAAGCCCATTTATTTACAGAAAAAAGAAATTCAAGGAAAACCTTCTCTGAGAAAGTTTTATTTAATATTTACGAGGTATGGCCGACTGAAAGATGGAACACAAGACAAGCATATTTAGTTTTACTTCATGTATGTGCTCTGTTAGTCACTTTTAACGTAATTTAACCGAATTTCGTTAATCAAAAGCCCATTTATTTATAAAAAAAAGAATTGAAAAAGAAGCCTTCTCTAAGAAACTAATATTTACTATTTTTGAAGCGTACTTGACTCGTACAGGGACCAAAGGACAAGATGTTCGCCCTTACTTCATGTAAGTGCTCTGTTGGGATTTTTGAAGTGAGCCCATTTATTTACAGAAAAAAGATCAAAGAAAGGCTTCTTTTAGAAACGAATATTTACTATTTTTGAAGCGTAGTTAAGTGGTAGCATGTTTATCCTTACTATACGTAAGTGTTCTCTTGGTGATTTTTAAAGTGATTCAGCCGAAATTCGTTAATGAAGAGCCCATTAATCAAAGAAAAAGGAAATGTAAAGAAGCCTTCTCAGAGAAAGTAATATTTACTATTTATGAAGCTTACTTGACTCTTACAGGAACAAAAGGACAAAATGTTCACCTTTCTGTAAGTGCTCTGTTGGGGATTTTTCAAGTGGACCCATTTATTTACAGAAAAAAAGAAGTTCAAAGAAAGGCTTCTTTGAGAAACTAATATTTACTATTTTTGAAGCGTACTTGACTCGTACAGGGACCAAAGGACAAGATGTTCGCCCTTACTTCATGTAAGTGCTGTGTTGGGATTTTTGAAGTGAGCCCATTTATTTACAGAAAAAAGATCAAAGAAAGGCTTCTTTTAGAAACGAATATTTACAAGTTTTCAAGCATAGTTGAGTGGTAGTATGTTTATCCTTACTTTATGTAAGTGTTCTCTTGGTGATTTTTAAAGTGATTCAGACGAAATTCGTTAATGAAGAGCCCATTTATTTACACAAAAAAGAAATATAAAAAAAGCTTTCCCTGAGAAAATACTATTTACTATTTATGAAGTGTAGTTGCCTCGTGGAGCGACCAGAAGACAAGATGCGTATTCTTACTTTATATAAGTGCTCTGATGGTGATTTTTAAAGTGATTCAATCGAATTTCTTTAGTCGAAAGCTCATTTATTTACACAAAGAAAGAATTGCAAAGAAACTCTTCTCTGAGAAAGTAATATTTACTATTTATAATGCATATTTGACTCGTAGAGGGACCACATGACAAGATATTTATCCTTACTGTATGTAAGTGCTCTTTTGGGATCTGAAGTGCTTTAACTGAAATTCGTTATTGAGGAGTTCATTAATTTGCAGAAAAAAGAATTTCAAAGAAAGGCTTCTCAGAGAAAATACTATTTACTACTTTACGAGGTATGGTTGGCTGGTACTCCTCCGCCACTAGACAACCAATAGTACCTCGCGGAATCAGTCTGATCTTATAGGCTCTTCATCAATTATGCCGCTGATGATGTCAACTAAAGGAACTAAAATAATGTAATTAAACATTCGTCCTGTGTATCTTGAAGTATTTGTCCTGAAGTTATCCACACGAGCACGACTGATGATGATTATAAGGCCAGAAACAGGTCTCAGGACATTATGTTGCTTGTTTGTTGGCGGCAAAAAGAATCGATTTGTTCATTATTAATGATTAATTAATTTACCATGTGATATGTGTTAAATAAACCATTACTAGGTATCATTTTAACTACCGCATCCATCTCCCATCTTCACAGAACGAGATTAAAGTCGAACACATTAAATTTTTTTGTTTTTTTTATCACGATTTTTAAAAATATTTTATATTTAAATAAAAAAAACATACTGAATATTCCTTATAACAAATCCAATGCTTTTGTTTTTCTGCAAAAAATTGGATATAATATTTACACAATATATTATTTGACTAGTAATGGTAAAGTGATATCGTTATACGCCAGAAGAAGTAGAATGGTGGTGAGAGTGTTTGTTCCTTCCTTGTAATTTTTATTCAAAAAAAGACAAACCAATTGTACAAAAATAACTCCTGAATCCCTTTTTTTACATTTACTAATTACACAATTAGGGTAATACTTTTTAAACATTACCCTGTATATAACGTTAAACTCCCCTCTACAGTAACCCATTCTACTCTTTTCTTCTGTCACTTAACCCTACTTTGGTGCTCCACGTCATTATTTTTTTTTTGCTGGAGACCTTTTTTTATCAATCAGTGTTGCCAACCGAGAGCGAGAAAAACGGAGAGAAAAACAAAAGAAACGCGCCCGGAAATGTCAGCGGGCGTGGCCGTTGCGACTGCGGCCGCCGTCACTAGGGGTCGCTTTTCATCGTATGTCCTTGATGTTCTGCTTTGAGCCGAAGATTTTGAGCATTTGGTCCTCGTAATCGGTGATGTTGCGTTTCATGATCTCCATGCACGGACCGAGCAGGCGTTCGAATGCCTCCACGTCCAAGACTGCAAGAAAAAAAGTTGGCATTAGATATAAATCATTAGAAATATAAATATACAGAATTTATGGTTATAAAATCTCGTTACAGGCTTCTATAACTATTATGTCTGATTATTGGGTTGGTGCAAGAGTCTGTCCCGTTTTTGACATTAGATTACATTGCCCTGTAAAACCGAAATGGAGTCTAGTTAACAGCACTTTCGACATACCAGGTGTGGCGGTTAATAATACTTTTTTTAAGAGATGACGCTGGAAACAGCGGTCGGTTAACAGTCTAATCTCTTATGTCATTTTCTTCACTTCTTTCTTCGTTTCTACCACTTCTGCACTTGGCTGGGAACTCTTGTCCCGTCCGCCGTACTCGCCAGACTTGGCCCCTTCCGAATATCACTTCATTTCATCTATGTCTCACGCACTTTCCATGAAACACTTCAACTATTATGGAGATGTCGCACAATGGCTTGATGACTGGGACCACCTCAAAAGGACATCCAGAAATTGCCCAGAGAGATGGGAAAAATGCTCAGCTAGCGATGGCGCATACTTTAAATAAACCATTTTTTACCTATCTCCCAAATTAAACGTGTTTTTTTTAAGAAAAAAATAAGAATTATTAATCGCCACACCTGGTAGAAACCTCAGAACGTCTATGAGCACAGGCCATTGAACAGAAGAATACATTCTTCATTTGAATTGTGGTTGTGTGCTCCTGACAATTTTCAATACGTCGAAACTTTGTTGAGTAATGAATGTACATAAACTTTTGTCATCACAAAACAGAACACCTCGTTGCAGCAGTGTTTTGGAGACGAGTATGTGTAGAACACTCAATTAAAATTATAAAAGAATCTGTTGGATTATTATTTGGTGCATGCCAACAAATGTTCAAACTTTATTGGATGAAGAAGATATACTAAAATAGAATAGTAAATACTACAGAAAATAAGTAAAAACGCTGAAAAATTAAATCAACTTTATTTTTGACGCCTGTTGGAACAATATAATTAAACATAACCTATCAACATCCCACTGCGTACAGCACAAACATTTATTGACTATATGTGGTAATTTTGCGTCGTACATATTTTTGTCGCACAGTAAATTCAATACACACGCAAATTTTTATTAGTGTGGACTCAGTTTTAAAACAATTTTTTCACACAACCCGATATAACATGTATTGTTTCTGACGAAACAGTGTTTACAATTAGTTAAATTTATGATCTTGTTGATTGTTAGAAGGAAAAAAAAACATTATTTATGTTTATACTAAATGTAACCTTGTGAATAATTTTTCTATTATTACCAGTCACGTTAATAGATATAGTCTGACATAAATTTCTTTTCAAATCCATAAACAGAAATTCGATACAACGAACTGGCGAAGGAAAAAGCAATTTCAAAACAACTATTGGATATTGTTATTGTTAAAAAACTTTGTGCACTGGGCGAAAAGAATTGCAACACCCAGTATACAGGATAGTCCGTAACTGTATGCTGCAAAGTCTAGTACAGCAATAAAAACCGAGCTTGTTATAAAAGATAAAGGAATACAGAAAGAGAAATAATAGTTTTATAGTGACCCAATCACGGGAATCCGTCCCATCTACAAGAAATGTAGCGGGATACTTTTAGAAAAAGAACCCGGACGGCGCAAACACGAACATAAACATTGAAAATAACGAACATTTCCTTCAAGTCTCCTAATGGAACCTTCGGTATGAAACATTAAACTCGAACAGATTTGCCACTAAACAACAATTCACTTTTTCGTGCGTTTCGCTAACCATGTCGGCATCATCGGGTGACGATTCAATTTAGTTTTAAACGAACACTAAATCGTATTCGATTTTTATGACAACTGTACCTAATGAAGTGTGTAAAAATCATATGTAACCAAAGAGGTATTCTAACAATACAATCTAAACTATCATGAAAAATGTCAGATTGGTCACACAGCTTATTAAAATTCTCACACATTGTAAACAGTGGAGATCTTACATACACAGTATGCCTTACATACAAAACTACCATCGCCATCTATTGCAACAATATATAATCTGAAAGCTGTATATCTCCTCTAACTCCCTCTTCGATCAACTTTAAAGTGAAGTCCAGTATCTTTTATGAAAATACGCTAAAGCCTATCTATTCATCAATTTCAGTCTATTATGTCTGCTTGATATCAGTTTTTGTTGCAGTATAAGCGCCATCTCAGAGGACCGTCGCTGTTCGTGAATTTTTGGCGAAAAAGCAAGTGTGGGTACTTCAACATCCTCCGTATTCGCCCGATTTATCTCCATGTTATCCAAACTCAAACTGGTCATGAAAGGCACGTTTTATGACAGTGTTACACAAGCTGTGGTGAGAATCATAGTGATTCCGAAAAAGGACAAAAAATCTTAGGTAGCATTGGTTTGGTGCCATTTTTTTAAACACAATGTCGTTCATTTTATGAAAATACGCTAAAGCCTGTCTATTCATCAATTTCAGTCTATTCTGTCTGCTTGATATCAGTATATATCAAGCAATTTGGCTCAAAACTACTGAAGATTAAATCTTTTTGTTCATATCAATTTTCAATGTAGTTTGACCTGGTACACACACACACGTCTCGTGATCCTTCGTTTCCAACAAAGCGATTCATAAATAATCCATTTATCGTGACTGTTTATGAATCCCTTCGGAAATTAATCGTTTTCCTCGTGCATGCTACTTAAATGTCAGGACTTTACGCTATTATGCGACAATCTACAGCTGGCTACAATCTTAACTAGCTTAATAATTTAAGTATCGTCTGAATGATTGTATATATATATATATATATATATATATATATATATATATATATATATATATATATATATATATATATATATATATATATATATATATATTCCCTTTTTTTGGGTCTTTCACCACGATCTAAAACTCCAAAAAATATCCAAAAATATCTGTTCTTATGTATATAAAGAATCACCGGGTAAAAAACCAAAAACAAAACGGAGACAAACTTTTCAGTGATTCTTTTTCTGTAATAAATTTGCCTAACAAACAAAATTTAAAAAAATTTAAAAAAATCCTAAAATAAATACAATCTTCATAATGTTAACGTTGCTGGAGGTATTCACCTCCCGTTTTCAAAATAAATCTAAAAAATATATTATATTAATTTTTATATACACTGAAAAGATAGAAAATAAATATATTTTGTGTATATTTCAATGATACTTACATTGACAATAACAGTTTTTACCGACAGTGACATACTACCAAAAAAATATATAGGTGAGGTTTATTGTGTATTGAAATACTTAAACGTTTTTAATTGTATTATTTAGAAAAAATTTTCAATAAAAACTATTATTGTCAATGTAAGTATCATTGACATATACACAAAATATATTTACTTCCTATCTTTTCAGTATATATAGAAATTAATATAATTTATTTTTTAGATTCGTTTTGAAAACGGGAGGAGAAGACCTCCTGAAACATTAACGTTAAAACAGTTATTATTTTAACGTTAAACAGTATTTATTTTAGAAAATTTTTGTACTTTATATTGTTTTTTTTCGTTAGGCAAATTTATTACAGTAAAAGAATCACTGAGAAATTTGTCTCCGTTTGGTTTTTTGTTTTTACTCAGTGATTCTTTCTTTAAACACGCCACAATCATTTAGACTTAAGTTTTCAAGAATTATCGATATTAGACATTGCTGCTTCTAGTTTTTTAAGACCATGAATATTATGGTTTATTGTTCAGAATTATGCACAAGAACAGGGTTCTGGTACTCCTAAACATTTCCAAGGGCATGGTGAAAGAAATTTTAGATATTTTTGCTGTAGAAAGTTTCGAACATGATTGTTAGGCTTATTGAGTTCTTATGGAAGTTAATTTTGTTTAGATGGTCAAGATGGTCGGACCTTTTCGTTAATGCCTGATCCGAATTTTGAAAGAAATACTTACAAGCTAGCTTGACGTCTCCGTCGGCGAAAGCGGAAGCTGCTCGTGGACGATGAGTGACCAGAGCCAGTTCTCCGAAGTATCCTCCTTTGGAAATGCGATTGATTTCAATTTGTTTACCGCTATCGTCCAACACGCTTATCACCACCTCGCCGTTTTCTACGAAGTACATACCGTCGGCTGCATCACCCTGAAACATAATAGATGATATTTCGTTAAATTGTTCGAGGCACCTTTAGAAACAAAATAATTTTGTTAAATTGTGTAACACTCTTTTAGACACGTTTTTTTTTAAATTTTGATTTACGCATCGGCTACTATGGCCATTTGGCGTTTCATCTCTTTTAGTATATCCTAATGCCTCCTTAAAGTTGAGTAGACTAATACGTCACTCAATAAGTTCGTAGGATGACTAATTAAAACAAGTTTTAGGCAAAATTTTACTACATAGTCTCATTCAAGAGCAATACATTGATTCCAATGCTTCTTTAACATTTCGATGCCTTTTTTGTAGAACGATGGAGCCAAATCTCTTTCCCTGGAGTTTTCTTTTTAGGCTTGCAAACAGGTAGTAGTCGCCGGGAGGCAGATCCGGAGAATACGGTGGATGGGAAAGCTTGTGACTTGTGAACCTTTGTTCTTCCTTTGTCAAGGTAATCAATGAATAAAATACCTTGCGCATTCCAAAATACGAATGCCAAAACCTTACCAGCTGACATTTGCGTTTTTGTTTGTTTTGGACGGCTTTTGCCAGTTGCCTTCCACGCAGCTGACTGCGGATTTGACTGTGGAGTATAGTGATTGATCCGTGTTTTATCCATTGTCACATATCGCATGAAAAAATTTGTTTTATTGCGCTGAAACAGCTCCAAACAGTGCGCTGAATCGTCGACGCGTTACTGTTTTTGTCTGACCGTGAGCAAACACGGTATTCACTTCGAACAGAGCTTTCTCATGGGCAAATGTTGAATACACTGCCTTCTAATATCTTTAAAGTGTCAGCCCAGGTAACTTCAATTTACGATCGGTCAAAACTATTTATATAAGTAGTACGAAAATTACGCGAACGAAATGAGGTCACGACTCTTGTGTAAAAAAGAATACGAATAAGAAGAGCAGAAGAAAAGAGAAGACAAGAAAAGAGAAAGTAAAAAAAAAGAAAAAAAAACAAAGAAAACAAAAGAAAGAAAGAAGAAAAAATTAAAGAAAAGAAAAGAGAAAAGGAGAAAAGAAAAGAAAAGAGAAGAGAAGAAGAAAAGATAAGAAGAAAAGAGAATTGGAGAAGATAAAAAGAGAACAAGAGAAGGGAACAAGAGAAGAGAAGAGAAGAAAAGAAGAGAAAAAGATAAGATGAAGAGAAGAAAAAGAGAAGAAGATAAAGGCGATAGCGTAAATGCAATAAATATTACCTGCTTGATAATCCTTTCTCCATCTGCGAAGGTGCGAGGAACCAAAGCATCAGCCAGATTCATCCTTTCATACGGTTGCAAAGTCTTTAGCATCGGCACACTCTCGATTAATGTCTCGTACATCTTTCGCTTCTTAAATGCTGATTTCAATAATATACGCCTAAAATAACAGAAACACAATTATCAAAAACGCCAAATCAATACTCATATCAGAAGCAAGAGCTTTACATGATTGAGTACTGCAATAATACATAAACACCTTTGATATAAAACAATATTTTTTTCGGTTTTATATGGATAGTTAAATTCATAGATAGTTATTTGCTTTAGTTAGTTTTTGTGTGAAAAAATATCGATTGGACTTTCCATTCTTGAGTATGGAATTAAAAAGTTGAAAAAGGGTTGATTGTACTGAAAACCTTTCCAGGTTATCAGCTGTATAAATGAATGTATGTAGGGTGGGCAATGATCACTATGATTTGTTTTGTACTGATTGCACACTAGTAAATGGCTTAAGAAAGTGTATCAATCTGAAACCTGGACGAGCAGTAACAATGAAATTTTTAATCAAGTAAAAAAAATTTTTAATTGATTAAAAATGAATTGAATTCTAAAATTTTTTAATCAAGTAAAAAAAAATGAGGTCTAACGCAAAAAAAGCGATAAATTACATTTAAATTCAACTGTAACCTTGAATAACTTTGGGTGGAGTGAATTTAACGAAAAATGTAAAGACACCTTTTTTGTAGCGCGTTCAATTTCGTTTGAGAATATGTTTTGTATTTTTTCAAATATTGATTCGTTCGTTAGTTAGAAAATTTCAAATTTAAAAAGTAAAATTGTAAAAATAGATGAATGTTGAAGGCACGATTACATGGAAGGGGATTGTTTGAAGTAAATTTATAATGAGACCTTTTTTTTGTAGAGAATTCAATTCCCTTCAAGAATATGTATTGCTCAAATTTTTCAAATTGATGGTCTAGGAGTTTTGGACGAAAGATGCGATTCCTATTAAAAAACCGAAAGTCGCCATGATACACTTCTTAATATAAGTATTAAGGGCTCTAACTTTCACAATATTTTTTTTTGTCATCACAAATAATATTTTTGGTATCCCTTAAAAAAAAAAATTACGATTTTTAGCCCAGTCTAGTAGGTAGTATAATAATTATTATAGCAAGATATAATATCTGTATCCATAAGTATTGCAGTTTTTTTTAATTCCATGTTCCAAAATGTTTCATAGATCAGAAACGAGGATGCAGCTTCAGGAGAATACCTTGAGTAAGAAAGAACTGCCCAGCCTAACTATTTGATTTTAATTCTCGTGACATGAGCTATCGCACTACCATTTCGATTTGATCATAGGGTGTTTTTGAATCAAGAACATCATCATCAAGCTGAGCACCATAATATTCAGCACTTACGGTTTCGTTAGGATTCAGACCATCATAGTGAATAATTCCTGTAAATCCCACCATACTGATAGTAACACTTTTTTAAAGGCGAGAAACTAGTTTTGGTTAAAGGTGATTGTCCTAGTGTTAACCGTTGTTTGTTTCTTATGCAAATTGCTGTACAGAATCCAGTTTTCATCATCAGTAATAATTTGTTGAAGAAAAGGATTTCTTATCTTTGTACTTTGTGTTTTTAGTTGCTTTAAACAATGTAGCATTCTAAGATGGAACTGGAGAATGGTAGCAACTTGTGTACAGTTGTGAGGTATCTGTTATGAAGTGTGACGCTGTCGTCATCACTGATTTTTTATACTATTATGTAATTTTGAAGTTTAAAAAACTTTTACTGCAATTAAAATAATGAATACATTTAATAATCGCCCTTTAGATGGTGGTAGCAAAGGTAGAAGGTGGAAGGACCAAAAAATGATAACATCATTGTTTGACCTGGCTCGATATGTTAAACTGTTACTATTGTACAACTTTATCGTTAGCAGGATACTATTCAGTGTAAAGTAACTTACCTGAATGTCTGACGATCCATTGCCCATAGTGATCCTTCCGTCGCGGCTTTAATGGTGGCAGCTCTGGGCATATTGTACAGGAGAGCCAATTCTCCGAAACTTCCACGATTATCGTAGGTGTGTATGTGATTTGGTACTTGACCGGGTTCACTTGCTACCAAAGCATGAAACACGCCACTATAAAAAAAGAAGCAAATGATGATGATATTGACAAACTGTTGGAAGCAATGAAATACCTCTGAATAACATAGAAATTATCTCCGTCATCTCCTTGCTTGATGACCAGTTCGTCTTTATCTACTTTCCTCTCGAACATGGCGTCGAGCACCTCGTTCATCTGCTCTTTCTCCAGCGATCGGAAAAGGAGGATGTTCCGAACCGCCTCAGACAGTCGCTGTCTCTGTTCGTCGGATTTAGGAAATATTGTTCGGGTACCATCGTCGTCTTCGTCTTCTTCTGGATCGTAGGTTTCGGCGAAGACTGACTTGCGCCTGTTTTGAAATCGGCCCACTGGTGGTTCTGGAAATATATCTAGATTTAGTAATGCGAATGATGAAATAATTTCTTTATATATTTTTTTTTCAAGTTACCGGGTGTGGTGATTAATAAGTCTATTTTTTTTAAACATATGGCGCTGGAAACAACGGTCGGTTCACGATTTCAAAACGCCATAGATGTTTAAACAATTTTGAATTTGCGTCATATTTTTTTCGTGAGAGACATGTCGAGTTTCGAACCAAATAAAGAGGGTTTGTCGTACATATTGCTTTTCTTGTTTAATTAAGCCAAAAAAGCGAATGAAAGCCATCGTATACGTGTGGAAACTTACAGTGAGAATGTTCCAATGCAAGTTTGTGGGCATTGGTTTAGATCAGGAGGTCTCCAAACTTTCCAGCCTTAGGGCTGGACTGTTTTAGGCCATACTGATTACTCCAGTAAGTCCCAAGGGCCAAAACTGTTTTAATTGTCCTGCCATTATCTATAATTCCTAAACTAGTCGCCGAGTACGCGCCCTAAACCAGCATACGTTTGCTTAATTCGCTAGTTTAATTACTATTGTGTATTGGTGTGACCGTAACACTTGACGAAATCTAGTGGTCAAAAGCGGAAATAGGTAGTGGTAGCATCCTCTATCGCTAACAGATGGAGCTAGTAGTACTTTCGAAAGCGCAGTAACAATTAAATATTCGTGAATAACCTAGTTCGTTCGAGGAAGTTCTGGTGTATTCCACTCACTTCGAGATGGCAGTAATTGGAGTATAAAAAGACTAGCGAGTCAGTCTGCCTAGCGAATGTGGAGGAAGCGAAACTGTCTGTTGTGGAATAAAGTAGTGTGTAACCCTGTTTAAAAAACATCTTCGAACCGACCAACGCTCATACGTAACAGTATATTGATTTGACTTGTTGTTTTTGTGTGGGATTTACTAGTATGAAAAAGAAGCGAAAAATAGACAGTGAATGCAGAACATTCAAAGATCAATGGAACGTTCAATAATTCGTGATCGGGTCCAGTAATAAGGCCCCATGTTTGATTTGCAATGAAACCATAACCGTTCTCAAAGAATATAACATTAAACGTCATTATAAAACGAAACATTTACGAAATTACTCAAAATATACAGGAAGTTTGCGCTCAGAAAAACTTGAAGCTTTGAAGCGCGGATTGAGATCGCAGCAATCTTTGTTTACGAAAGTCAATACTGAACAATAGGTTGCAAGTCGTGCCAGTTTTCGTGTGACTCTTGAAATCGCAAAACGCGGAAAACCATTCACCGATGATGATCAAAGAATGCGTAATTGTAGTAGTCGAAGAAACGTGCCTCGAAAAGGTAAATTTATTTAAAACTGTCAGTTTGTCAGTAAAAACCGTGGTTCGGACGGTACAAGACATCGTAGAAAATACAAGACATCCCATGATCTCAACTGTCTGACAAAAATGGACATCTTGCCTGATTTTCTCTAGCCTTGGATGAGTCAACGGGTATGTCAGATACTGCTCAGGTGTTGATTTTTACTCGAGGAGTAGATAAAAGCTATGAAGTGTATGAAGAACTTCTTGATATTGATAGTATTCATGGCACGACTACTGGGGAAGATATTTTTAAGGGAGTTAAAAATGCCGTTAATAAGAAAAACCTTCGATGGAAAAACTTGAAATTTATTACAACTGATGGAGGCAAAAACACGTGTGGGAAAAATAAAGGAGTGGTTGCAATTGTCATAGGCTGTAGAAAATAATGGTGGTTCAAAATAATTAGTCTTACATTGTATCATTCAATTTATTAAATTCCATGCGAATGTGGCAAATTCTATATAGGTGAGACATCTAGACCGTTAGATGTTAGAATAAAAGAGCATAAAAACTTTCTTTGAAAGGGCGATTTTAATAAATCTAGAATTTGTCAACACGCATGGGAATCGGGTCATAAAATCAATTGGAATAATTCCAAAACAGTATTAAAAGAATCGGTAACAAAATACAGAAGATTAAAAGAAATCTCAAATCTCTTTTAATAGTTGGTACAAGTAAAATTGGTCCACAACTTACAAGAAATATTTTTGTTTAGTATATATTTTTAAGACATTGGTTTAATCTCAAATAAAACGATAGGTTTGTCGTTTGTTTAGAAAATCTTTTATCATACAAATGTAAGAAATATGTTTGTTTAATTTACATCTTCCGGTCTCTTGTTCCCTCTCAGGCAAAACGATAGTTTTGTCACCTTTTTCTTTGGTAAAGATGGTTTTTATCACATTGGACCAGATGACGACTATATTTCATTTTTCACTAAAGTTAACACTGGGTTGTGTTGTGTTTATACTCAATATATGTTCGCTTATTCTATCTAAAAGCTTCGATAACACTTAAGGGTACTTAACCGCCAGATGTTTGATAATGGTGGGGCATATTTAGAGATGGCTTCATTTAAGTATTTGAAACCAGCATTTTCATTTATACTGTGAACAAGTGTAGTGTCGTGTCGTTCCCAAATAATTCCAAGGGTGAGTGTATCACTGAACACTTTGTTGTCTATTAACGTTTATTAGTTGTGAGTTTGTCACTGAACACTTTGGTTTCTATCGATTTATATTAGTTTTGAGATATATTTAAAGCTCTATTATTTATATTTAATGTTTTCATTAGTATTAAAAGATTACTATATAAGTGAATTTCTCACTGAACACTTTGTCTTCTATTGATTTTTGTATTTTTGATAAGTATTTAAAGATTACTTCATTTCTCTTTCCCACAGAATGCTGTTCTGATTATTATTAAATATTCAAGTACAATTATATTAATTGCGCGTTCTCCCTTCAAACCATGAAGTGGGTAAATGCTGTTTTGCTTTTCTAGTATCTGGAGCAGATACATCGCGCGCTGTCCCTTTGTACCAATTGCACAACTCAGTACTAGAGGTTACACCATAGGGTGCAGTTGGATAGTCCATCATGTTTTGGTTAGCTCTTTGAGTGGGTATCTCGCGCGCTCTCCCTTGATACCCCGTCCATATCCGAAGCTGGCACTGTTGCGCGTTCTCTCCTCAGTGTCAGGAACAGTACCCAGAATGATAATTTTATTATTAGCTGATAAAATTATCATTGTTGAAAATGTATGATCTGTAATTTAATAAATATTGAGAGATCATTGTTGAAAATGTATGATCTGTAATTTAATAAATATTGAGATCTCCATGGTGTTGTCGCGCGCTCTCCCTTTAATACCATGAAGTGGGTAAATGCTGTTTTGCTTTTCTGGTATCTGGAGCGGGTGCATCGCGCGCTCTCCCCTTGAACCCATTGCACAACTCAGTACCAGAGGTTACACCTTAGGGTGTGGTTGGATATCCATAATGTTTTGGTTAGCTCTTTGGGTGGGTATCTCGCGCGCTCTCCCTTGATACCCCGTTCATACCCGAAGTTGGCACTGTTGAGTGTTTGCCCCTCAGTGTCAGGAACAGTACCCAGTTTGATATTTGATTATTGACCGATAATAGTATCATGGTTTGAGTTATGTTCAGAATCTTTATTTGAATTGATGTTGATTGATATCATTGCTACTATAACTGATGTGCTAACGAGTGTATCTCGTTGAGTATGTGAATAGCTTCATGATAAGATCTGATGAATCTAAAGTAACAGATAGTAAACAGATAATAGTTTGATGGATTCAGAGTGTTCAGGGTTACTTTTATTTCCAGGTAGTTAAAGCTGCAATGCTTGGAGGCCACCACCATGCTCATCTCGTATCGTTACGAACTACAAACTATTGTCAGTGGAAAATCACAATTATATAAATCTCATTAGTATTTTTTACAAATGAAAACCCCGCGGTTTCATTCGCGTTAATTTAGCTTTACCGTTCCTGAAGGATTTTCAGGATAAAAAACATATGTGTGATTCAGGATATATAAATTTCAAACATCGACATACATTCATATATGATACTCTTTACCACAATATAACAACCGAGAGTGAAACTGCGGGATGTTCACTAGTTTATAATTTAATGAGATACATTTCAATTATTTGTTAGTTATTATGCTTAAGTTCAGTTTTCTGCGTATTATACTTGTCATTAAGCTTTACCCAGCAAGTAAATAAAAACGAGTTATTATCATTCTGTGTTATCATTCTATATTATCATTAATAATAACAACAATAAGCCAATAGCTGTCGCGGGCCGGATTGATGACACTAACGGGCCGTAATTTGGAGACCGAAGGCTTAGATAATTCAAAAGTGGTAATTTCGACTTGAAAGATAAATAACGCCCAGGTCAACCGAAACTATTTGAAGATGCCGGCCGAATTGCAAGTATTGTTGTAAGAAGTTGATACAACAAAAAAATGGCAGAGAGGTTAAATGTTCGTCGCCGAACTATTTGTGATGGTCTGCATGCCATGATAATCTAGAAAAAATCGACATTATTAACCGAAACAGCTTTTAATAACTTTGAAAAATCACCGACAATTTTTTTAAACAATTACAAGATATGATATGAAACTACTGTGAGATGCCAAGTCAAGTCATACCCACTTAAAACATATATGTAAAGCGCACGAATTTTTAAAAGAAAAGTAACGTTACTTTTTGGTTATACTAGTATACAGTACAATAATTGAAATAACATCATTATTAGCCAGAATTTTTGAAGACAGCTTCGTGTAATAAATCTATCCACAAAAAGCTCATCAAAATACAGGGTGGCGCAAAATAAGATTTTGCTCTGTAAAATTTGAACGAAACATAATAAATAAAGCGTCTACACAACAAATGAACATTTTATTCTAGATATAACCTTAGTACACATAAGATATAATAAACATTAAAAACTACAAATAACTAAAAAGTTTTGATACCTTCAAAAATAGGAATCTTATTTTGCACCACCCTGTATATTTATTTGTGTTAATGACGTACTGAACGGAATAAGATGAACATTCAAAAACTCCACTTGCGTAACGAAATGTTCGCTTTCCTTGGAAATACCAATAAACACTCGAAATGTATAAATAAAATCGCACATGAAAATTACGTATCGAAAAAAAAATTGCGTCTGGTTTTCCACAAAACTTTAAACCACTTGTTAGCAGCCTGTTCCAGTAGTCGTTGGATACTATGGTAGAATTTTGTTTGTGTTATTTTTCACACTAGGGTAGGATAGTTAGCAGAACAAATTACAGCAAGAAAAATGTTAATTGCAGAAAGGTAACATCAACATTTTGCGAAACCGATTTCGCTTTTACTGGTCTGGTTATGGAAGATAAAATAAAATATTCCTGGTAAAATAAAATATAGAGATAAATATATCCTGTCAACAATATCAAAAATATCGAGTATAGTGCGTTTCAAGATTTATCGTCGACCGATTGGTTGCAATAAACTCTTAACACCCCTGCCGTAACGAAACCCGTCAAAGTTGCAAGAAACGTAAACAGGGGCGGGCCTAATAAAATATCAGGTAAAAAGATAAAATTAATTTTATATCTGGTTTAGTAGTTTCGAAATATTTTAGTTTAGTTCGCATTCTTTTCCAAAAGCAAATGTGTTGACGAAAGCCACAAAGGCTTAATTCGAAACTAAATGTATGCTATGTATGAAGAGCAAACTGTGCCTGCATTGCATTCATTGCAACAACGACTGAGGACATATGAAACCAACATTCTTTGCAGCCGAACTAGCCTCCGGGGAATATTATGTCTAATGGGTTTTGCATATCGGATCATTAATAAAAGACAAATATTAATGGAATCACAATGATTGCGACGATGGCGGTTTGACTACTTAAACACTATAAAATAATCATATAATTAAAGAAGTGATTACACATAACTTTTTCAAAAATCTTAGAGGAGGAAAGTAAGCTTATTGGACGATAATTTTCAATTTTATTATTATTTTTTTATTATTATTGTTATTCGCGTATGGGCCCTGGTGGACCACGCGAAGTACAATTAGAGGCGCTTGTTGTTGTTAGCCCTCCTTTGCGTCCATACTAATTTCATTCTTTCGCTATGAGCTTTTAATCCTAAATCTCACTTTGTGTAATATTTGCTGATCTTTAATTGCAGCAATCCATTTAATTATTTCTACTTTAGTTCTACTCCTATTTTCATAAAATTCGACTATTTGTCTAGTTAACCTACTCGGATTCATCCGTTTTAAGTGTCCGTAAAACTTAAGTCTTCTTTTTCTCATATCGCTATGTATATCTGTGTATTGTTGGATTTCTTGGTTTTCTCGAAGTCGGTATGTTGTGCTATTTATTTGTTTGGGGTCTAGGATTTTTCTTATGATTTTTCTTTCCTTCTTTTCAATGTCCTCGATGTCCCGCTTTCTATTCAAAATGAGCGTTTCTGCACATTCTGGCTTAATAACTGTGTTGTATTATGTTATTGGTCGCTTTTTCCAACCCATTTTCCATGATTATTTCACCCAAATATTTGAATTGAGAGACTCGTCTGATGTTACTATATTTTGTTTTTAGAAATGGTGTTCTTAGTCTGTTGCAGGTCATGTATTGTGTCTTTTCAAAGGAAATTTGGAGTCCTACCTTTTCTGCTGTTTCTTTTAGGATTTCAATCTGTTTCTGTTTCGTTAATACATCTTGAGCTAAAATTGCTAGATCATCAGCAAATGCCAGACAATCAATTTTGATGTTGGTTCTCCCCAGTTTAATGGACTGGTCAATATTCAGGGCCGACTTTTTTTCACGCCACTCCTGTATTACTTTTTCTAGAACACAGTTCAATAAGAGTGACGAGAGTCCCTCCCCTTGTCTCACTCCAGTTTTAATTTCGAAGGGCTCTGAGATATCACCCATGAATTTAACTTTTGACTTTGTGTTAGTTAACGTTGCTTTAATAATTGCCAGCGTTTTCAGATCTAGTCCTTGTTCTTTCAAGATTCGGAATAAAGATTCGCGGTCAATAGAATCATATGCTTTTTTGAAATCCACAAATGTACAGACGAGATTTTTATTGTACAGTTTTTGATGTCTTAGAATCAACTTTAGATTCAGGATCTGTTCAGGGCGGGATCTGCCCGGTCGAAAACCTGCTTAATATTCACCAATGTTAGGTTCTAACTGTCCCTGTGCTCTGTCTAGTAAACATTGAGATAGAATCTTGTAACAAACTGCTTTTACGGTTTACATCCGCTCTATCTCACAATCTCACATCTTACATCTAGTCAAGTAGTGATCCGTGTCTATATTTGCTCTTTTCCTGACTTGAACATTCAAAATCTCTTTATAATTGGGGTACGAAATGGCAACATGGTCAATTTGAAATTCGCCCATGTACATGTTTCGGCACCTGCAGGTCTTTTGTTTTGTTATTTTCTTCTTAAAAATGGGTTGACATTATTTTTAGATTAAACTGCGAACATAGTTCAACCAATCTTCTACCATTATGGTTAGTCCAATTATGGGCGGGAAAACTGCCGACTGTTTTCCTGTACTTTTTTTCTTTCCCTAGTTGGGCGTTGAAATCACCCAATAGGATTTTTACATGGTTAGAGGGAATTTTATAGATAGTCTTTTCCAGAATTTCCCAGGACTTATTTACTTTTTCAGGATTAATGTATAGTTTTTGTTAGCACACTTGAGGGATAGTGTCATAAGTCGATTATTTACTGGCTGGACATATGTTATAGAACCAAGAATGGTTCTTGAGACAGTGAAAGCAACACCGAGATATGGTGTATTTTTGAGTATTATTTTGTCCGTTTTACTTTTAAAAAGTCTGTAGTTGCCGAATTCCAAGGTGTTATCATTTGTCAATCTGGTTTCTTGCAAAGCTAAAATTTGGATTTTCTGCTGATTTAATGTTCGCCCCAATTCGTGTAGTTTTCCTTGACGCAGGAGAGAATTGATATTTACCGTTCCAAAGAAAGTTTTTGTTTTCGGTTTCAGACGTTGGCCAGAGGTCTCCGACTCCCTCTGAAAGATTTTGCGTTTAAGTCCAGACGCCCCAGAATCCGAAAGTCCGGTTGTACTAGCAAAGCTGGCAGAGGATTGTCTACCTCCTGGGGTAATTTTGTAATTACTAGAACGCTTCATCTTGTACTTTGAATTAATGGTTTGAACCATGAAGGTTCAGAGGTTAAGACTGGAGGGGTTAGTTCCAGAATTTAAATATCAGCCGCACCACTGGTGAACAGACGCTGACCACTCAACCGCTTGATACAAGTCAGACGCTAAGTGGATTTAGTTTTTTTTTGTCCTGGTTCGGGGCTGCTTATTTTGGGATATTCGCAGCTGTCCATTAATATCTAATGGAACTTTCACTATCCACCACCCGTGACCCGTTCAGTACCTTATGCGAGGTATACTGGAGGTATACTTTCAATTGTATATTATTTATAATAATAAAATATTATCAGCACCTGCCGTATTTTTTTTAAGCTAAATATCATACCATGACTATCCTCCAACCGGATCAAGAATGCTTCTTATTTATCATCATTTTCAAACGAACAAAATACTTTCACACTTTGATAAACCGATCTTTTTCCTTCTCCTCTTTTTCCCTTTCCTTTTTCTTGGCTTTCCACCAAGTAATAAAAAAATTATAAATAAAAATAATCATGTCCTGTTTAATTAATTTCTGACGCGTCAATTGTGACGAGAAGCATTTTGTTTATTATTTAAAATATATTTTAATAAGAATGGCTGGCATGTTATCAAGAATACCCTTGTTATTTTAGATTAGCTATAAAATATATCCGCGTATCGCGTCGTTGTATTGTTGTAAAATTGCCAAAAAGAGTCGGCGTGCCAAACACCACGACAATTTCTCAAAGCATTATGTAACAAATCCCCGATCGAGGGTAACGGTGGACATAATTTTCGAGTAAAATTTTATGGTTGTTTCTTATCGTAAATTTACCTTAAACAAACAAAATTGTAGGCTTTTGTCAGAGTCATACTGTTAAAAGTTGGGTAATCTCTTCACGTTTGTGAATATTTTTTCATGTTGATATCAAATTTTACTTATACGGTGATGTTAAATAATTGACTAACTGAAGACAAATCAAAGCCAATCTAAACGAAAATATTGTATATACCACAGAAATTTTACAATATGTAAATATAAATTGCGAATCAAACACAGATTTTTGATTACAAGCCTTAAAAAAAAGCGAGCTCTACGAACTTTCCGGGCAACCCGATAAGATATGCCATATATGAAACAACTGTAGTTGGTTTGCATGTGTATCCAGCACTATCCAGACACACGAAACCTACAAATTTGGCATTTAAGAAACATTAATGGCATTTATCATTTTTTAAAAACTACGCCCTTTAGATGCCGTCCTGTTGTACGAATTCATTCTTGAAATCTGCTGTTGAGATTCCTCCTTGACCGCTTCAACATCTCAGCTGTGTGAATTTCATCCTGAATTCTTGGTCGAGTCGTGTACACTTTACTCTTGAGATAGTTCCATAAGAAAAAATCACAAACGGACAAATTTGGCGATCTAGAACCCACTGTCGAGCCAAGTAAAACCATAGAAAGCACTACTTCGACATATAGTACTCTTGAAAGTTCATCGTCCAGCTCTGAGAAGGCAGAAAGCTTCCCTCCAACTGAATTGTCGTCTGAAGAAACTACTACTGAGCAAAGTACAACTATACTTCCTCGGCGTATAATACTCCTTGAAACTTCCACGCCAAGCACTGAATCAACAGAAAGGGTTCCTCCAACTCAGCTATCATCTGAAGAAAGTATTACCGAGCAAAGTGCAACCATAGAAAGTACTTCCTCGACGTATAGTATCATTGAAACTTCTCCGCGAAACACTGAAGCTGTACAAAGCGTCCCTCCAACTGAATTGTCATCTGAGGAAACTACTACCGAACAAAGTATAACCATAGAAAGCATCAGTTCGATGTAGTACTCTTGAAACTTCCACGCCATGCACTGAGAGTCAAGAAAGCGTCCGTCCAACTGAATTGTCATCAGGAGGAAACTACAACCAGGGTGGTGATAGAATGGAAAAAAATGATAATTTTGAACGGTATATATTCTTTTTACAAAATGTCTGTCCCTACGTGTTGAGTGTTTTCTGTTTTGTTTCTGTACTTTATATTTTCAACATTTTGACTTTATTTCAGACATTGTAAGTTTTTTTTGTTGCTGTGTATGTATTGTTTGATTTTGAATATTTTGCTTTTGTAGTTTGTATACATCTAAAGAAGTCAGAAAACTTCCGACGACATATATTGAGGTTTATTAAGAAATAAAATTTTAGTTTAATTCATAGTAGGGTAGAGCGGGGCTAGTTGATCATAGGGGCAAGTTGTGTAATCGGAATATCTCGAAAACTAAGCAACCTACAACAAAAGTGTAAATGGCGAAAGGCAGGGGTTATGGGAGGGAAATACATAGCGCGACTGTCAATTGCTGTCCGGTGCTCCGATAAAATAAGAGAACTCATTGTTTTTTTTTCGATGTAAAAAACATATTACAGGACATCATAATTTTTCTACCATACTCGTATAAAAACACTTAATAAGGACCATATACATATTTAAAAATTACTTAATTATTGTTCTTTCGATTATAGATGGTTATTTATTTTTAACTCTTATGATTTTTTAAAAGTTTTATTTTGTTGCCTCAACTGGGGCTAGTTGCGCTACGCGCATTCAATGCTTGCTCAACTAGCCCCACTAGATGTTCATTGTAGAAAATCAAATTTTTCTTTAATAAATGAATAACCATCAATTAATTTGTGTATGTGATGAATCTATGCAAAGTACTAATTAAAATTACTTACATTGATAATTGTATTAATGATTATTATTACTATTTTAGGATGCGTACATATAAAAGAAAGACCTCAAAAGGTTTAGCTACTAGTCAACAATTGAGTGATACAGCAACAGTTGTAGAGGAGGAAAAAATGAGTGCAAATGCTGCAGCAAAACAATTTAATATTAACAGGATGACTTTAAAGAGATATGTTTGCATTAATTGTGATAGAAACAAATATGATTAATAATTTGGGATTATTTATCATCTAACAATATTCTTAATCTCATAATTAGTTACTACATTAATTTAATATTTATTTGCGATTGGAAAGATTTAATTTTGTTTGATTTTAATTTTATTTTTCCACAGATATAACAACAATATGAGTATGTAATAATAATAATAAATAAATAATTGCTGGTAGACGTCTTAGAGAAGAGTAAATTACGAACCTAACAGAGTAAGAATCAATTTAACTTTACTTACTGTTACTACAGCATGTCAGTGACGCGAACTACGTATATATGCGTATACATGTACACAGGCCGGTGCGCATCGCCAATCTGGCACAACACGTCACTAGGGTGTCGGTGACGCGAACCCATAGGTTTTGTCCCTACCGAAAATCGCTCAACGAGGCTAAAGAAGTTCCTTTCTCTCTCAGATCTTTTTGTCCTACCGTATAATCACTATTTGATAGGTATTAATCTAGATTGTAAACAAAATGAAAGAGTTTTTGTTTAGTAAAACCAGTTATAATATACAAAAGAGATCAATAAACCAGTTATAATATACAAGAAGGGATTAATAATATTAAAGAATCACGAAAAAATATGGATCGTCCTACCTTGTCCTATATCAAAATAGGGCCCGGGTTTAAGGGCCCTATTTTGATTATGTTAGAGACAATAGTTTGTAAAATCTCGTATATCGATACTGGCACTATGAAAATTGCCATAGTTAGAAGGTAAGCGTTAATAGTTTTAGCATATAGAAAAACACTTTATTTAATGAACAGAAAATTGGCATGTTTTATTGAAATAATAAATATTTGCGGTGTAAAGAATATTCATTGGTCATGTGATTTAAGAAATAATTATACCCGTGAACTGACCTAGGTGGATTAGATTTAACATTTAAAGATTTTTTGACATCCAAACAGGTAAAATTTTATTACAACCGGGCTCAGTTCACTCTGCGGTTTGTTGTTGCAGTTCAGGGTCATGGTGGTAAACCCAATTCTCATGCATAGTTTCAAAACGACGTTTAAAATATATTTTATACTTTCGAAAAAGATCCAAATGTTGGTTAGAATGTTTTACTCGAAGTCGTTTTTGATCAGAATTTAACAAATACGGCACCTATCTTACACGTAGCTTTCCCAAGCCCAATTCCTTTTTGAAAATATAAAACATACGTTCAGTTGAGATGTCCATGGCCTTAGCAATTTCACTCAAAGTCAGCTGTCTGTGATACATAACCCACCATATCATGTATAGAATTAATTACTTGTTCAGCAGTTGCACTTATTGGACGTCCAGAACAAGGATTATCATCTAGGCCTGTACGACCACGTTGAAACTCAGCTGCCCATTCACAAACCATTGTTTTTGAAGGAGTAGAGTCCCCTGATACATTTACCATTTCACTATGAATTTCGATTGCCTTTAAACCATTTTTGACAAAGACTTTAATCACTGCACGATTTTCAATATGTCCCATTTTAAAAAATATCACTGATACGTTTACTTTAAGCTGCTGTTTTAGTACGGATGAATTGACAGATCAACTTGAAACTTCACACATGTTCATATGAAGGAAACTTCAAAATATAGATTATATAGTTCTTTTACTGCTCTATAGATGTCGCTTCGCGAATTTTGATTGTAATGTGTATCAATTGGCCTAGTAGATATTAGAACAAGCACTAGGAAAATGTCAGGGAAACTAGGACTATCCCACACTACCGTCAACCAGCAGTTACCTCATATTATGCCTTAGAAGGGTTCCAAAGACCTACAGAATCTAATGTACAAGGGTAGTCTGAAAAGTTTCCAGCCTAAACTTGAAGATGGCAAGAATTAATAACGGCTCGATATTCGATTTTTTCTATCTTTACAGAAACACTAAGACGACTGTTAAATAACTGAGCATCTAATATGGCTGAAATTTTCAAGGTTATCTTTCAACGCATGCCCAGTTATATTGCCAGAATATTTTTGACGACTAACGCCATCTTCATGTTGATGCTGGAAACTTTTTAGAATATCCTCGAAGATTCCAAAGACCTTATAAGCTGTCGCCGCCATCAAAAACGCCAGTACAATTGCTAAACCCTAGTAACATGTTTTGTATTATTTTTACTTAAGGCGCTACAGTTGCTAGTACAGAGAGTAATCCCAGAAAGTCTACCAGACGAATGTAACATTCAACAAGGAATTACCCAAAGCAAATCAAGATTAAATATCCTATGAGAGGTCTACACCATATTGGTCACTTCGGTATGGTCCTCGAGAAACTACACGATTAAGTACAAATTTATAACATTATAGGTCAGTGTTTTGAAATGTAATTAGCAAAAATAACCTTCGCAGCGCTGGCATTCTTGAAGCCATGATCGAAAATGTGCTATCACCCTGCCGCACATATGTCTGGATATCGAGTGGATCTCATGAATATTCTCCAAAAAATCAAATGGAGCTAAATCTGGACTTCGTTTATGTCGTATAAATTATACTCGGCCCTATAAAAACGACGAACGACGAAGCGAATTGATGTTTTGAAAATACGCGCGAACAAAATTCACGTGGAACGCTCCATGGCAACTATTTTTCCCTGAAGTAAGCCTCGATGTAAAGTTAACACGACCAGCGCATTCTGCGCCACCTAGGAGCAAACAAGTAATTAAATATGAATATTTCTGTACACCTGATATTTTAGAGACATAATTTTTGTGGAGTTTTTATTGGTGTTATTATAGGAGAGAATAACTTCTATGAGAAAAATTTAAAAAAGAAACGGTGAATCTATTTTATTGTCATTTCTATTCATTCCTCGTCATATCATCAGTATTCAGATGTTGTTTCTGTTCAATCCTTTTATTTAACAATACAACTCATGTTTTGGAAGGGCCTCATGTTTTCTATCGACTGAAAACGGGTGTCTTGAAGTGGTAATTTGAGATTTGGAAAGAGAAAGAACTCGGCCGGAACCATATTAGGTGAATACGGTGGTTGTTCGATGGTGTTTGTTGAGTTTTTGGGCAGAAATTCGTTTACAATGATAGCCTTGCAAGATGGTGCGTTGTCGTGAAGCAAAATCCAATTTTCTCCATCCATTTCTCTTCACAAATCTGGCCTTTTTCGACGAATTTGCTATCCCAAACGCAGTATAACGCTCAATTAATACTCTTTAGTTACCTGACCAGTGACTCGGAATACGAAATTCTATTTGCAATGCAAAATTTATGACAAATTCTTTGTTCGATGTTTGTATCCATTGTAAAAATCGCAAAACACACTTGAGATCAACTGACAAAATCGAGCACTGTATACAAACTAAATGACAGATGACGTTCACACGCCGGGTCGGTACAGAGGACAGTTGTGCCAACTTAGCAATAAAAAGAATTTTGACACACCCTTTAAGCGGGGCTTTTCAAATGATCAATTCCCGGTACTTTTTTGACAGAATGTATATCTGTCTCACCCAAAATACTTTGAACGATACACACATACTTATACGTTGATTTACCATATTTCTCTTGGCGCCTTTGATTTCTGCAATTATAGTCTCCTTCTTTTATTTCTTCAATATTCCCCACTTTATATAATTCTGTCATATCGTCTTTAGAATGACCAATATAGTCATCTCCACCGTCACTTGAAGGAAAAAGTTGCTGCCCACGATCCCGATCTCCGTTTGCTGCCCACGATGCATCCAATTCTTCATAGTAAGTCATTAGTGAGTTTCTTAGTAGATTTAATTTTTAGTTTTCTTAGCGTTTCTGTCTTTAGCTTTCTCTTTTATTTTTTATTCTTCTCTCTGGCCTCTCTTAAACTATTTATTTCTTGAATGCTTTCTAAACAATCATCGGATGTTACAACTTTAAAATCTATCTTTCTGCGGTAAGTATAGGATGCGCTGTTTTTTTTTCAGCTTCCACAACACGATACTTTCAACTGAGCACTGAACCGTAGTTTCAGGATTTTGAAAGCTCATACCTGCATCTGTCTCATTACCCTGCACAGCCTTTGATCTTGCGAAGTAAACGTAAAGAAATATTTTCAATTAAAGTTCCCTCAGAATCTCCAGTAATTATGTAGCAATTCTTCAGTTTGCCTGTTATCACTATTATTGATGGTATGAGGGTTCAGTAGGGCCATAGGTAAATCGTTTCAATAATTGTTGAAACGGCTTAATTTTTTACGGCTAATGATTTTTTTTGGTAGTTTCAAACATTGTTGTTAAAGATATTTATTTAATTAATATTTTCAAATAAATTATTCTCCTATATCAATTCTGGTCATACTCACAAATATATTTTTTTTAATTCTCGCTATGATTTGTAATAAACCCCTAAGATTAAGGTATGTAAATACTTTGTTTCCCTACTGTATATTGCCTTATGATGTAATTTCTTAAAAATATATCATATCTGTATCATTTCAATGCTTTGATGAAAAAAAAGGTTGGCTTCTATTTGATGAAAAACTGTTAGAGTGGTATTAATTTAAAGATTATTTTTGGATTCAGTTTATGCCAAAATACTTAATTTTAATCTAGAACAGTAGTCATAAATAATGGGAAATTCTTTATTTTGATCGATACTGATAAAATTCCTTTGAAAATAAATATATAACACATGAATTATTGCCCTTGAGTTAACACCGTGAACTTTGCGTAAGCTATAGATTAAAATTACTCACCCTCTTCCCTAGACAAAGTTGACTCGTCCGGAGACAAGGTATCTGATGGGCCGGCTCCTTCAAAAAGTAAAGAGGTACATCTGGCTTCTCTTAACCTATTAAAATAATCGGCAGCATACGAGACAACATCGCCAGGTTGTTCCAACAGGTAACTTATAGTAAATTCTAACAGGACTTCTCTAAGTTCGTCGGGAACCTGAACGCGGGCCCCCACGCTACCACCTCGGCTCATATTTCCTTGTTTTTTCGTAATTTTGAATTAGTTTCGTACCGAATGTCCTGAAAATCCCAGCACACCGACCGATCGTGAGAAATACCGACGAAGAATGTCACTGAAACACAGCCATGCAAACCTAACGTCAAACGAGATATTTTCCAAACACAGTATGTTTAATTTTCACTGGATATATTAATGAAATCACGTTAAACACACCTAATTCAATTATTGCAAGTAAATTTGCTCTAGATATTTATTCGGAAAAAGTCACAGGATCAGTCGAAGCGTCTTGATAAAACTCCAACTGGAAAACTGACCTACTTCTAATTGGAGCGTTCACTGAAACGATGTGGTTTACCTCCGAATAACTTTTCACGGTTACATTCACTAGTATTTCATTGCTTTTTCGGGTATTAAAGGCGTTTCTGAAAAAAGGAAACCCTTCGCTCGATCAATGATTAATGATCGGTGAACAGCTTGACGACTGACAGTGCACTGACAGGACAGGTGGGAAAAAGTATCTTACCCATTGTTGCCACATATTAAATTTTGAATGAATGAAATTATTAGTATTCAATTTATTTAGATTAATTTGCATTCTTATAAGCACAGTGTAATTAGTTAAAAAATAGTAAGTATTTTAAAGTTTTAAAAAACTCTAAAAGAGTATACAAACTTGTCAAACAGGAATATCAATATTAAATTACTGAACAAGTGACAACGCTGTATTCGCCTGCACCGACCTCAGGGATAGATACGGCTCGATAATGAGATCCCTAAAATTAATATGTAGGTTGATATTTAATTGGTTCGCTGTCCACTTTTTCTGTTTCGACCCATCAAATTGTCGCAATTTATCGAAACATAAATGGGTGATTGACATTTTAAACTAATTGAAAAGCTGTTTCTGACATAAAGATTTTTATTTAAAAAAAAATGACTTAAAATTAGTTTTCGGTGAATAAACTTAAAATATTTTGTTAATAGTAAATAAAAACACGTAAAATAAATATTAAACGAATGACTTAATCTATAAGGCATAGCTTAATGATACTCAAAAATCAAAAGGATTTTTAAGTGTAGGATAAATGCAACTATTTTTGATCTTTGATACATGTATTAGATATATTTCTATTACCTATTAAAAAGCCTTTTGATTTTCCTAAATTCTACGGTTGTCATGGGCGTAATTTATATTGCTAACCCATAGACTGATACAATACAAAACATGGTTTTATTTTCCCAACGGACCGTACAGCTTCCATCAGTGTTATTGTCCCAGTAGCACGAGCTGGCGGTATGCAAACCAGCACCATTCTTCTGCATTATGGTGCATGTTACTATATATTTGTATGGTTTCATGAGTTTGGTCAATTCAGAAGTACAAGCTTCGACAACAGCAGTGGTCCAATTGTTTACTTTGTTCTGTTGATAACTGTTGCCTCCTATGACTGTCTCAATAGCATCCTTGATAATCTTGCTCACATCATCAACAACAAATTGGCCTTCTTCCTGTAAATCTTGATCAACTGTTTCTTGAACAGTCTTTTCCATGTTCTGAAACATAACCTATTATATACTATGCTACTTACTTTTATAGCTTATTAAGAATTACTTCACTTACAAATATAACTTTAAGAGTGATTGTTTTTAGTGGATCAATTCTTCCAATTATTTTCGATAAATAAAAAAACTGACTTTTAGATTGTCAACGCCAGTTGTCAAAAAATTGAGGAGTGGTTGACAAGTGTAGCGTTTACAGATTGCAAATGCGCTCTGTTTTAAGAAATTTACCGACTTGATGCCCGGTAAACTGAAAACCGATGTGATTTTTTTTTATTATTCTGGATAACTTCCTGGAAACCTCACACATTCATAGACTTAAAAAACTATGTTTGAAAGGTGATATTTTCTCACAACTGTGATATCTAGTTTTGTAAATATTTTGGTTTATTTTTTATATCCTTATGTTTCTTTTAAAATAGTTTTATAATTATAAAAGAAATTAATTAAATATGATCAACTTGTAAAATCTGATTTCGCTCATTTATGAGGGTCATGCCAAAAGTTCTTGGCCTGTCGAAAAAAAAAATGATTTTTTTTCCTGGCTTGTACAGATCCAGCAACCCACGTGGCCTTTAAATGTTGGCAGCTACTACATGCTTTTATTGCTTTGTTTCAGTTTTTATAAATAATCTTTTTTCTTTAATAACACACAGTTTACTACTAATAATGAAAATGAACATAACACTTAACCAGTCCTACCTTATTTTAAACCTAAAGTATAAAAAATATTAAAACAACTCTATCGAAGCTGATGCCCATGACACGAAATAAGAAGAGAAGCCCATGTCGTAATTTTGATGGAAAATTTTATTGAAGAAATACAGACAACGAAAATGATTTCTTTTAAATGACGGAGTGTTTAAGAGGTGCTTAAAAAAAAATTGTTGCCCAGGAAGAAAAAAACTAATAAAATCTTACACGTTTTATTACACTACATTATAACTGACGAATGTGTCACACAGATCTAGGGGAACTTTTAGTAATAATTTTGGTGACAAATGATATCACCTTTAATTCAACATATGCAGTCAGACACCGGACTGAAATTTACGAACATCTGGAATCTTCATTCCAGATCCAGATCCAGATGTAGTAACAAATTTGGTTATTTTCTCCGTTATTTGACGGGCTATGAACAATTGATCTATTGTTAAGCGTCTCTTTTTAAACCTGTCTACAAGGTACAACAGCCACCTTACCATTTAGACAAACGACTCTCGTTTTGATTTTTTTCTGGCTTGTCTTTTATTAAACATTTATGATCAATTTCCATCAAGTAGTTGGAATCAATCCAAAAGTTGTTAAATAAAATAATATTAAAAGTTTTTTTCAAAAATATTTATTAAGAATTTATTAACAATTTAATGTAAAATCAAAAGGTTCAAAATCTGTTCTTATCCTTTTTACCAAATCATCTTCTTCGTTTTTTTCCAAAATACAGTCCTTGTAGTCGCTTCGGTTGGGTTTATTTAAAATCGGTCCTGAAGCCAATACTTCCCTGCCGAAATTCAGCGGGAAGTTCATCGAGAGTGCTACGGTTGTGTAAAGAACAGTTGCATCAGGGAGTTCCACCATGAAAAATGGTGTTTTAGGGGGTATCACTTGATCTAAACGATTCGATGACTCGAGAGTGGAGAGTTGAAAACCTTGAGCATCGGATTCTTCCTAAAAAAAAATCATGACTGGAGTATTAGAGATCGGATTTTTGCCCGAGCTCGGGCAAGATCTCTGCTTATGTACTTGTATCTAGTTATACTTGTACTTCAGATATTTAATGAAACATTTATTTAATTAATTTTCTAATTATACAAGTATCGCATGTATAAATGTAATAAACAAATTATTGGGCGATTTAGGCCGACACAAGTGGTAGAAGTCCTTGGATTCAGTCCAAACACTGCAAAATAGTCATCTGGCTCGGCGATGATCTCTTCACTTGGTGTAAATCTCTATCCAGACAGATATTTATTATGTTTGGAAACAGAAAGGAGTCAGATGGGGCCAACTTTGAACAATAGGATGGACACGACATCAATTCGTGGTGCGAATTGATCTTTTTCGCTGTTGCAACGGCGGAGACGAATGGGCAAATGCATTGTCGTATATGCCCACAAGACATAAAGAGACAAGACCAAATCACTTGTCTTAAATTCCTCGACGTGCGTTTCGCCAACTATGTTAGCATCATAAGGGATGATTCAATCTCTGATGATACCAAGAGGGTTAGCAAAGATGCGTGGGCCATGTAGAGAAAAGGATGGGAAATCGACTCCGTAATGTGAAAAGAGACAAAAATAATAGAGGATTCGGTGGAAAACACCAGCAGGCAAACTGACAGACAAAGTCATCAACGAAATGACAAAGTTCTATGGATTAGCTATTCGGCTACATTCAGATTCTATTGAAGACATGAACAAAGAAGTTTGGGCTGCTTTCTTCCATGAAATGTCCTGATCAAAATCCTCAACATCAAAACTGTCCAGAGGGCGAAGACATCCGGTGCAAAGAGCGGCAAGCTGAAGCTAAGAGTGAGCTTAATCAATTCCATCACGACAAGCCCCCTTTAACACCAAAAGTCCAAGCTGTTATCAAACCTGTGTATGAAGACTTATCAAGAGAAGAACTGTTAACCCGATGTTTAGGAGCAAAGACGCAAAACAATAACGAATCTCTGAATTCATTGATTTGGACTTTCGTTCCATTACATCTCAATTCTGGCGCCAAAATCGTTGAGATTGCGACAATTTTGGCAGTAATTATTTTTAACGAAGGATTTGAAAAAATTATAAAAATATTGGCGACATTGGAATGCTCAATTGGCCGCGAAGCGCATGCTTACGTACAAAGTCCTGATGAAGCGCGCATCGCTAGCTCCGAGTAGCGCGTGACTGTTGTAAAACAAGGCTGAATTAAAGCAAGGGTAGAGCAGCAGATTTAAGGAACTTCCTAGAGGAAGAGGAAGGAATTATCTATGGCCCGGGCATTGCAGATTAATGGTGAGTTAAGATTTCACAGTTTAAATCGTACTTGAATCTTCAAAAGCGTTTTTCCCAAAACTGTGTTTTTATAACTTGTCTCCACGATATCTCAAAAACCCGATTGCTTTGAAATTTTAATGGTAGATTCGGCATATGTATAGTGGAAGGATGAACTAGAATCACTTGGAAATTCCGAGCGGTTCTATTTTTTTCGAAAAAATTATGAAATTTAAAAATTAATTTTCAAAAGCCTGTCAATTATTCAGATTTCAATATTTTCTAATAATCCTAGTTCATTCTATTGCCACAGCTTTACAGATTAAAATGCCGTTTGATTTTTTGATTTCAGATAAGCCAATCAGATGGAATCATGGAGACACTCAACAACCTTTTTTCAAGATGGGTGTCTTCGGAATGGTACAACTCATGTACTTATGGAAATTTAAGCCTAACATTTTTTCTACACACCACTGAAATGTTAATAAACATATCCTTGAAGATGTCCAGAATGTTTCCACTAGATGAAGCCCAGAGGGTGATTAGTTCTTCAAGATAAATTAAAAATTGTTGTTATCATTGTGTCGCCTGTTAAAGTTCTGACACTGTTATTGAACAATCCTTTATGCATCAGGCACTAAACTTTTTGATTAACCTACGTAGCGACGTATTAAATTCAGAATTCTATTTATACTTTAAAGGTAGATTTGGAAGAAGGGTTGGAATATATACCATGCGATATATACGAAAGAATAATCGAAAATCGAGCATTCCATCAGAGGAAGCCGAGTGGGACATTTGAACTACATTATTATTAAAATTTTTATTTTAAAGTTCCTACCCTCTTATTGGACAATTCATATTCAGATTGACATATTCGTTCCTTACCAGAAATATATCTTTTAATTCCCTGGTGGCTTGTTTTGGAATGGGAACAACTTGGAGTTGCATGTGTGAAGTCTTGTAATTCCTTTCGAAAAATACCGGCACCCTATTATTCCTGTCATAAAATTCATGGAGGGTCTTCTTAAATTTCGCCATTTCTTTTTGAATGTCTTCCGTACAAGCCAAACTACTTTGAAAATGAGTCAGGGGACTTATTAGAAAGTGCTCTTCAACAATTCCACCTGAAAATGGTCCTTAAAACACCAAACCTGGGTATATTTGATGTAATTCACCTTTTGCCAGAGCCAAGTAGGTATACTCTCCAATGCTGATAACCAAATGTTTGTCAAATGTGGGACTGGCCAAACAAAACCAGCATTTGTTCTGGTCAAATTCGACGCGTTGTTTTTTGTTCTTTTGTTTCTTTGGATTGTCTTCCATTTGAGCGTTCATATCGTAGAAATACTGTTGATGACTGGCACCTTTTCGCTTTTTCATTTTAAAAACTGCAAAAGGAGAATATGCATGATTCAATTTTATTATATAAAAATATTTATTGTTGTCAAGTAATTGTACAAAGATCTGGATATTGTAGACAATGTGAGGTTTCGGAGACTCAGATGGGTAGGGCACATAGCGACAATGCCCATAATCAAGGAGAATAGCATAGTGGCTAATAGAGAAAGAAATAGACCAAAGATTTGATGGCAGCAGCACAATTTAAGAGGAGATGGTACAAGGGGCTGTTGGAGATCGATCTGGTTGGATGCTAAGGCTGAAGGAGATCAATACTCACTGACGGTCACTGAAGCTCCACAAGAAAATGAAGAAACCTCTTCTAAGAAGAAACCAAAAGCAATAATCTGGGTAAAATAATCACTTATGCCCACTGCAAGCAAGATTGTATACTTTTTTTTCCTAAAAAAAGGATTGTGCTTCTCTGACATACTCCGTATTCGCCTGACTTAGAGCCGTGCGACTTTTAAATATCCTTAAAACTACTAAAACTGTCAAAGGAAGAGTCGTTCCATTTATTTTCAGGGTTGTATTGACTCACTGGTGGTTTATAACACTGCTTTGAATCATTTCAAAAGCTTTTCTAGCACTTTGGTTTTTGACCAAGGCCCAAAAAACTTATTAGCACTTTGAAACTTCTAGAAGTGAGAATTTAAATGTGTTAATTGATTCAAAGGATCAAGAAATGATTCAAACCAAATGTAGCATTCGTCACTCTCAAAATATCAAATCAGAGATAAGAAACCTCAAATAAAAGTCATGAGAGTGGAAGAAATGACATGAAGAACTAAGAAATTTGAGAGACCTGTGAAATAACATTTAACATAAAAATACAAATACATTCAAACACGGGAGGAAAAAAAAAATAATTTCTATTTTTCAAAAAAAGATGCAAATAACACTAAACAAGAGTGAATATAATAAAAACAAAGAAGACATTGATTGAACTCACTTTTACTTTCTAATTCATTAAAGTCCAAAGGGCATGGAGTTTCATCAGTTGTTTTCTGTAATAAATCTGATATTTTCATTTTATCCATGGGGGTTAAATTTAAGGCATACAACCATTTATCTTTTTTTGGATTTCCTACTCTTGCTAAAGCTAATAAAACAGGATATAACTCTTATTAACAATTATGAAAATTATTAATTATAAGCTTACCAATGAATCTTGTTGCTATTTCCATATCATGATCACTTAAATTAGGACATCTAAATGGAGCTCTCTCATAATATATACCTTCTAAACCACTAACAACATATCTGGGTTTTAATTTCAAACATAAAAAACTGGGCATATCAGAGTGTTGATTTACTGTTAGGTTGGCCTGGGAGATGAAACTTTTATAGATAATTTTTAAATTAAACATTCAATGATACCTTTTGCTCTATAATACCAGCTGGCCATTGAGATGTAAGCAATATATCAACACCTTTAAATGATGGATTTCCTTTTAAAGCAATATCACAAAGATCAGTAATGTCTGTTTCATTATATGTCCACATTTCATTTTTTTCTACATTAGTAACTCCACTAATATATGCAACTTTCAAACCGTTACTGTCAGTGAATATTCCTCTTTTGCCTACAAAAAAGACCAATTGGAAGTATACACATAAAAATATCTCAATTCTACCTAAACAATAAACATTTGTACATAATTCATAATGCTCATCATCGATCGGATATAAACTAACATGGTCTTCCTTATTTGGACCTAATATGTAGGTGGGAATTGGCACTAAAATACATTATAATAGCATACATTTTAAGCAGGTTACTGAATAACCTACAAACCTTTCTTGTCTCCGATTTTATATGGTGTAAATTCCTTGTTATTAATACCAAAAAAGTTTCCAACACATAAAAGCAGGTCAAATGGTCCAGATTTCTTGTTAGTTGCATCTACTCTTTTAAACAGAGCATCAAATTTTCCCTCAACATCGCCACATAATAATCTGAAATGATATATTAGTATGGCATATTCATAATCATTTATCTCAAAATAAGTCTTCAAATTTGACAGTAAAATGACGGTAATATGCTGGCGATTTATTATAAAATTATAACGGAATATTTAGATAATACGTGGAAATTCGTGAGTGTCAAGTGATGCTTTTTTGTTCAAGATTTAAGTAAATATTTTTTTCTTAAGAAGGTAAGTACACTTACATTTTCACTTTATCGGTCATTTTGAGCTATTTTCAACAGTTAGAATTACAATATTTTGTTATAAAACTGTATTTTGTGGGACATAATATAAAACAATATCTAGCACAATATTCACATCAATTTCCTGTGTTTTATATATATGAAATATATATTGTTTATGTTATTATTTTCTTTTCTATCCGTTTTTACTAGCTGGACTAAAAAGTAAGGTTATTTTATAATGACGAAAAAATGTAACTTTGCAGAATTCTGTAAAATAAGACGAAACTTTCGTGGTTTCTGATGTGAGGTCGCTGCAGGTATCAATGTGGATTATTTCTATAATTTTCTGAGAGATGACGCTGTATATGTTTTATTATAATTTTATTTATTGAGATTATTCAACATGTATTTTGTGTTGTATAATATTTGTATTACCTTTAAATTTATTTACAAAACCAGCACAGTCTTTTTCAAGATTGCTTTTCAGGGGAATCGATTCTACTTCGGTTTAATTAGCCTTTAGATTGTTATACGATTGAAAACAAATTAAGAAGTATTATAGAATATTATATTTATTTCTAAACTCTCCAGATGGTTTAGCTTTTTGAGTGGGTCGTGTCTAAAAACCTAAATAGGACAAACAGGTAGATTTTTCAAAAACAGAATTAAAGAACACGAAGCTTTCTCAGTCATAAACATAATCTGTTAAATGAGAACCATCTTTTTAATAGTGAATTTAAAATATTACATGTACATTATAAAGGTAAAAAACTAAACCAACTGGAGAGTTTAGAAATAAACCGTCTCAAAGATGCGAAAACCCTTCTAAATGACCAAATAGACCTGAACAATTCTTCTTTACAGACTTAAAAAAGGCGTGTTTTTATTGTGAAAACTATTTGTATTAATATCTATTTTAACAGCGAAAATAGCCAGTTCTGAAGAAGCTACAGTGTTAGCGAAACGCGTCGAATATTAATAATAAAGTGGACCTATTGACAAAACAGTTTTTCATTAAACATTTAAAGATGGAACTCATGAGAAGATATTGATTATTTAGATATTTATAGATAAGGTATTTATATTGAGTATTTAGACCATGTAATGAGAGGTCCTAGATACAAATTATCGCAACTAATCATGGAGGAGAAAATCCAATGAAGGAGAATTATTGGAAGATGAAATGGACAAAAACTCCTGGATGCGGGAGTTGAGAGAGTGGTTTCATTGCACGTCTCTGCAACTTTTGAGAGCGGTTGCGGCAAAAATTCCAAACCTCGAAACGAAGAGGACATTTGAAGAAGAAAACTGATAAGGATCTTAGATGGGAGACTAAAAAAAATACAATTTATATCTCAAAACCTATATTAAGTAGATTTATTATACAATAACTACGAACATTATTATCTATAGTTCACAAGGATGTATACAAGTAGTTCTTTTGTATTGACAGTATTGACCATTAAATATGTAGCTCATGGGGCAGAAAAGATGCACCAATGGTTCGCAGTAGTAGAATTTTTCACAGCTATAGTAATCTATCGCCAGTTTATTACGACATTTTCCCGTTCTTATCGGGCAAGTTGCCCTCAACTCACATCTCATTGTTTTGCAGCTGAATTTTCTATTTCCTGTAAGTAGTTCTTATATTAGGATCTTTAATGTGTATAGTCCGGATCAAGATATTTCGTTGCCTTTCGACAAAATGTTAATTGCCCCAATAAATTTCAATAAAAATATTCCTGGTTTCTTCAAAGGCGCCAGATCCGGTGTGGTTTAACTTCTGAATAATTTTGTATATATGTATGTATGTATATATCCATCCTTTTACTGACATCTCATGTGTATACTACCACCTAACCAAACCATGTTTCAGCAAGGTAAATAATGGGACGATTTTCTGTATTTTTTATAGAGTTTAAGTAGTCAAACCGCCATCGTCGCAATCGCTATGATTCCATTAATATTTGTCTTTTATTAATGGTCCGATGTGTAAAACCCATTTGAGATAATATTCTCCGGAGGCTAGTTCTGCTGCAAAGAATGTTGGTTTCATCTTTTATAGATACCGAGAGTCTCGGTATCTCGAGATCGATTGCCATAGTGGGACAGCGTGCCGTGCTCTTGCAGACGTGTCACATTGTTCGTAAAATATTATGCTAGGGTGAGAGGAGCTGAATTGCTTTTTCATCTTGGCATTGGAATATCGGCCAGCATGAGCTGAGATTCTACAGTAAGGATGAGCCAGCCATTTTCTGGTCGCATAATAATGCGACCATTCTGGTTCTGACGCGTTTTAAGAAACTAGGAATATTTTAATTGAGATTTATTGAAATATCTTGAAACGGACTATACTTATAAGTACACTTAATAACAAGTTTAATGCTTAAAAATAAATTTTTGACTTTTAACTAATATACTTATAAATATATGTGAACACTAAAGCTTATATTGAAAGTGTTATATTCATTAAGTACTTTAACATTTATGAGCTCATTTTCCTTCACCTCCACATTTTTTAACTTCCAGTCGATATTTTGAGCTTGAACCAATTTGACTACAATCATAATATCTGGAGCAGTCTTCCGGTACTGGAAATAATCCTGGACCAGTGCAGTACCTTGAAATCGATAAGAAATATAGTCGCGTTTATTGTACGTATGCTATTATCTTAATCTTTCAATCTGAACCTTAACCTTAAACCTCTAAATTTAACTTTAATACATAGGAATGGTATAACTTTTTATATTATTATAAAAGGCGAATAACTACAAGGGTAGTCTGAAAAATAACACAGAAACAAGTACTATTTTGTCAAATTCAGTTTTATTTCTCAACCTAGTCTCCTTGTAATTCTATACACTTTTCCTAGCGATGCTTCCTTTTCTTTAATCCGTCCAAATAGCAGTTAACTTCTTGTTCAGCAAAATAGTCGTTTAAGAACTTTGATCCTAGGAAAGAGAAAAAAGTCGCTGGGGGCCAGATCTGGCGGATACGGTGAGCGGTCAATCAATTCGTGAATTTTTGGCATGACAACCCCTGAAGTGTGAGACTGTGCGTTGTCTTGATGGAATAAAACTTTCTCTTTCTTCAGATGCGGCCGTTTTTCCGCATGTTCTGCCTTGCGTAGTATGAGCCTGTTATTGTTTTTCCTTTTCCAAGATAGTCGATTAAAACAACTCCTAAAACACTAACACAACACATCGAGGTTGGATTCGAGGAAAAATGCATCACTGAAGTCGTCTTTATAGACCTATAGGCGGCCTACGATACAGTCAATTATCGACTGTTATTACGGAAAGCGTATGCACTAAACAAGGACTACGGCCTGGCACAAATGATTGGAAACCTCCTTCGAAACAGAAGATTCTTTGTAGACTTCCAAGGGCAAAGAAGCCAAAATAATGGTCCGTCACAAGGTAACTGCTGGCTCATGCCTTTCAACATTTACACCAATGACCAGTCACTCCCGGAAGGCACTGACAGTTTCATATACGCAAATGTCATCACTGCCCAAGCAGATAATTTTAAAACCATCAAATAGAAATTATCAGAAGCCGCCAGAATTATCGCCGCCCCTTTAGCATTTATCACAGTAAACAATTTTTCAGAGCAAAACACCATATTTTATTTTCATTCTGTTCCTTTTCTTTAACTAATTTTAAGATATTATTAAAAATTATAATCTCCAAATGTAGCAGAATGTCTATCGACCCGTCACACCTAATAATGCGGATAAAAATTCCATCCTCGTGCCACAATTTTTACATCGTTGGTTGGACCTCCAGTGACCGTATGCCACGTCATCTTTTCTCGTTATTGGCGTTACGTGTTTTGCTGGTTGCCAGAGTTCGGGGGTTTAAGTGGTTTCTAAAACATGCGATTTGGAAGTAGAGTCCCTTGGTCGAGCGTATCAGTAATTAGTTTTAAACGCTGATTTGACGGATACGGAGTTTTTGATATGTCTCGCGTCGCGTATTTCGTTCACCTCGCGAATACTTGTTTTGATTTGAGATTTGCTGTGTGTATACACACTGTGTAGTACTTTGTAAATAAAAATAATCAACTTTGAATTGCAAACATGAAGGTGTCTCATTTAAGACAGTTAATAATGACTAATTTAAGCTTGGAGGAGAAAGTTCAAAAACTAACGGTCCTGAAGTTTGGAACAAAATCGCATGGTTCCAAGTCGATCACATTCTAGGCACATCACACATTTCCATCATTTCAGCGGTGAACTGCCGATAGAATTCATCTCGTATGTACAATTTCTGATTGAAGTGCTCTTCCTTAATTGAATATCCATGGCTACAATAGTTAATAGATACATTACATTACATACAATATATTGATCACTTAGAAATACGTTTTTTTCTCATTTTTACTTTGTTTACACATTTCCAATGGCTTTTCACAAATTCACAAAACGACCACAAACAAATTTATTGAAATTTGGAGAGCACAACGTCTGTTGTGTCAGCTAGTAAATAAATGAATTCCAAAAAATGTCGCATCACTTTCTTGGTCGATGGAATATTCTTAGCCCTTTTCGGAGTCGATTCGCCCTTCGCAGGTGCTTTGGTTTCAGAAGTGTAGTGGTTTATCCAAGTTTCATATAACTTTGCTTCAACGGGGCACTAGAAATATTCATTCCAATGTGTTTTAGGTTCTAAGTGAGCTATCGCGGCACTAATTTTCAGTCAATATATGACAAACACGTTCTTTCGAGATGCCCACAACCTCTGCTATCTCTCTAACCTTAACGGTCGTCTGGCACGTTTTTGGCTGTCTCGAACGTTCATCGTCAACCAGGCAGATATGACCACGTGTAAATTCAGCGGCCCAACATTTTACGGTGGCATATGATGGTCCAGAATCGCCGTAAACAGCATTATTCTCGGTTTTAATTTGCGTAGGCGTACTGCTTTTCAAATGCAAGACTTTAATGATGGCGGCTCGGTATTCGATTATTCCATTTTTACAGAAACACTAACATTGACTCACACAAATGACTGACGAACAACAACTGATCATCTAATATGGTTGACATTGTCAAGGTTATCTCTCAACGCATGCGCAATTATATTACCAGAATATTTTTGACGAGTAGCGCCATCTTCGTGTTGAAGCTGGAAACTTTTCAGACCACCCCCATAGGAAAAACGAGAGAAGGAGGGAGATGTTATAATAATATACGAATAATATTAAATGGTGGCTTACCTTTTTGCTTTATATTTGGTATAGTGAAAACCAAGCTTGGGATTGTTATAGGTACATTCGGGAACATTTTCTGGATAATCACATGATCCTTTTTTTGCATTAAACTTGAGACATTTTCTGCAACTTTCAATGGAAACCACGACGTATTTTTTACAAGCATGCTTGTAAACACAATTATAATATTTAGTACATGACTGGTTGAAGCGAAAATATCCTTCTTTTGGACAAGGTAGATCTAAAACAATTTTTTAGTTTGTTATCTATCAGTTTTATTAAAAAAAAAAAGTTTGAGAATGTAAAATCGTTTTACGAAACTATAGTCACACAAATATTGTTTAAAAATAAAAGTGATAGATAACAAACTAAAAAATTGTTTTATTCCTTTTTAAAAAATGAACTATCACAAAGTAACGGACATATCAATCAATAATTTAAATAATAAGGTAGATCTAATTAAAAAAAAAATTATCCTAATGAAAAAACTATTTATAAGTTTTACGTACCAAGTAGTGACGAGCAATCTGGAGATGGATCTGTACGCATGTCCTTCTCTGTTGTAACACTCTTTGTCGTAGATGCTTCTTTAATAGTTGATGCTGCAGGAGTAATTTCCGTTGTCTTAAAGTTTTGTGTGGAAACTATATCGTTAGCAGATTCAGTCGTGGTGGTTGTGCCAATTTGTATAGTGAATTCTTTGTTGGTAGTCTTCGTTGGAGGGACACTTCCCGTGCTTTGAGTTTGAGTGGCAGACATAGCTGTTGGGGGCGATAGCTCAGTTGGAGGGACGCTTTCCGTTATGTAAATAATTTGGGTGGAAGTTTTAAGGGTACTATAAGTCGAAGAAGTGTTTTCTATGGGTGTACTTTGCTCGGTAGTTGTTTCTTTAGATGATAACTTAGTTGATAGGATGTTTTCTGTTGTCTCAGGGCTTGGCGTGGAAGTTACGAGAGTACTATATGTTGAATTAGTGCTTTTTATGGTTGTACTTTGCCCGGCAGTGGTTTCATCAGATGATAATTCAGTTGGAGATTCAGTTTCTGCCATCTCAGTGCTTGGCGTGGAAAATGGCAGAGTACTATAGGTAGAAATGGTGCTTTTGATGGTTGTACTTTGCTCGGTAATAGTTTCTTCAAAAGACAATTCAGTTACAGGGACACTCTCCGTCATCTCATAGCTTGGCATGAAAGTTACAAGAGTACTATACGTTGAACTAGTGCTTTCTATGGTTGCACTTTGCTCGGTAGTGGTAGTGGTTTCTTCAGATGATAATTCGATTGAAAGGACGTTCTCTGTCGTCTCAGTGCATGCTGTGGAAGTAGCAAGAGCACTATACGTCGAAATAGGGCTTTCTATGGTTGCACTTTGCTCGGTAGTAGTTTCTTCAGAAGACAATTCAGTTGCACGGACACTCTCTGACGTCTCAAAGCTTGGCGTGGAAGTTACAGGAGTACTATACGTTGAACTAGTGCTTTCTATGGTTGTACTTTGCTCAGTAGTAGTTTCTTCAGAAGACAATTCAGTTGGAGAGACACTTTGTGTTGTTTCAGGGCTTGGCGTGGAAGTTTCAAAAGTACTATACGTTGAACTAGTGTTTTCTATGGTTGTACTTTGCTCGGAAGTGGTTTCTTGAGAAGACAATTCAGTTGGAGAGACACTTTGTGTTGTCTCAGGGCTTGGCGTGGAAGTTTCAAAAGTGCTATACGTTGAACTAGTGCTTTCTATGGTTGTACTTTGCTCGGTAGTAGTTTCTTCAGAAGACAATTCAGTTGGAGAGACACTTTGTGTTGTCTCAGGGCTTGGCGTGGAAGTTTCAAAAGTACTATACGTTGAACTAGTGCTTTCTATGGTTGTACTTTGCTCGGTAGTAGTTTCTTCAGAAGACAATTCAGTTGGAGAGACACTTTGTGTTGTCTCAGGGCTTGGCGAGGAAGTTTCAAAAGTACTATACGTTGAACTAGTGCTTTCTATGGTTGTACTTCGCTCGGTAGTAGTTTCTTCAGAAGACAATTCAGTTGGAGAGACACTTTGTGTTGTCTCAGGGCTGGGCGTGGAAGTTTCAAAAGTACTATACGTTGAACTAGTGCTTTCTATGGTTCTACTTTGCTCGGTAGTAGTTTCTTCAGAAGACAATTCAGTTGTAGGGACGCTTTCTGTTGTCTCGGGGCTTGGCGTGAAAGTTACAAGAGGACCGTCCGTCGACCTAGTGCTTTCTATGGTTGTACTTTGCTCGGTAGTAGTTTCTTCAGAAGACAATTCAGTTGGAGAGACACTTTGTGTTGTCTCAGGGCTTGGCGTGGAAGTTTCAAAAGTACTATACGTTGAACTAGTGCTTTCTATGGTTGTACTTTGCTCGGTAGTAGTTTCTTCAGAAGACAATTCAGTTTTAGGGACGCTTTCTGTTGTCTCGGGGCTTGGCGTGAAAGTTACAAGAGGACCGTACGTCGACCTAGTGCTTTCTATGGTTGTACTTTGCTCGGTAGTTGTTTCTTCAGAAGACAATTCAGTTGGAGAGACACTTTGTGTTGTCTCAGGGTTTGGCGTGGAAGTGTCAAAAGTACTATACGTTGAACTAGTGCTTTCTATGGTTGTACTTTGCTCGGTAGTAGTTTCTTCAGAAGACAATTCAGTTGTAGGGACGCTTTCTGTTGTCTTGGGGCTTGGCGTGAAAGTTACAAGAGGACCGTACGTGGATCTAGTGCTTTCTATGGTTGTACTTTGCTTGGTAGTAGTTTCTTCAGAAGACAATTCAGTTGTAGGGACACTTTCTGTTGTCTCGGGGCGTGGCGTGGAAGTTACAAGAGGACCGTACGTTGAACTAGTGCTTTCTATGGTTGTACTTTGCTCGGTAGTGGTTTCTTCAGAAGACAATTCAATTGGAGAGACACTTTGTGTTGTCTCAGGGCTTGGCGTGGAAGTTTCAAAAGTACTATACGTTGAACTAGTGCTTTCTATGGTTGTACTTTGCTCGGTAGTAGTTTCTTCAGAAGACAATTCAGTTGGAGAGACACTTTGTGTTGTCTCAGGGCTTGGCGTGGAAGTTTCAAAAGTACTATACGTTGAACTAGTGCTTTCTGTGGTTGTACTTTGCTCGGTAGTAGTTTCTTCAGAAGACAATTCAGTTGGAGAGACACTTTGTGTTGTCTCAGGGCTTGGCGTGGAAGTTTCAAGAGCATTATATGTTGAACTAGTGCTTTCTATGGTTGTACTTTGCTCCGTAGTGGTTTCTTCAGATGATAATTCACTTGGAGGGACGCTTTCTGTCGTCTCAATGCATGGTGTGGAAGTTTCAACAGCACTATACGTCGAACTAGCGCTTTCTATGGTTGTACTTTGCTCGGTAGTAGTTCCTTCAGAAGACAATTCAGTTGTAGGGACGCTTTCTGTTGTCTCGGGACCTGGCGTGAAAGTTACAAGAGGACCGTACGTCGACCTAGTGCTTTCTATGGTTATACTTTGCTCGGTAGTAGTTTCTTCAGAAGACAATTCAGTTGGAGAGACACTTTGTGTTGTCTCAGGGCTTGGCGTGGAAGTTTCAAAAGTACTATACGTTGAACTAGTGCTTTCTATAGTTGTACTTTGCTCGGTAGTAGTTTCTTCAGAAGACAATTCAGTTGGAAAGACACTTTGCGTTGTCTCAGGGCTTGGCGTGGAAGTTTCAAAAGTACTATACGTTGAACTAGTGCTTTCTGTGGTTGTACTTTGCTCGGTAGTAGTTTCTTCAGAAGACAATTCAGTTGGAAATACACTTTCTGTTGTATGATGGCTTGACGTGGAAGTTTCAAGAGCATTATATGTTGAACTAGTGCTTTCTATGGTTGTACTTTGCTCCGTAGTGGTTTCTTCAGATGATAATTCACTTGGAGGGACGCTTTCTGTCGTCTCAATGCATGGTGTGGAAGTTTCAAGAGCACTATACGTCGAACTAGCGCTTTCTATGGTTGTACTTTGCTCGGTAGTAGTTCCTTCAGAAGACAATTCAGTTGTAGGGACGCTTTCTGTTGTCTCGGGACCTGGCGTGAAAGTTACAAGAGGACCGTACGTCGACCTAGTGCTTTCTATGGTTATACTTTGCTCGGTAGTAGTTTCTTCAGAAGACAATTCAGTTGGAGAGACACTTTGTGTTGTCTCAGGGCTTGGCGTGGAAGTTTCAAAAGTACTATACGTTGAACTAGTGCTTTCTATGGTTGTACTTTGCTCGGTAGTAGTTTCTTCAGAAGACAATTCAGTTGGAGAGACACTTTGTGTTGTCTCAGGGCTTGGCGTGGAAGTTTCAAAAGTACTATACGTTGAACTAGTGCTTTCTATGGTTGTACTTTGCTCGGTAGTAGTTTCTTCAGAAGACAATTCAGTTGGAGAGACACTTACTGTTGTGTCAGGGCTTGGCGTGGAAGTTTCAAGAGCATTATATGTTGAACTAGTGCTTTCTATGGTTGTACTTTGCTCCGTAGTGGTTTCTTCAGATGATAATTCACTTGGAGGGACGCTTTCTGTCGTCTCAATGCATGGTGTGGAAGTTTCAAGAGCACTATACGTCGAACTAGCGCTTTCTATGGTTGTACTTTGCTCGGTAGTAGTTCCTTCAGAAGACAATTCAGTTGTAGGGACGCTTTCTGTTGTCTCGGGACCTGGCGTGAAAGTTACAAGAGGACCGTACGTCGACCTAGTGCTTTCTATGGTTGTACTTTGCTCGGTAGTAGTTTCTTCAGAAGACAATTCAGTTGGAGAGACATTTTGTGTTGTCTCAGGACTTGGCGTGGAAGTTTCAAAAGTACTGTACGTTGAACTAGTGCTTTCTATGGTTGTACTTTGATCGGTAGTAGTTTCTTCAGAAGACAATTCAGTTGTAGGGACGCTTTCTGTTGTCTCGGGGCTTGGCGTGAAAGTTACAAGAGGACCGTACGTCGATCTAGTGCTTCCTATGGTTGTACTTTGCTCGGTAGTAGTTTCGTCAGAAGACAATTCAGTTGGAGAGACACTTTGTGCTGTCTCACGGCTTGGCGTGGAAGTTTCAAATGTACTATACGTTGAACTAGTGCTTTTTATGGTTGTACTTTGCTCGGTAGTAGTTTCTTCAGAAGACAATTCAGTTGGAGAGACACTTACTGTTGTCTCAGGGCTTGGCGTGGAAGTTTCAAGAGCATTATATGTTGAACTGGTGCTTTCTATGGTTGTAGTTTGCTCCGTAGTGGTTTCTTCAGATGATAATTCACTTGGAGGGACACTTTCTGTCTTCTCAATGCATGGTGTGGAAGTTTCAAGAGCACTATACGTCGAACTAGTGCTTTCTATGGTTGTACTTTGCTCGGTAGTAGTTTCTTCAGAAGACAATTCTGTTGGAGAGACACTTTCTGTTGTCTCAGGGCTTGGCGTGGAAGTTTCAAAAGTACTATACGTTGAACTAGTGCTTTCTATGGTTGTACTTTGCTCGGTAGTAGTTTCTTCAGAAGACAATTCAGTTGGAGAGACACTTTCTGTTGTCTCAGGGCTTGGCGTGGAAGTTTCAAGAGTACTATACGTCGAACTAGTGCTTTCTCTGGTTGTACTTTGCTCGGTAGTAGTTTCTTCAGAAGACAATTCTGTTGGAGAGACGCTTTCTGTGGTCTCGGGGCTTGGCGTCGAAGTTACAAGATGACCGTACGTCGAACTAGTGCTTTCTATAGTTATACTTTGCTCGGTAGTAGTTTCTTCAGAAGACAATTCAGTTGTAGGGGCGCTTTCTGTTGTCTCGGGGCTTGGCGTAAAAGTTACAAGAGGACCGTATGTCGAACTAGTGCTTTCTATGGTTGTACTCTGCTCGGTAGTAGTTTCTTCAGGTGATAATTCACTTGGAGGGACGCTTTCTGTCGTCTCAATGCATGGTGTGGAAGTTTTAAAAGCACTAACCGTCGAACTAGTGCTTTCTATGGTTGTACTTTGCTCGGTAGTAGTTCCTTCAGAAGACAATTCAGTTGTAGGGACGTTTTCTGTGGTCTCGGGGCTTGGCGTCGAAATTACAAGAGGACCGTACGTCGAACTAGTGCTTTCTATGGTTGTGCTTTGCTCGGTAGTAGTTTCTTCAGAAGACAATTCAGTTGGAGAGACACTTTGTGTTGTCTCAGTGCATGGTGTGGAAGTTTCAAGAGCACTATACGTCGAACTAGTGCTTTCTATGGTTGTACATTGCTCGGTAGTATTTTCTTCAGAAGACAATTCAGTTGTAGGGACGCTTTCTGTTGTCTCAGTGCTTAGCGTGGAAGTTTCAAGAGTACTATACGTTGAACTAGTGCTCTCTATGGTTGTACTTTGCTCGGTAGTGGTTTCTTCAGATGATGATTCACTTGGAGGGACGCTTTCTGTCGTCTCAGTGCATGGTGTGGAAGTTTCAAGAGCACTATACGTCGAACTAGTGCTTTCTATGGTTGTACTTTGCTCGGTAGTAGTTTCTTCAGAAGAGAATTCAGTTGTAGGGACACTTTCTGTTGTCTCGAGGCGTGGCGTGGAAGTTACAAGAGGACGGTACGTCGAACTAGTGCTTTCTATGGTTGTTCTTTGCTCGGTAGTAGTTTCTTCAGAAGACAATTCAGTTGGAAAGACACTTTCTGTTGTCTGATGGCTTGACGTGGAAGTTTCAAGAGGACCGTACGTCGAACTAGTGCTTGCTATGGTAGTACTTTGCTCGGTAGTAGTTTCTTCAGACGACAATTCAGTTGGAGAGACACTTTGTGTTGTCTCAGGGCTTAGCGTGGAATTTTCAAGAGCATTATATGTTGAACTAGTGCTTTCTACCGGTGCACTTTGCTCCGTAGTGATTCCTTCAGATGATAATTCACTTGGAGGGACGCTTTCTGTCGTCTCAGTGCATGGTGTGGAAGTTTCAAGAGCACTATACGTCGAACTAGTGCTTTCTATGGTTGTACTTTGCTCGGTAGTGGTTTCTTCAGATGATAATTCAGTTGTAGAGACACTTTCTGTTGTCTCGGGGCGTGGCGTGGAAGTTACAAGAGAACCGTACGTCGAACTAGTGCTTTCTATGGTTGTACTTTGCTCGGTAGTAGTTTCTTCAGAAGACAATTCTGTTGGAGAGACGCTTTCTGTGATCTCGGGGCTTGGCGTCGAAATTACAAGAGGACCGTACGTCGAACTAGTGCTTTCTATGGTTATGCTTTGCTCGGTAGTAGTTTCTTCAGAAGACAATTCAGTTGGAGAGACACTTTTTGTTGTCTCGGGGCTTGGCGTGGAAGTTTCAAGAGCATTATATGTTGAACTAGTGCTTTCTATGGTTGTACTTTGCTCCATAGTGGTTTCTTCAGATGATAATTCACTTGGAGGGACGCTTTCTGTCGTCTCAGTGCATGGTGTGGAAGTTTCAAGAGCACTATACGTCGAACTAGTGCTTTCTATGGTTGTACTTTGCTCGGTAGTAGTTTCTTCAGAAGACAATTCAGTTGTAGGGACGCTTTCTGTTGTCTCAGTGCTTAGCGCGGAAGTTTCAAGAGTACTATACGTTGAACTAGTGCTCTCTATGGTTGTACTTTGCTCGGTAGTGGTTTCTTCAGATGATAATTCACTTGGAGGGACGCTTTCTGTCGTCTCAGTGCATGGTGTGGAAGTTTCAAGAGCACTATACGTCGAACTAGTGCTTTCTATGGTTGTACTTTGCTCGGTAGTAGTTTCTTCAGAAGACAATTCAGTTGGAGAGACACTTTCTGTTGTCTCAGTGCTTAGCGCGGAAGTTTCAAGAGTACTATACGTTGAACTAGTGCTCTCTATGGTTGTACTTTGCTCGGTAGTGGTTTCTTCAGATGATAATTCACTTGGAGGGACGCTTTCTGACGTCTCAGTGCATGGTGTGGAAGTTTCAAGAGCACTATACGTCGAACTAGTGCTTTCTATGGTTGTACTTTGCTCGGTAGTAGTTTCTTCAGAAGACAATTCAGTTGTAGGGACGCTTTCTGTTGTCTCAGTGCTTAGCGTGGAAGTTTCAAAAGTACTATACGTTGAACTAGTGCTCTCTATGGTTGTACTTTGCTGGGTAGTTGTTTCTTTAGATGATAATTCACTTGGAGGGACGCTTTCTGTGGTCTCGGGGCTTGGCGTCGAAATTACAAGAGGACCGGACGTCGAACTAGTGCTTTCTATGGTTGTACTTTGCTCGGTAGTAGTTTCTTCAGAAGACAATTCAGTTGGAGAGACACTTTGTGTTGTCTCAGGGCTTGGCGTGGAAGTTTCAAAAGTACTAGACGTTGAAGTAGTGCTTTCTATGGTTGTACTTTGCTCGGTAGTAGTTTCTTCAGAAGACAATTCAGTTGGAGAGACACTTTGTGTTGTCTCAGTGCATGGTGTGGAAGTTTCAAGAGCACTATACGTCGAACTAGTGCTTTCTATGGTTGTACATTGCTCGGTAGTATTTTCTTCAGAAGACAATTCAGTTGTAGGGACGCTTTCTGTTGTCTCAGTGCTTAGCGTGGAAGTTTCAAGAGTACTATACGTTGAACTAGTGCTCTCTATGGTTGTACTTTGCTCGGTAGTGGTTTCTTCAGATGATGATTCACTTGGAGGGACGCTTTCTGTCGTCTCAGTGCATGGTGTGGAAGTTTCAAGAGCACTATACGTCGAACTAGTGCTTTCTATGGTTGTACTTTGCTCGGTAGTAGTTTCTTCAGAAGAGAATTCAGTTGTAGGGACACTTTCTGTTGTCTCGAGGCGTGGCGTGGAAGTTACAAGAGGACGGTACGTCGAACTAGTGCTTTCTATGGTTGTTCTTTGCTCGGTAGTAGTTTCTTCAGAAGACAATTCAGTTGGAAAGACACTTTCTGTTGTCTGATGGCTTGACGTGGAAGTTTCAAGAGGACCGTACGTCGAACTAGTGCTTGCTATGGTAGTACTTTGCTCGGTAGTAGTTTCTTCAGACGACAATTCAGTTGGAGAGACACTTTGTGTTGTCTCAGGGCTTAGCGTGGAATTTTCAAGAGCATTATATGTTGAACTAGTGCTTTCTACGGGTGCACTTTGCTCCGTAGTGATTCCTTCAGATGATAATTCACTTGGAGGGACGCTTTCTGTCGTCTCAGTGCATGGTGTGGAAGTTTCAAGAGCACTATACGTCGAACTAGTGCTTTCTATGGTTGTACTTTGCTCGGTAGTGGTTTCTTCAGATGATAATTCAGTTGTAGAGACACTTTCTGTTGTCTCGGGGCGTGGCGTGGAAGTTACAAGAGAACCGTACGTCGAACTAGTGCTTTCTATGGTTGTACTTTGCTCGGTAGTAGTTTCTTCAGAAGACAATTCTGTTGGAGAGACGCTTTCTGTGATCTCGGGGCTTGGCGTCGAAATTACAAGAGGACCGTACGTCGAACTAGTGCTTTCTATGGTTGTGCTTTGCTCGGTAGTAGTTTCTTCAGAAGACAATTCAGTTGGAGAGACACTTTTTGTTGTCTCGGGGCTTGGCGTGGAAGTTTCAAGAGCATTATATGTTGAACTAGTGCTTTCTATGGTTGTACTTTGCTCCATAGTGGTTTCTTCAGATGATAATTCACTTGGAGGGATGCTTTCTGTCGTCTCAGTGCATGGTGTGGAAGTTTCAAGAGCACTATACGTCGAACTAGTGCTTTCTATGGTTGTACTTTGCTCGGTAGTAGTTTCTTCAGAAGACAATTCAGTTGTAGGGACGCTTTCTGTCGTCTCAGTGCATGGTGTGGAAGTTTCAAGAGCACTATACGTCGAACTAGTGCTTTCTATGGTTGTACTTTGCTCGGTAGTGGTTTCTTCAGATGATAATTCAGTTGTAGAGACACTTTCTGTTGTCTCGGGGCGTGGCGTGGAAGTTACAAGAGAACCGTACGTCGAACTAGTGCTTTCTATGGTTGTACTTTGCTCGGTAGTAGTTTCTTCAGAAGACAATTCTGTTGGAGAGACGCTTTCTGTGATCTCGGGGCTTGGCGTCGAAATTACAAGAGGACCGTACGTCGAACTAGTGCTTTCTATGGTTGTGCTTTGCTCGGTAGTAGTTTCTTCAGAAGACAATTCAGTTGGAGAGACACTTTTTGTTGTCTCGGGGCTTGGCGTGGAAGTTTCAAGAGCATTATATGTTGAACTAGTGCTTTCTATGGTTGTACTTTGCTCCATAGTGGTTTCTTCAGATGATAATTCACTTGGAGGGACGCTTTCTGTCGTCTCAGTGCATGGTGTGGAAGTTTCAAGAGCACTATACGTCGAACTAGTGCTTTCTATGGTTGTACTTTGCTCGGTAGTAGTTTCTTCAGAAGACAATTCAGTTGTAGGGACGCTTTCTGTTGTCTCAGTGCTTAGCGCGGAAGTTTCAAGAGTACTATACGTTGAACTAGTGCTCTCTATGGTTGTACTTTGCTCGGTAGTGGTTTCTTCAGATGATAATTCACTTGGAGGGACGCTTTCTGTCGTCTCAGTGCATGGTGTGGAAGTTTCAAGAGCACTATACGTCGAACTAGTGCTTTCTATGGTTGTACTTTGCTCGGTAGTAGTTTCTTCAGAAGACAATTCAGTTGTAGGGACACTTTCTGTTGTCTCGGGGCGTGGCATGGAAGTTACAAGAGGACCGTACGTCGAACTAGTGCTTTCTATGGTTGTACTTTGCTCGGTAGTAGTTTCTTCAGAAGACAATTCAGTTGGAAATACACTTTCTGTTGTATGATGGCTTGACGTGGAAGTTTCAAGAGGACCGTACGTCGAAATAGTGCTTGCTATGGTTGTACTTTGCTCGGTAGTAGTTTCTTCAGACGACAATTCAGTTGGAGAGACACTTTGTGTTGTCTCAGGGCTTGGCGTGGAAGTTTCAGGAGCATTATATGTTGAACTAGTGCTTTCTACTGTTGCACTTTGCTCCGTAGTGGTTTCTTCAGATGATAATTTACTTGGAGGGACGCTTTCTGTCGTCTCAGTGCATGGTGTGGAAGTTTCAAGAGCACTATACGTCGAACTAGTGCTTTCTATGGTTGTACTTTGCTCGGTAGTAGTTTCTTCAGAAGACAATTCTGTTGGAGAGACGCTTTCTGTGGTATCGGGGCTTGGCGTCGAAGTTACAAGAGGACCGTACGTCGACCTAGTGCTTTCTATTGTTGTACTTTGCTCGGTAATAGTTTCTTCAGAAGAAATTTTAGTTGGAGGGACACTTTCTGTCGTTTCAGTTGATGGTGTGGAAGTTGAACTAGTGCTTTCTATGGGTGTACTTTGCTCGGTAGTAGCTTCTTCAGAAGACAATTCTGTGGTCTCGGGGCTTGGCGTCGAAGTTACAAGAGGTCCGTACGTCGAACTAGTGCTTTCTATAGTTGTACTTTGCTCGGTAGTAGTTTCTTCAGAATTCAATTCAGTTGGAGAGACACTTTCTGTTGTCTCAGGGCTTGGCGTGGAAGTTTCAAGAGTACTATACGTTGAACTAGTGCTCTCTATGGTTGTACTTCGCGCGGTAGTTGTTTCTTCAGATGATAATTCACTTGGAGGGATGCTTTCTATCGTCTCGGTGACTGGCGTGGCAGTTTCAAGAGCACTATGCATCGAAATAGTGCTTTCTGTGGTCGTACTTTGCTTGGTAGCGGTTTCTTCAGATGATACCTGAGTTAACAGGACGCTTTCTGTCGTCCCAGTGCATGGCGTGGAAGTGTCAACAGTAGTATACCTTGAACTGGTTGTTTCTATGGTTGTACTTTGCTCGGTAGTGGTTTCTTCAGATGATAGCTGAGTTGACGGGACGTTTTCTGTTGTCTCATGGCTTGGCGTTGAAGTTACAAGAGGACCGTACGTCGAACTAGTGCTTTCTATGATTGTATTTTCCTCATTAGTAGTTTCTTCAGATGACATTTCAGTTGGAGGGACACTTGATGTTTTAGTGCTTGGTGTGGAAGTTTTAAAAGTACTATGCGACAAACCAGTGCTTTCTATATTTGTACTTTGCTTAGTAGTAGCATCTTCAGATGAAAGTTCAGTTGGAGGAACGCTTGCTGTCGTCTCAGTGCTTATCGTAGAAGTTTCAAGGGTACTGTACGTTGATGATGTTGTCTCTATGGTTGTACTTTGGTTGTTAGTAGGTTCTTCAGTCGGTAACTCAGTTGGAGAGACGATTTCCGTTGTGTCAATGTCTTGAGTGAAAGTTTGTGTAGGTTGTTTTGATTCTGTAGGGTTAGTAGATTCAGTAACATTAATGTTTTCGGTAGTTGTAGTGATCTCGGCAATGAATTCATTTTTGGAGGTTATAGATGGAGAAACACTTTCAGTCGTCTCAATTCCACCTTGTGTTGAAGTTACTTCGTTTGTAGTTTTAGTTGACGAAACTTTCTTTGTGGATTGGTTCTTATCTGTTGCACTTTCCTCGTTTTGTATAGAGGTTTTGAGTCGAGTATAGTCAGTCGAGGATATGCTTTCCAAGGATGTACTCTGCTCAGTGGAAATTTTATCGTACAATGGTGTAGTTGAAGAGACATTTTCTGTTGTGTCAATGCCACGTGTGGAAGTTATAAGGTTAGAAGATTGAGTTACAACAAGGTTTTCTGCAACTATGCTAAACATGGTGGTAAAGTCTTTACTGGTGAATATGGTATCAGTATTTTTAGTTGACATATCCCAGGTAGGCATAGTTGGAGGGACACTTTCAGTTATCTGAGTTGTTTGATTCGTACTCGTTTCAATTTCTGTTTCATCATTGGTCACACAAGTGATAGTCAACTCGAAAGTATCTGGACCTTTGGTAGCGCATATATAATAACAATCTGGACAATATTGCCTGTAAGATTCATCAAAGTTCTTTTTAAAATATGATGAAACTTTGTTAATTTCTGGTTTATTGCATTTTATCATGTTTGCTTGTTCGCACATCGAAGAAATGAGAACGGTTTGTTTCGTTTTATTTGCTTCGCACATTCTCCGTTTTCTGTTGTAGTGTTGTTGGGATTTACAGTCAGCCACAAATATACCTCCTTGCGGAAGACATACCAGATAGGTTTTGTAATATTCTTCGTTAGGATGATGCAACGATCCTATCCAGCCTCCTAAAAAATATTAGGTTTATAATTTTGATCCGTTGTTAGTTTACAACTCTGGAAATTCTTGCTGCTCAATTTTAATATATCACCTGGACATAATTGATTTTCTATGAAACATATGGCAATGCCGCCTCCAGGCAGCTTTTCACACTTCTTTGTGTGTATGTTAATGATTTCGTCTATGGCACAGTAGGTCACCTCAATTTTTAATAATTTGTTTTTGGATCTTACGCAAGTTGCTTTGGATGTGTACTGAGGGCTGATCCAGGTTTGTCCTAGTTTTCGGCATTTTTTCGGATACCAGACGATCTATAATATGTAATTATATGTAGTTAGATATTGTTGGGTTGAAGATATTGGTATAGAATGGGGCTACCGGTGGTTGACGTAGACACTTTCGGTAGCTCACGGCTATAAGCAATCCGCAGACGTTGAATTCATAGTCTTTATAAACGGAAATATCGAAATTATAATACTGTTAGGGATTACGGCTTGATCAGAGTATCGTAGGCGCCGAAAATCAGCCGCTGCCGTCACCACAAAAAAGCATTATTGGACCCACAGGTTTTTTTATGTTAATTATTTAATTCTTTATTTGAAAAATTCCAAAAGTCAGCATTGAAACTTGAATTAAAAAAGAAGTTATTAGTATAGCCTCCAAATTATTTTTATATTTTTATGTGTAAAGAATTTCTTCTTTAATTATGCAATTTAAAGTTGAGCTTTGAATTTATTTTTACTTCTTGCAAAAACTTTGCGAGTCCATACAAAAAAACTAGATGTTGCTTTCATGTAATTTTATTTTTCTTAAAACCCTACAATATTACACAATTAAAATATAAAACTAATTTGGAGGATATACCAATAACTTTTTTTTAAATTCAAGTTTCTATGCTAGAAAGGAAAAGTTGACACAATTGAAAAAATCAGTTAATTGGATAACAATCAACATGTTTAAAAGTATTTGACCAAAATAAGGCTGCAACTGAAGTATCCTATAGCGTGTCGCAGGTAATTGTACAAGATCAGAAGCTTTCTTCCTAAGGAGAAATAATAAAACTTGCATTTTAGAAACTGCTGATTCATTATTCGCCAACTTTAAAAATAAAAACGAGATGGTGTCACCATAAGAACAATGCAACTTTCTGCCAATACAGTGCTGAGATGAGTAGAAGTAATGAGTAGTGATGTTTTTTACAGTTAATACATGACTGAGATAACGGTAGTTATTTTTGTGTGATGTGGTTGATACCGCCCAGATGGCTATTTTCATCAGGATGATTTTTAGCGATTTTATGATTAAAGAAGAACTTTTGAAGATTATTCCACTAAAAGGGCATACTACAGGACCTGCTTTCTCATTAAAAAAATGTTATTTTGTCTGAGAAAATTCCAATACTTAAAACGGTAGGATTGAAACTAGATTGAGCTCCAGCTATGGTGGGTTCCGAAAAGGTTCTTGTGGCATTATGTCGAAAGGATGATACTTTTCCGCCATTCCTCTCTTACCACTGCATTATCCGACGTTATGGAAATGGTAGTAAATATTCTGATCAAAGTTAGAGCTCAGTCGTTACATAGAAGATTATTCAAAAAACTGACCGATGACGTGGACTGTCAATATGGGCATTTACTTCTTCACTCTGAAGTCCGATGGTTGAGTAAACCATCGATAGATAAGTACTCAAAACGATGATCTCTTATCTGCTATAATTGAATTTTTTAAACAACCCGATAAACTCATTCCTAAAATGGAAAACTCAACCTGGCTTGAAGATTTTTGATTTCTGGTGGACATTACAGAGAGATTAAACGAACTTAATTTACAGCTTCAAGGGAGAGATAAAGAATTAACGGAAATGATTTCTGATATAAAAGCGTTCACAAAAAAGCTTGAGTTTTGCGAAGAAAACCTAATAAGCCGCGACACCAAGCACTTCCCTGTTCTTTTAGAAAATATATCTCAAAATCACTTGTAACTTACGATGGTAAATCTCATATTTTTTTCTTTTTTTGGATTTTTCGCCACGATCTAAAACTCAAAAAAATATTAAAAATATTTGTTTTTATGTAAATATTTAACTCTTATGAATTATTAACTCTGTGCTTAAAAACCACATATTTTCAATTAGAAAATGATTATTATCAATAAAATTTCGGTTGGCAATGGGTTCTTTTCTTTATCCTTTGATGAGTAATATCTTTATGGAGGAACTCGAGAATGACATATTAAGTAAATCTCTTAAAAAGCCAATAATGTGGCGTAGATATGTTGATGATATTTTTGTTATATGGCAACATAGCATTGATGATCTAACTATGTTTTAACAAGATATACATTCTCGAGAGCCTACAATTAAGTTTACTTTATAGATGGAGAGGGAGAATAAATTGCCATTCCTCGACACTTTAATAATCGATTTAAATCGGTTAAAACAGGAGGTTAATTAAAAGTTTGTATGATAGAGCAAAACTTGTTTGTACCGACAGTGATACACTACAAAAAGAAACAAATTACATCAAAGACATTTTAATAAAAAAGAATAACCCAAAACATTTCATAGATAAATCTTTTAAATCTTTTGATACCAGACAAAACAGTAACAGAAGATTAAAAGAAACTGCTATAATTAATTTAAATAAAAATAACTGCATTGCTATGCCTTCGATATATTTAAATTCAATATGGTTCCTGATTCTAAAGAATACAATCAAAAATGTTTAAGTATTTCAGTACACGATAATCACACAGTAAACCTCACCTATATATTTTCTTTTTTGGTTGTATATCACTGTCATTAAAAACTTTTTATCAATGTATCATGTAACATATACACAAAATATATTTACTTTATATCTTTACAATATACATAGAAATTAATATAATTTATTTTTTTAGATTCGTTTTGAAAACGGGAGGAGAAGACCTCCCGAAACGTTAACGTTCAAACATTTTTATTTATTTTAGAAAATGTTTGTATTTTTCAACATTTTGTTCGTTAGGCAAATTTATTACAGAAAAGAATCACTGAGAAATTTGTCTCCGTTTGGTTTTTTGTTTTTTACCCAGTGATTCTTAATTTACATATTTTTGATATTTTTTTGTGTTTTAGATCCTGGCGAAAAAACCCAAAAAAAAAGAAAAAAATATATGAACACGTCGTAATCATTCAGATAATACTTAGTAAATATCATGTGCAAATAATATCGAACTTGAAGGGTGCCTTTAAATCTCGTTTTAAAGATTTCAATGTCATCGCACTAGTGGTATAATTTGTTGACTCACCCTTCATGGAAATTAATATTGAGCAATTTGCGACTTGTGTTGAACAGAAATTGAAGTTATTACGCTTCAAAATGATATAACCTTAAAATCCTTGGAGCTAAATACAAAATGTATCTGACCTTGAAACTGTTTACATTCTAAGAAAAATATTAAATAAACGAACTAAGATTTCTGTCTAAATTTCCGCTATATTTAAAACCTGTTTCGACGCCCTTAGTTAGTATGGCGAGAAAAGAAAACAAAAGGGGAGATAAATAAATAACAAGAATTTATTTTTAGTTAAAAGAGGTTGTGACTTACAAGGTGTTACTAGTACACTGTTGCCATCTACAAATAATTATCAAATGTGTATTAACTAAAACATTTTTTACGCTTTTATTTATGTATTCTAACTTTCGTTGTTTTATGTTTTTCAGTTCAAAAGTTAAAAGGGGAAGGGGGTGGCTATATAAATGTACTTTAGGCGGGCATATATATCGCATAATTTATTGTAAAAATAATAATTTTTATTATTTAATATGTATTTAATTTAAAGTAAAGTAAAGTGTTTGGGTTAGAGGCGCATCAGCAACTAGGCTATTTAGCGACTGGACCTACAGCTTAACGTGGGTTCCGAACCACGGTCATCAGCTTCCGACAAACCCAGGCCAGCACCCCCTCGGGCTATAAACCCTTGGTTATGTGCCTACCCATAAGTCTATCAGGAAACCTACCGACTGGCGAGTGACCAACGTAGAACACTTCTCAGAAGGCATCCGGCCTTACCCAGCCTTTAACTGGCGTGACTGAGGGGTAATTCGTAGTCGGATTTTACACTCTTGCCTATAAACAATCACAAACATTTAGGAAAGATAAACGGACAGAAGAAAGAAAAATAACCATCCGAGCGCTGGAATCGAACCAGCTACCGCTCCAGCGCGGATTCGGCAAAGCAGACGCTCTTACCGCCGCACCAACGCGACCGGCCCTATTTAATTTGTTGTATGTTGAAAAAACCAGAGGTCATTTTCTGTTTTTAGGTCAAATTTTAGTTATGATATTCCATACATTGTTCAAGTCACAGAAAATACACTCGTCTTTGTTGATCAGTGCTATTCTTCGGTATTTCGTACTCCTTGAATGTTCATGTTTTTAATAAAGGTGACCCACCGTATTCTTTCTCCAATATTTTAAACGATTCAACAAAAGAAATAATTTCGTTGTAAACATAAAATTTGGGGTAAATTCTTTCTCAAAATATTTTATCCCTGTTAAAATTCGCATTGTACATTTGACGTCGACTAATTTAACCAACAGCGATAAACGATCTGGTGAACAGAGGGCGTAAAAAAGCTACATGAAAAATTAGATACATTGGTACCAACCACACCAAAAAAACGTACTTTTACGCGGGCTTACTTACTTTGGGTTGTAACGTTTGGGCTTTCACCCCCGTTACAAATTATCTCCTTCGTATTTGTCGATTCCCAATCTCGGACGGACCTTATTCATTTTCTTATTATATCCGCATGGGCGGCGACCTATCTTATCCATTTCAGGAAACACGCCGTCCATTGTGCAGATTCCGCCATCCCTATCCCTTCCAAAATCCGACCAATTTTCGACCTTGTCATTTGTCTCGGTACGATTAACGCTGCTTCTGATAATTAACCGGTCATTTTATGATCTATCTGTGGGCGACTAGCAGCGTGGCGAGCTCATTAGTACCTACTATCACGGGTTTATCCTGCTTCTGCGACTTCTACCACTGCAAGCCTATTGTAACAGCTACACCACCAACGCCGCCAGCAATGGTGATATAACGCCGATCGCTGTCCCACTGCCGTACCTTTGGTCCGAACAGAGCATCCGATACCTGCAGGCTGCTGTCCGCAGATAAGTATCTAGATATTAGTTATATATCTATCGTGGTCGGTATTACCCGTCACTGGCGCCCAAGTTCCGTTAAATGCCCTTCAGCCATAGTATTCATTTAGACATTTGTCTTGCGATATATTCTTTTATTATTATTATTATTATTAGGTGCGTATAGACCCGGTTGGATCACGCAAAGCATCCCGACTCATTTTCGAGTGTTCTTTCTAATCCTCCACACTTCTCTCATCCTCTCTCCGAGGATTCTCTTTCTCTCCTCCGTCCACTCTGTTCCTCCACTGATCTCCTCGAAACTTCGCTCTCTGATGCAACGTTCCACATATGTATTTTGTGTCTGTACGTTCTTCTATCCTCAATCTCTGTCGGACCCATTTCTGCCTTTCTCAGATCAGCTCTGACTTGGGCGATCCATGGTACTGTTGACTTGACTCCTTGTATGTACGTAAGAATTCTGTTGGTGAGTCTGGTCGGTGGCAGTCTACTGATATGTCCATAAAATTTCAACCTTCTTTTTCTTATGTCCGCCGCTACGTTGGACATTCTCTCTGTGGTCTTTCTAGAATGTAGTCTGTATCCTTCTTCTGTCAGTTTTGGGCCGAGAATGTTCCTCATAATTTTGCGTTCTTCTTTTAGAATGTTTTCTGTGCCGCTTTTTGTATGGAGTGTAAGTGTCTCGCTTGCGTATAGTACCTCTGGTTTGATTACGGTGTTGTAGTGTCTTATTTTTGCGTGTGTGGATAGGCATTTCTTATTGTAGATATTGTGTGTCTTGCCGTATGCCCTCTTCATCTTCTGCAGTCGAGTCTTCTGTGCTATCTTCTCTCCTCCTGTGGTATTTGAAGTGAGTGACCCTACTTATTTTGCCGTATTTGGTATTCAAATTTTGGACATTATATTCTTTTATTTATTATGGTTAAGTTTTTTTTTTCATACTAGTAATTGTATTTAGCTGTTAGATTAATATATAGGTATAATTATTCCATCAACAATTTTTTCTATGTAAGACTTAAAGCCTTACTTGCACACCCAGCTCTGACATTAAGGATTAGTCAGGCATAGTGGGAACGTTACAGGGTATAACAAAAAAATTCCGTATTTTGCTTTGTTTATAAATTAATGATTAAGTTTCATACCTCAGAGGTTTAGTCTGATTGAATTTCCATTTTTTTCTCCGACGAATAAATTCCTTCATGGAAATAATTTCCTAAATGAAAATTCCTTCTTCAGTATTAAAATGATTTCACTGCAAAATATTGAGTCAACGGGTTTTTAAGAAAAACAAGTGAAATAAGGCGCGAAATTAAGGCAATTTTGAAACATTGTAACAAAGGCTTCTAAGCGATTGACGCCACTGATGAGATTTCTAAAGTAGAGGAGGAATCCACTCAGCTGTGGTTGAAAAAGTTTCAAGAGGGAGTCATGAATATTTAAGATAAGGGAAGATCAGATCGGCCAGGGTTTATCGATATCCACATTTTAAGAGAAAATGTGGCTGCAAATCCAAGAATAAACACTAGAAAACATTTAGGAAAGTTAGAAGTATCCCATACTATCGTTAGTTGAATAATGTACGCTATTTATTTGACCTAATATAAATAACTACACGTTTCTATACCTCCTGAGGTCTGAATTCTTCAAGATCCAAAAACTTAGCCAGGGCGTGATCTGAGGCTATTCGAAAATGTACATTCGGTATGCTAATTTCACTTCTTTCATGTACAAACATTCGCGCACTTTGAGAACACCAAACGTGCAAGGTTAAACCCAACAGCACTATCACATACATTTGCATAATGATGACTAAACCCAAAAACTGACCGATAATTTCATATTTTTCATTTGCGTGTAATAATCTTGAAAACAATATTTTTATTTAGGGTCGTTTTACAGCAATTCGTAGTCGATTTGACGTCAAAATCTGAGGTCGTAAAGATACGTTTAATTTTTGTTTTGCCACGGTTAAGGACCACATTTTTCAGATTTACGTTTATTAAATTTCCTAGCTTTTCATCAATGAACCGGTAATTGTTCATTACAATTTTCGATGATTCATTTTCATAAAATGGAAGAGTAAGATTTTATAATTCTCATATTGGAAACTTTAGCGTAAAACAATAAACTCAAAGAGATTCATAGTTTTTCAACCTTTTTAGTGTTGCGACCAACTAAATAGCCATAAAGTTAAGTACAAAATATTGCGACTACGTCACTAAAATAATTTTGTACCAGTGGCGGCTCGTGGGTTTTTAAAGTGGGAGGGCGTAGAAGAACATAATGCTGCTGAAGATCTTTTTGCTTTTCCCTTCCTCCTTTTTATTTTTTGTGCTATTGAAACCCTATGCAGGAGGTGAACCAGGAAGCCATTAACATTTTGTATTGCTACTACTTACAAAGACATTAGAGGATGGGTTGTGGTTTGTTGCGCAGATAAAGGAATGAATAAGTAAGTACTTACAATTTCCCGAACAGTAAATCATTCAAACAGTTTATTGTAACTGCAAATCAATAGAGATAATTCGAAAGAGTTATAGAGAGTTAAGAGAGAAAGAAGTTCGAAAAGAACAGTCACCTGTTCTTATCCAAAGTACATTTTTCAATAACTTTTTCATTAAAGTCCGGAATTATAACCATATCACTCTCAATATTTAACATACCTAAAGAATTTGGTGTATCTTCTAGTATTATCACTATCACTTCTAGTATTATCTAGTCCCATATTTAAAATAAAATTTAATGTCTTTAAACAGCCTTTAGTGTCTTCATTTTGATAAATCTCGTATCTAAACTAAAAAGGTCTTCTCGGTCTTCAAATCCTCTTTTTCCATCGTCGGAAAACTTTCGCATGTAGTTTACTATCAAATTTTCGCGTAAAACTTGCCCTATTTTTTCATTCTTTTTGAACTTGACTCAAATTCAACACGGGCGTCGGACGACCGTTAGTTTTTAATTTATCTTTCTCCTCCAAACTTAAATTAGTTATTACTAACTGTTTTAAATCAGACACCTTCATGTTTGCAATTAAAAGTTGATTATTTTTATTTACAAAGTACTACTCAGTATGTATACACGTAGCAAATCCCAAATCAAGTATTCGCGAAATATATCAAACGCTCTGTACCCGTCAAATTAGCGTTTAAAACTAATTACCTATACGCTCGGTCGCAGGCAATCTATGTCCAAATTGCATGTTTTAGAAAGCAGTTAAACCCCAGAGTTCTGGCAACCAACAAAACATGTAACGCCAACGACGAGATACGATGACGTGGCGTACGGTCGCTGGAGGTAAACGTTCGACCTACTATGTAAAAATTGTGGCGAGAGGATGGAATTTTTATCCGCATTATTTAGTGTGATGGGTCGGCAGACGTTCTTTTACACTTGAAGATTTTAATTTTTAATAATATCTTAAAATTAATTAAAGGAAAGAAGCTGAACGGAAATAAAATATGCTGTTTTGCTCTGAAAAATTGTTTACTGTGATAAATGTTGGAGGGGCGGCGCTCCAAGGTCCTCCCTTACCGCCGCCACTGCTAGATTGCTTTCCACATTGTGCGAAGTTCATTGGTGCCAAATACGATTCACTGTTTTTCCATACTGAAGTCATGAGGTTCCCGCGAGGAAAAGTTTTAACGAGACTTTTTTAATTGCGAAATTTATTAAAAATGTTTAAAAAAAAGTGCTGCACCAAGACCACCTTTACCAGTCGTAAATGATAAAACAGATCATTGGTCTAACTCGGAAGCTAAAAGAAACCGGTGGAAACTGCCAGGTTGCTCCGGAGACATAAATGTAATGTCCACAAAATGCAACTTGAATCTTTGTTTCCACACAAAAAAATGTGTTTCTACAAATTTCATATGTAGCTGTATTTTTTTTTAATCGTTTTTAATAATTTTATTAATAATAAGTAATATTTTTACAAACATAATTAATAACGATTATTAATAAAACTTATTAATAATAAAAAAATACTGCGTGATATCTAGGTCAGAACTTTTCTGCCACTGCATGATAAGGGTTACGCAACAGTTTTTTCAAATTTGAAGCGAAAAATTATGGAATATTTTTTTAAGCATTTTCCTGCTAATCTGAGTGCCTATTGGTATTAAAAAAATCAGGTGAAAAGAAAAAATCATGCACTAAAAGAATAAGAGGATTTGTAAATATTAAAACAAATTTTAAATTATATTTTTTGTATTTACATATTATTAACTTGTATATAAAGCTTAACGACTATTCGGAATTTATATTAATGTGAGGTGTTTATAAGATAAAAAAATTATAGTGCAAAATTAATCTAATATAAATTAATATATTAAGAATGGTGGGGGGAAAGAGTATTTCTTATTGTTTTTATTTTAATGTTAGTAGTTACTGTTACGACTATGCTTATTCTAATACACAAACAAATGCTGATAATAAAAAAAATATACAAAAAAATATAGAGCACTAACTAGAGCCAATTTCAATATTGATTTTATTAGATTTTATTGAATACGAGATTATCACCACTTTTTTAAATATATTTTTAAATTAAAAGTATTTTTTTAGATTTTTTAAACATAATTTTCATTCACCAAAAAGGAAAATACGTTTCTTTTCCTGGTCCTAAATTAATATTATGGCTTATGTATGCAATGGTTTGTTTTCATATAAATTGTGATAATTATTATTGGTATTAAGATTTTTTTTCTTTTTTGATGACGTATATCTATATATATATATATATATATATATATATATATATATATATATATATATATATATATATATATATATATATATATATATTAGAAAGCAAAAAAAAATCACTCATGCTCCACGTCGGTGCTTTGCTGTTCCTTCATCCGTCACCTGAAACGCCAGCAAGCGTCTCCCAAGACCGGTTTCTGGCTTTAAGCCGTCATCAGTTGGGCTCAGCTTGAACTGAATTGAGCTGAGCCCAACTGATGACGGGGCTCAAAATGTACTAGATTGTCTGTAAAAACATGAGTTGGGCCCAGCTTGAGCTAAGCTGAGCCTGATGACGGCTTAAGGCCACAAACCTGTGCGGAATAACTTGGAGCACGGGTGAACTTTCTTTGCTTTTTAATACTTTTCTCCAAGAGCCCACTTCATTATATATATATATATATATATATATATATATATATATATATATATATATATATATATATATATATATATATATATATATATATACACGTCATGTTCAAGAGAAAAGATAAAAAAAATAAAAAAAATATCAGTACAACTATTAACTACAGTACAGAACATTGAATTAAAAATGAATGTAAGAAAGGGCCAATATGTGAGACTGTAAAACAAACAATGAAAGATTGAGTTTCAAGAAAACAGAATATTGAAGATTTCTGATGAACAATAGATGTTAGGAAGAAGCAAAAATAAATATTAGGCTGGCGAAAAGAAGCAGATGTGTTGAATTGAACTACAAAGAGTTTTAAAAACTAGCGATTTACCATGAAAGGTAAAAATTGGATTCTACAAAACAATTCGCCCGACAATGTTGTACGCGTGTGAGACACAGACGCTGAATAAGAAATTGCACAATAAGATGGTAATACGAGAAAGAAAAATACCAAGAAGAGTATATGAATCCAAAACGATAAATGAAAGATGAGAGAGACGTACAAAACGAAAAATGTATGAAATATATAAGGTACCAACGATTGAACAGATAATAAAGTCGAGAAGATTGCAGTAGTTCCTGAGTATATCCTGAGCGCATGGACAATGCAAAGACAGTAAGAAAAATAGTATGGAAACAACCATTAGGGGGAAATTGAAGAAGGAGAAAAGGAAGAGAGATAGTGATGGAGGATATAAGAGGAAGCGAGGGAGGGAACTTTCAATGGATATATAGAATTGGAAGATAATTCAAAGGCTTGTTAGTATATATATCTATATATATAGTAGTATATATATATATATATATATATATATATATATATATATATATATATATATATATATATATATATATATATATATATATATATATATGTATATATATATATATATATATATATATATATATATATATATATATATATATATATATATATATATATATATATATATATATATATGTATATATATATATATATATATATATATATATATATATATATATATATATATATATATATATATATATATATATATACATTTTTTAGGAGGATTTTCGGTCAATTGTATTAATAAAATTATTGTTTTTTTTTTTAAGATTTTAATGTTTCGGTTTTTATATCAAAGTCAAAAGTGTGATGTGCGAAAAATATGTGATGTGCGAACTATACAATGAGATATAGCTGGGCAATTTGTACTATTTATAAAAATAGTATACATTGTAGAATTGTAAATGTTCTGAGAATGGTTTAATGAAAGAAATCGAAACGTTATCAAAATTGTAGAAGAATAATAATTTTATTAATACAACTGACCGAAAATCCCCAAAAAAATTAAACGGTTAAGAAAATACATATAATATAGGTGTCCCATTAAGGATGAATCGCGGCCGTATCTTGAAAACTATTTATCCCACAGCTTTGGGGAAAAAGATATTATACTAAAACTGACTGTGAGAAATTCACCAAAAATATTTTTAAGCTTCTAAAACAACCGCAAGAGGGCGTGACAAGCTAAACATTTTTAAAAATCATTTTTTTATGTATTTTCAAGTGTTAACCGAGTAAGAAAAATTCTCAGTTATAATTAGCAACCTGTCTCCTACAACTTTGTGTTATGACATTTTGTCGTAACTTCGCGAATAAAGAAGTGGGGGGGAGTTTTACCTACTTAGATAAAAAGTCGTCTAATGTCCGTTTGCCTAAACCGATTTTCCTCAATTTGGATTCATTTAAAAGGCAATTGCTGGGACAATCAGATAATCTGGGATATAAATTATTTAGTTTATAAATGAAACCGCGAAGTGGCGTTACATTCAACAATAGCTTTTTTGAAGTTTTGTTCAGTTTTTTCAAATGGAATGGTACAGCTTTTATTACATGGTTAGAAAGGTAATTTAAAGATGAATCATCCAGTGAAAACCCGAAATCGATATCTCTAACATGTCAAGAGATATTTTGATTTTTCTGAAAAAATCAGTTAGTTTTAATTTTTACCGTAGTATTAAGTTAAAAATTGGTCTTAATGTGGTACGGCTTTTATTACATCGCTAGAAAGATAATTTAAATAGGAATCATCCAGTGAAAACCCGAAATCGATATCTCTGACATGTCAAGAGATATTTCGATTCTTCGTAAAGTGTGAAGGAAGGCAAACATTAGGTTCATATTTTTTTAACTTAATGCAGGTAGTAGTGAAATAATAACTGATTTTTTTCAGAAACCATGTAATAAATCCTGTACCATATTAAGACCAATTTTTAATTTAATATTACGGTAAAAATTAATACTAACTGATTTTTCAGAAAAATCGAAATATCTCTTGACATGTCAGTGATATCGATTTCGGGTTTTCACTGGATGATTTTTGAAAACTTCAAAAAATCTATTGTTGAATGTAACACCACCTCGCAGTTTCATTTATAAACTAAATAATTTATCTCCCAGATTATCTGATTGTCCCAGCAATTGCCTTTTAAATGAATCCAAATTGAGGAAAATCGGTTTAGGCAAACGGACATTAGACGACTTTTTATCTAAATAGGTAAAACTCCCCCCCACTTCTTTATTCGCGAAGTTACGACAAAATGTCATAAAACAAAGTTGTACAGTTTGCTAATTATAACTGAGAATTTTTCTTACTCGGTTAACACTTGAAAATACACAAAAAATTTTTTTTTTTAAATGTTTAGCTCGTCACGCCCCTCTTGCGGTCGTTTTAGAAGCTTAAAAATATTTCTGGTGAATTTCTCACAATCAGTTTTAGTACAATATATTTTTTCCGCAATGCTGTGGGATAAATAGTTTTCAAGATACGGCCGCGATCCATCCTTAATGGGACACCTGGTATATATATATATATATATATATATATATATATATATATATATATATATATATATATATATATATATACATATATATATATATATATATATATATATATATATATATATATATATATATATATATATATATATATATATATATATATATATACGATAGTGAAAACAAATCATCACATACCAGTTAAATGATTGAATGAATCATGATTAGTTCGCTTGCGCAGGTGATCTGCGCTTTGTCGTAACGGCGATGCTGCGCAGACTGCGCGATCTCTCGAACAGTGAGGGATCGGTATAGATTGGTTCGCTCGGATCTTCGAACGGTCCTCCAGGTGGGGCTGATGTTGTTATTTCGCCGAAGTCGTTCACCTTAGGCAGAATGGGAAAGTTGCTGGCTCGCGCTACGCTGAAGTTGGAAAAGGGTTTCTGGATGTTGGTACCAAATATGGAGATGCCTGTGAAAGAGAAAATATTTAGAGAGAGTGTCAGAGATATTCGTCTGTTTGTTTGTCCTATGTATGCTCTGTTGCAGTCGGAACAAGATATACTATACATCCCATGATTTTCCAATCTAACTTTGTCCTTAGGGTTTTCGTCCAGAATACAAGAACATAAAACAAACAAACCACTTCCGCTCTGTTCCAGCACCATCTACAAACAGGACAAAAAATCAATTTTGAAGGTGTCAAAGAAATAGCGAATATTGAAAACTACCAGGTCCGAACAATCAGAGAAGCCCTTGAAATGGAAGAAAGGGGTGAGCTAAATACGCGAAACGACGCTGGCAACATTGCAAAAGTATGGAAATCCCTTCTGAAAAGAGAAGAAACGCGGCAACGTGGCAGAAAAATCAATAAACGGACGCCCGACAGCGTTGCCGAGCGCCGCATATAGTCCCGAACTACCCCGATACAATCTGCGAAGTCGGCGGCCGGCTATAAAAGCGAGCACAACGACCCTTGCACGTCAGTTGGATTCTACAGTGGATAATACTTAAAAATGCCAAATGACATTTTGGCGAAATGATTTAGAAACATGTATATATATATATATATATATATATATATATATATATATATATATATATATATATATATATATATATATATGTTACATCCAATGGGTGGGGGTTGGATGTCTTTATAGTTGGTTTGTTGTGGTCTCGGATTTCTTTTTTTGTTCTTCCGTTTTGCGATTGTGATCCGATTCGCTGCGCTGGAGGGATGCTTGGTCTGTTTCGTTCCACGGAATGAGATGGACCTTGTTGCTTGGCATCAACTGTGATAGATGGGATTCCTTTTCCGTTCTGTCCGGATGCCTTCTTTTCTCTCGGATTTGTTCCTAAATCCCTTCTCAAATCCAAGCAGTAGCGAACACCTTGATTTCCAGATCCTTCCGATTGACACTACCAGATACACGAAGCGAAGAACTACCAAAAATTTCCACAGCCTTTAGACAAAATGGATATTCAGAAAAATGTATCAGGAAGACTATTCGCTGTCAGGAAACCCAAACACGAAGAACAATAGAGGATCATGAACCAAATACACCAAAGGTCCTGCTACCATACGTAAAAGGAATCACTGATAGGATAGGCAGACTACTAAGGAAACATAAGATCTGAACATAAGTCGCACAAAACTGTCGCAAACATCGTAAAAAACCCCAAGGATAAAGTTAGATTGGAAAATCATCGGGTGTATAGTATATCTTGTTCCGACTGCAACAGAACATACATAGGACAAACAGACGAATATCGACCAGAATACAAGAACATAAAAACAACTTAAAAAACAAACAAACCACTTCCGCTCTGTTCCAGCACCATCTACAAACAGGACATAAAATCAGTTTTGAAGGAGCCAATGAAATAGCGAATGTTGAAAACTAAAAGGTCCGAATAATCAGAGAAGCCCTTGTAATAGAAAAAAGGGGCGAGCTAAATACCCGAAACGACGCTAGCAACATTCCAAAAGTATGGAAATGCCTTCTGAAAAAAGAAGAAACGCGGCAACGTGACAGCGAGGTGGACGAATCAGTAAACGGATGCCCGACAGCGTTGCCGAGTGTCGCAAGTGGTCCCGAACTACTCCGATATAATTTTCCGCTTCCGCCTTTACACCCTGGTTTTTGGGCTAGCCGGTGGCTCTTGTCCATCTAACATTAAACTGCCCGAAACGGGTACATTTTTTGTTGGGAATTCTCGGTATCCCTGGAAGTCTGGTGTCGGAGTTTCCCTTTTTCATTTTTGAGGCTTCTCCGACTATTAAGAAACGTGTAATCAACAAAATCCAGAGAAACTTTGTGAAGGTTACCTGGGATGGGACCTTGTCTCCATCGGAAAAAGGAGCTTGGCGACGACCAATGCCGGGCCGACGACCAGCGGTTGTCGACGGTCCGCCATTTGGATCGGGATCTGGGAGATAGCGATAGCGGTTAGCTGTGTGGAACTTATGAAAGCCGGAAACTCGAGCCCCATGGGCTTTCTGACGCGGAATTAGGGGGGATTTATTTGGGGATAATTGCTCCAAGGGAAGTAAGGAGCATTTCGCTCAACTGAGCCTGAATTTGGCCCTCTATTAGAGCAACTAGTTGCTCCACAAGCTCGGAAAATGGGTTATCTTGTGGAGCGGGTTTAGGAACCGAGTTCTTTTGGGACCCCCACACGAAAGTTGGTGGGGGTATTTGAGGATGAGGAAAGGATTTGGGATTCTGGGACCTTCCCAAGAGGTCTCCTCCGTAAAGACTTTTCAGCCTTCTCAGTTTTATCCCGACTAGGTCTTGCTTTGCAACCTTCTGATATAATCTGCGCAGTCGCCGGCCGGCTATAGAAGCGAGCATAACGACCCGTGCACGTCAGTTAGACTCTTCAGTCGAAGCGGATAACACTTGGAGATGCCAAATGAGATTTTGGCGAAACGTCGTGACTTCACAGAATCAACGGATCGATATCCGGAATAATTTATATATATATATATATATATATATATATATATATATATATATATATATATATATATATATATATATATATATTCCTGAAGAGCAATATAAAAAAATAGTAATATAATCTAATAAAATAATCTGGCACCCGTTTTGGGTTATCTCTTTTAGTTTTCGAGATATGATTTTTTGAAAATCGAACATTTTGTAAAAGTCGCATTCCCCGACCAGTTTTCTGCGAATATCTGGAAAACCGTTCGAGATATCAAACTGCGCTTTGCGCCATTCGATTCGCCGTAATTTTCTCCATCTTGTGGCTTACTTTCATAGAAATTGAGTGGCTTTCACTTTTCTAATGGTTTCCTATCGTACCCCCTTATGAAATTTTTCGAACAAATTGCAAAACTTTAAAAAATAGAATCGCTTCATTTTCAGATATTTGACACCCCAAACCACGCGCCTCAATAATCTGGCACCCATTTTGATTTATCTCTTTTAGTTTTCGAGATATGATTTTTTGAAAATCGAACATTTTGTAAAAGTCGCATTTCCCGACCAGTTTTCTGCGAATATCTGGAAAACCGTTCGAGATATCAAACTGCGCTTTGCGCCATTCGATTCGCCGTAATTTTCTCCATCTTGTGGCTTACTTTCATAGAAATTGAGTGGCTTTCACTTTTCTAATGGTACCCCCTTATGAAATTTTTCGAACAAATTGCAAAACTTTAAAAAATAGAATCGCTTCATTTTCAGATATTTGACACCCCAAACCACGCGCCTCAATAATCTGGCACCCGTTTTGATTTATCTCTTTTAGTTTTCGAGATATGATTTTTTGAAAATCGAACATTTTGTAAAAGTCGCATTCCCCGACCAGTTTTCTGCGAATATCTGGAAAACCGTTCGAGATATCAAACTGCGCTTTGCGCCATTCGATTCGCCGTAATTTTCTCCATCTTGTGGCTTACTTTCATAGAAATTGAGTGGCTTTCACTTTTCTAATGGTTTCCTATCGTACCCCCTTATGAAATTTTTCGAACAAATTGCAAAACTTTAAAAAATAGAATCGCTTCATTTTCAGATATTTGACACCCCAAACCACGCGCCTCAATAATCTGGCACCCGTTTTGAGTTATCTCTTTTAGTTTTCGAGATATGATTTTTTGAAAATCGAACATTTTGTAAAAGTCGCATTTCCCGACCAGTTTTCTGCGAATATCTGGAAAACCGTTCGAGATATCAAACTGCGCTTTGCGCCATTCGATTCGCCGTAATTTTCTCCATCTTGTGGCTTACTTTCATAGAAATTGAGTGGCTTTCACTTTTCTAATGGTACCCCCTTATGAAATTTTTCGAACAAATTGCAAAACTTTAAAAAATAGAATCGCTTCATTTTCGGATATTTGATGCCCCAAACCACGCGCATCAATAATCTGGCACCCATTTTGATTTATCTCTTTTAGTTTTCGAGATATGATTTTTTGAAAATCGAACATTTTGCAAAAGTCGCATTCCCTGACCAGTTTTTTGCGAATATCTAGAAAACCGTTCGAGAAAACAAAACTTTCTAACATTTCTACACCTTTTTATAGAACGATTTATCTTTGCCTTCAAAATATCCTTCAGTTTCGGCAATTACCTCTTCATTGGAGTGAAATTCTTCCCAGCGAGTATTTTTTGGCGGTCTGAGAACAGGAAATAGTCGCTGGACGCCGGATCTGGATAATGCGGTGGTTGAGGAAGCAATTCCAGGTGGAATGCAAGCATTTTAGCTATCGTTGTCAACCATTTATGACACGATGCATTATCTTGATGAAACAGCACTTTTTTGTTCGTTTGGAGATTTTTGCGAACTCGTCCTTCGTAATATTCGTTATTGATGGTTTTACCTTTCTAGAGATAATCGATTAACAGTCATCGTCATCGTCAAGTCATAACGTTGCCTGCCGATGTTGTGTTTTGATGGCTTTGGACGTCTTTTACCGGCTGCAGTTTATTGTCGATTTGACTCCGGAGTGTAGTGATGAATCCATGTACTATCCATGGATCCGTTTCGATAGCAATTTATAAATTCCCAAATGTTCATGCAACATGGTGTAAACACTTTGACATCTGCATAATATCAGCTATCTCCTGCAGCTTTACTTTACGGTTTTGCGAATTTTTCTGAGACTGCCTGGTGTAATCACCTCATTTGGACGTCCAGTGCGTTCAGCATCATCGGTGCTTGTACGGCCACGTTGAATTTAGCATACCAATTAATTATGGTTGTTTTTCCTGGGACAGAGTCCGGGTAATGTTTATCAAGCCATTGTTTTGCTTCAACGGTATTTTTCTTCATCAAAAAGCAATGTTTAATCAACACACGAAAGTCTTTTTTGAAAATAACAAAGGAACATGACTTAAAGCACAACAACTCAGATACTAGTAGACAGATTGTCATACAATTTTGACACATTTTCGTAAGTGACTCCATCTATATGTGAGACCGGGGACTTATTGATCGATGTGTTAGTACTAATTGGTACTTTACCTGTAGACATTCCACTACTTCTTGTAGTTGGATAGGAAGGTGCCGAGGAAAAGTTCGATGACGAAGATATCCGATCAGCTATCATGTTCTTCTTCATAACGAGCCAATATTTACGATATGCGAGTCCAGCTAGCAATGCAGCCGTCAGTAAAATGGCTACAAGCACAAAGATGGATCCAATAAATCCATGATATTCTCCTGGCGAAAGACATACGAATTCTGGAGCTGCCTCCGCTTTACGTGCTTGAGGCATCTCCTCTCGTGAATCAAACACCTATAATCACATATAATCGATTAAGACTGAAATAAAAATGCTTCAAATTACCTCAATCATTTCCCGCACGTATTCAGGTTCTTCTTCTTTGTTCTTTTCAGTTGATATTTTGATTGGTTCCTCGCCAACTACCACATTTGATTTGTCCTTTTGAGCGTCCGATTTTTCTTTGGAGGTAGAAATCGACGAGTCCTTTGATGTAAGTATTGCGTGTTTGGAAGCAGTAGAGTTTGGAGTGAAGGTATTATTCAATTTGGAGTCGGTTATTTGGTGAGTGTCATTTAAAGATCGCCTTCTTCGTCCGAATGATGGTTCTGATCTGAGAATGTAATCAAAAAAATATTTTATAAAAGTTTTTTTACCACATGATTGCTTGTAGTAATAAATTATTGCATTTAAGAACGATTTACGATGTGTGACTATTAAATAACGATATTTTTTTCCTTTATTTGGGTTTTTCGCCACTATCTAAAACTCAAAAAAATTCAAAAATACCCGTTCTTATTTAAAGAAAGAATCACTGAGACACATTTCTCAGTGATTCTTTTTTGTAATAAATTTTAAAGATATAAAAATGTTATAAAAAATTTTACAAACTTTTAACGTTTAACGTTTTCGGAGGGTACTCTCCCCGCGTTTTCAAAACTGAACTAAGAAATACATTTTTTAATTTGTAATATATAAAGTAACGAGTGAAAGTAAATACATTTTTTTGTATATGTCAACGATACTTACATTGACAACAATAGATTTTCATGACAGTGACATACTACCAAAACATAGCAAGGCATAGCACTATAGTTATTTTTATTTAAATTAATTATAGCGGTTTCTTTTAATCTTCTGTATTTTGTTACCGATTCTTTTAATACCGTTTTGGAATTATTCCAATTGATTTTATGACCCGATTCCCATGCGTGTTGACAAATTCGAGATTTATTAAAATCGCCCTTTCTAAGAAGGTTTTTTAGGTGCTCTTTTACTCTAACATCTAACTAATATAAAAAATAATATATAAAATAATATAATAATAATACATAAAACTAATATACCACTTCGCCCTATAGTTAGTAGTATAGATTCCCCTTGTTATAAACTAGAAAAATTTTTATTAAATATTTTAAATCCACTTTCGGGTAGAACAAATTCATATATTAAAAATACTTCAGATTTTTTAGATAAAATTTCGAACATTAAAATTACAAACCAAAATTTAATGGTTAGTTTTGACGTGGTGAGTTTATTTACTAATGTACCAGTTGATAAATCACTTTTAATAGTTAGAAAGAGATTAGAACATGACACAACATTAAAAGACCGCAGTAAACTAAAAGACCTCCTGAACTAGAAGACCTCCCGAAACGTTAACGTTAAAAGTTTGTATTTATTTTAGAACATGTTTATATTTTTTAAAATTTTGTTCGTTAGGCAAATTTATTACAGAAAAGAATCACTGAGAAATTTGTCTCCGTTTGGTTTTTTGTTTTTTACCCAGTGATTTTATTTATTTACACATGAACAGGTATTTTTGATATTTTATCAGATTTAGATTGTGGAGAAAAACCCAAAAAAAGAAAATAATATATGAACACCCCACAATCCTTCAGATATTACTAACATTGGTGTCGATATTGGAAATAAAAATTGAAAAATAGTACTCCCCCAACCTAAAGACGTCTCCCTTATAGTCTGGCAAATCATCATGGAATTTTTTACATCAAAGCAACGCTTGTAAATTGTCGAAATTTATTATCAAAATCACTGTTCTGTGGGCCAGGCCCAACCGAGCGATATATTCGCCGAATTATCGACAAATTCCGAAAGCATATCGACAAATTCACGCTGCTCGATAATAATATAATATATAATAAATAAAAACAAGACAAAAAAACAAACTTAATATGTAATTAATGCCATCTTTTGATCTAAAAACTTTTCAATACTTTAATGGTTACATTAATTGTTGTTTTTTTTACCTTCCACTTCCTGTCTGACAGTATGCCGGTTGGCATCCGTCTCTGCACGTCCTCACCGTAGCCTCGAACACCAAAAAGTTCGATTCTGGTATCTTGAAAGCGTTGAATCGTGCCTCCAAACTATCCCCACTTCGTCCTTTGTCTAATTCAGGGAATACGAATGGATCGACCGGGCAACTAGGCGAAAAGATTCCTGTGAATTTCACTGCTAGATAGTTTGATCCGAGACTCACCCAAATCTATCGATCAACTGAACAGATCTGCCAGAATATGGATCTCTGGCTACAACGTTCGTGGCAAAAATATCTGTAACGTAGTTGTAGCCGTCTTGGGATTCCAGCCGGAAGGTGAGTGGGTCACCAACAGCGATGGTAGTCGTTGGTCTACCTTGGTATAAAATCATAAGTCTTACCTTTGAACTAAGAGTGTTTTCGGCAGGAAGGTATTCGATTGGTATGGGACTGCCAGATCTGAAAAATTATAAATATAATATTGCTAATTAATTGGGAGTTGTGAATTCTGATTTGCCCTCTTTGCTTGAACAATTGGCGCCATCTATTGTCTCTGAGTTAAGTAATAAGTAATAGCGTATTTACCCAGCTCCAATAAAACCCGAAGACACTACAGCTTCACCAGGTCCTCTAAAGAGACATGTTAGGTTGAACCTCTTATCCCGACCTGTCTGTACGTAGTCACTGAATTGTACCACCACGATGTTGGTCATTGTATCGCCATATCGTTGTGTACCACACTCTGGATAACCCTGAAGCGAAGATTTATTTTATTGTGATCATCATATCTTAATTATGTGATGTAGATTTATACCTGCGCACCACTGATTCTTAGGACGTTAATGGTGCCACCGTTGCCTCTGAAGAAACATCTGTCGTAAAAGCCGTAGGTGTATATACGACCATAAAATCCTTCAGGAGTTCTGAGAGTGAACTCCATTCCATCTTCGTTACATATTTGGCTAACTACATTAAAAATAATAATATTGTGCTAGCGTATATATATATATATATATATATATATATATATATATATATATATATATATATATATATATATATATATATATATATATATATATATATATATATATATATATATATATATATATATATACCAGGTGTCCCATTAGGGATGGATCGCGGCCGTATCTTAAAAACTATTTATCCCACAGCTTTGGGGAAAAAAAAATTGTACTAAAAATGATCATGAGAAATTCACCAAAAATATTTTTAAGCTTCTAAAACGACCGCAAGAGGGCGTGACGAGCTAAACATTTTTAAAAATCTTTTTTTTGTGTATTTTCAAGTGTTAACCGAGTAAGAAAAATTCTCAGTTATAATTAGCAAACTGTCTCCTACAACTTTGTTTTATGACATTTTGTCGTAATTTTACGAATAGAGGGGCGGGGGGGGAGTTTTATCTATTGAGATAAAAAGTCGTCTAATGTCCGTTTGCCTTAACCGATTTTCCTCAATTTGGATTCATTTAAAAGGCAATTGCCGGGACAATCAGATAATCTGGGAAATAAATTATTTAGTTTATAAATGAAACCATACAATAAAATGAGAAAGCAACAAATAAATGAGGTGGTGTTAGATTCAACAATAGTTATTTTGAAGTTTTGTTCAGTTTTTTTAAATGGAATGGTATAGCTTTTACTACATGGCAAGAAAGGTAATTTAAAGAGGAATCGTCCAGTGAAAACACGAAATCGATATTTCTGACATGTCAAGAGATATTTCGATTTTTCTGAAAAAAATCAGTTAGTTTTAATTTTTACCGTAATATTAAGTTAAAAATTGGTCTTAATATTTAGGTCGCAATCGCAACCGCAACAATTTTATTTAAAAAATAAAATTATCTATTCAGTATCAATCATCATAAATGTTCTAATCCTGACCTTGATAATATTTTCTAATTGAATTACATAAGCGAAAAAAAATGCCTTTCCCCAATTGTGGCATCTTCTCTTTTGTGATGCTTAAATACTACTTGACAGAATATTGAAATCAGTCATTAATAAATATACCTACTCTTTCTTTTAAACTAAATGAATGGATGAATGAAATTATGCGTTTTCGGGTTTCCAAATAAACGCATGCAATCCTTAGGTACATTACACAAAGAGTGTAAGAAGGGAACCATGGAAACAAACAAAAACAGTCAAATTAACTTGTCAGTTTTGAAATGCATTACATTTTCAACATTGCATTTATTGATTATTAATAATTATTATAATAATATATAACAATGCCTTTTACGAATAACGAGGCCTATGACATGTTGGCGGTGTATTTCCAATGTTTTGAAAATGCATGTATTGCAGAGCGGCAATATACAAGTCAATATACCGAAAGAAGGCATTATTCGAAGAAGGTGTTTACACGTCTAGCAAGACGCTTACGAGAAACAGGAATTGTGCATCCAGATCCAGTCCGCACCAGGTTACGTACGATTCGTAATGGAGATAATGTCGTAAATGTTCCGGCTTATGTTGAAACCAACCTCCATTTAAGTATCAGACAAATATCTGAAGAATTAGGTGTTAGCAAGACATCCGTTCATCGAATCTTAAGAGATAACAAGCTGCACCCCTATCATGTTGTCTTATACCAATCACTTTTGGATAACGATTTCGACAGACTATTGTCACTGGCCACAGTGACTATTGACAGACAGTTAGACTATTGTCACTGGTTACAAAATATGTGTAGTGGAAATAAACAATTCTTAAAACGCATACTATGGACTGATGAAGCTACTTTTAGCAGTGATGGAGGCGTTAACTTACATAATATACACTACTGGGCAGTTGCGAATCCACACGGGATGTTAGACATCAACCACCAAAATAGATGGAGTGTGAACGTATGGTGTGGTGTTTTGGGAGACAAAATTATTGGTCCCTTTATTTTTAATGGACATTTGAATAGTGAAACATATTTAAATTTTTTACAAAATGGACTGCCAGAACTAATGGAAGATTTTTCGTTGGAAACAAGAAGACAAATGTGGTACCAGCATGATGGATGCCCTGCCCACTTCTCGCAGGTGGTTCGAAACTTTTTGGATGCTTCGTTTCCAAATCGCTGGATAGGACGGGGTAGTTTATTTTCGTGGCCGGCGCGCTCACCAGATTTGACAGTCCTCGATTTTTACTTGTGGGGAAGACTAAAAGATCTTGTTTTTCAAACTCGTCCTACCACACGAGAAAACATGATTGAAAGAATTCAAAATTCAATAACAGTACTCGTCGAAAAATAAATCTTTGCATTTCTAAGGATGGAAGGCGTTTTGAACATTTAGAAAGGCGTTAAAGTTCAGATTCTGTTAATTATTAGACTGTTGTGCTGTTAGTTTTATTTGACTGTTGTTATTATTATTATCTTCGTTGTTGGCCCGTTGGCCTTTAAACACGCTCCAAATTAATATGGCACGAAGAATTTGGACCAGTCCTAAGCCTGGGTAAAGTGTGAAGGGAGGCAAACATTAGGTTAATATTTTTTTAACTTCATGCAGGTAGTAGTGAAATAATAACTGATTTTCGAAATATCTCTTGACATGTCAGAGATATCGATTTCGGGTTTTCACTGGACGAATTCCTCTTTAAATTACCTTTCTTGTCATGTAATAAAAGCTGTACCATTCCATTTGAAAAAACTGAACAAAACTCCAAAAAAACTATTGTTGAATGTAACGCCACCTCGCGGTTTCATTTATAAACTAAATAATTTATCTCCCAGATTATCTGATTGTCCCAGCAATTGCCTTTTAAATGAATCCAAATTGAGGAAAATCGGTTTAGGCAAACGGACATTAGACGACTTTTTATCTAAATAGGTTCTATCTCTTATCTTATCTATCTCTTATCTCTAAATAACTTCTTTATTCGCGAAGTTACGACAAAATGTCATAACACAAAGTTGTAGGAGACAGTTTGCTAATTATAACTGAGAATTTTTCTTACTCGGTTAACACTTGAAAATACACAAAAAAAAAGATTTTTTAAAATGTTTAGCTCGTCACGCCCTCTTGCGGTCGTTTTAGAAGCTTAAAAATATTTTTGGTGAATTTCTCATGATCATTTTTAGTACAATTTTTTTCCCTCAAAGCTGTGGGATAAATAGTTTTCAAGATACGGCCGCGATCCATCCTTAATGGGACACCTGGTATATATATATATATATATATATATATATATATATATATATATATATATATATATATATATATATATATATATATATATATATATATATAATTTAGTGTTGTCAATGTAAAAAAGTTCTTTGAAAATGTTTTCAATATTGGTGCGTAAAGAATTACGACACAGTGTTGCCAAGTTGTTATTGTTATTCTTTAAAAAATTCAACCAATCGATAAAAAAAACTTTTTCGTTCTACAGCCTATCGGATTTTCAAAAAATTTACAAGAACATTTCTCAAGATATACAAGAAACTATGTATTTTTTATTCATGTGTCATATTGCATATGACTTATTGCATGTTACCTATGAAACTTTAATTAATAAAAACTCGCTTCAGAATCAGACAAAAAATTTGATTTTTTTAATGAAGTAACGGACCCTTCGCTCAATTATTATTATTATTATTCACGTATGGGCCCTGGTGAACCACGCGAAGTACAATTAGAGGCGTTTGTTGTTGTTAGCCCTCCTTTGCGCCCATACTAATTTGATTCTTTCGCTATGAGCTTTTTTCCTTTCGTCAGATCAAGTTGTTCCAGTCTTTCTACATTTTTCTCTCTGACCAACCTTCCAAACGTTAACCTTGTGTCTGAAACAGCCTCTATCCTGAATTTCACTTTGTGTAATATTTGCTGATCTTAGGTCCTCTTTAATTGCAGCAATCCATTTAATTATTTCTACTTTAGCTTTACTCCTATTTTCATAAAATTCGACTATTTGTCTAGTTAACCTACTCGGATTCATCCGTTTTATGTGTCCGTAAAACTTAAGTCTTCTTTTTCTCATATCGCTATGTATATCTGTGTATTGTTTGGTTTCTTGGTTTTTTCGAAGTCGGTATGTTGTGCTATTTATTTGTTTGGGGCCTCAGATTTTTCTTATGATTTTTCTTTCCTTCTTTTCAATGTCCTCGATGTCTCTCTTTCTATTCAAAATGAGCGTTTCTGCAGCATATAGACATTCTGGCTTAATAATTGTATTGTAATGTCTCAGTTTTGTGTTTTTAGGTAGGCATTTTTTGTTGTAAATATTTTGTGTAAGTCTCAATGCCGTTTCCATTTTTTGACATCTACCCTTGTTGGCCGCTTTTTCCACCCCATTTTCCATTATTATTTCACCCAAATATTTGAATTGAGAGACTCGTCTGATGTTACCATATTTTGTTTTTAGAAATGGCGTTCTTAGTCTGTTGCAGGTCATGTATTGTGTCTTTTCAAAGGAAATTTGGAGTCCTACATTTTCTGCTGTTTCTTTTAGGATTTCAATCTGTTGCTGTGCCGTTGATACATCTTGATCCTTCGCTCAATATCATATTTAAATTTTATTAAATTCCCAAGAATATTGAGTTGATAAGTGAACTACTAGTATCAAGACTAACAGTGTTTTTTAATAAAAGTAGGTTAAGCAATACTCAAAATTACGCAAAAGGGAACTACACAAATATTTTTCTAAACCGACCATACTACTTTGGTTCTTTATTTCTATTTAATTTTGTTGCAAACTTACCATCTAGACATTCTCCGTCGACTCCACCACCAGGTAAAGATCGTTCGTAGAAGTCAAAATTAGCTGTGGTATCAAAATACTGGGAATTTCCCATTTCCAAATCTCTACTGTCTCTGTCACTCAATTCACAATTTTCACCTCGTCCTTCTTGACCTGGAGCTGCATCCCTAAATATCATAATTAATTCATTAAGGTAATATAGATGATGATGATGATTTCAATCCGTTCCAAACTGCAAGTGGCAATTCTAAATTTATGCGAGAAAGTTTCTCTTGATTATTGAACAGTTAAATTTTTCATAAAATAAACTATGGATCTTATAAGAAATTTCATAATAACATTAAAAAAATCATCCATTTTTAAATAAATGTAAACAGTGCTATAACACATTGGTCAATAAGTCTCCGGTCTGACAAATAAAACGCTTTTTTTTTGCCAATTTCGACTTTATTCATCAATATGATCTCCTTAAAGAGGCTTTTCTACGCTTTTCTACAGGTTTTCTACTAAACATCGAATCAATTTTTTAAAGTTCCCGACGCACGTTTCGCTAACCATATTAGCACCATCAGGAGATGATTTAATCTAATTCTAAAACTAAACTATGTTCTATTTATATGAGAACCCTAATTGCTAATTATGAAGCGTACTACCTACCTAATGAAGCGTGTAAAAAAAGGTTACAAGAAAAAAGAAAAAAAAGGAAGAACAAAAGAAAGAAAAAAAATCACTTTAAAGTTTACTGACCCTTTCATTAATAATTGAAAAAGTTGAGTAAACGGAATAGGTCCTTTTTCCCGGTTCATGATTTTCTTGCATTTTTCTATTTGAATGTTTTCATACGCATACAAAGCTCTATTACTATTTACAGTTTTAACCAGTCTTAAATTAATAATGTCTATATTGTGGTTATGTTCGATTGCACGTTGGGTAACACAAGATTTTTCTATGTTTGTTTTCTAATTAATTTATCTACAATGTTTTTATTATAACCGTTCACATCGGATACCTCTAATTAATTTTAAGATTTCTCTTTGTCTTCAAAATATCCCTTAGTTTCGGTAATTATCTCTTCACTGGAGTGAAATTTCTTCCCAGCAAGTATTTTTTTGCGGTGTGAGAACAGGAAATAGTAGCTGCTGGCCGGATCGGGATAATACGATGGATGAGGAAGCAAGTCGAAGTGCAATTCATGCAATTTACCCATCGTTGCCAACGATTTATAAAACAGTGCATTGTCTTGGTGAAATAGTACTTTTTTTGTTCATTTCGAGCCTTTTTTGGGATTTCGGTCCTTCAAACGCACCAATTACCCAGCACTCACCAGAACCAGTATAATGGTTATCAAGTTATTGTTTTACTTCATCGGTATTTTTCTTTATCAAAAAACAAAGCTTAATTAACACACGAAATTTTTTATTTCTGCATTGTTTTGCAAAATGCAAAATAAAATAATAGCGCCGCTTAAAGCGCAACTACTCAGAAACTAGTATACAGATTGTCATGAAATTTTGACATATGACGTTTGAAGGTTGGCAACTGACACCATCTGTGTCTGACCGGAGACTTATTGATTAATTTTATTTTAACTACATCTTTCATTAGTTTATTATTTATTAGTTTTATTACCAAATAGTTGAGTTTCCTATAAAATTTGTTAAATATTCTATGCAATTGCAATGACGACAACTTTTCCATGTTTCCAAATATGTTTCATAGATAAGCACGCATACACAATTTAAAATACAATTAAGATAATTCGGAAAAATATTGGCCCGTTAAAATGCACAATCCAATTATTTTAACATTCATTTTATTTTTATTTCTTTGCGTTATCAGCTTTATAAATAAGGTATTTAACTGGGGCATTCGATAATTGATGGAAATTCATTTTAAATGAACGAACTAAGGTTTGTATCTAAATTTCCACAATATTTAAAACTTGTATGTATTTCAATTATCTCGACGCACAGTGCCTTTTTCAAATAGGAAACTACAATGTTATTTTTTGGATGTGAGGTTTTCTAATTTCTTCTTTTATCTTATAGACTTTTTGTATTATTTCAGTTCAATGCTGTTCTATTTAAGGGTTAATTCACTATATATCACTTTAAGATACACGTTGTATACTACGTGTTCCTGCGGTTCCTGCGGTTCTCCAATTCATTTATTCCATCTCCGATGTGATTTTCTGGAAGTACTTTAAGATACTCATCTATAACTTGCTATAACTTCTTCATTTGATGAAAAACGCTCGCTACGTAGGAATTTTTTTGATGTTTGGGAACAGATGAGTCACATTGTCTTTTGAAGAAAAATGATTTTTTCTTTGCTTTTTCTTATGAATGTTTCTGTTCTTCCAATGATTCTTTTATGTTAACAATATACTTTGCTACGTCAACATGTTCGAAGAATTGCGTAACATTCATATAAAGATCACATTCTATGGTGTCCAGTATAATTTTAAAGGTTTGTCTGATCTGATAGAGCTTAAGGGCATGGATTATTTCTTGCTCCATAGGTTGGAGTAAGGCCATCATGTTAGGAGGCAAAAACATCACCTTTATATTTGGATGCATAGCTTACGAAGATGATCTGAATCATTGTCCAAAATTGAAACTTCCTTGAAATCTAAATTATTTTTCTTTAAATAAGTTTCAACTTCAGGAACAAAACAATCCAGGAACCAGTCACAGAAAATAACACTTGTACCCCACGCTTTCTTATTTGAATGCCAAGGCTTTGGTAGGTTGTCCTTGTTTTGGTTTTTTGCAAAGACGAGGATTTAGCGATCTGTAACAGAGCAACAGCGTAATTCTGTTGCTGTCTTAAAACCAGAGGCGGACTTTTCACTTTTGGATCTAAAAGTTTTATTTGGCATTCTTTTCCAAAACAGGGCAGTTTCGTTTGCATTAAGCACTTGTTTGGGTTTGTAGTTACCATCCGCACTTAACTGTTTAAAATATTCTGATAAAATTCTGGATATGTGTCTGTAGAAGCAGCTTCTCCAACAATTTTGATGTCATGCAGTGATTATCGCACATTGAACTTATTGAAGCAACATTCCGACATTCTTCATTCGTTATGTTCATTTCCAGGTTTTTTGCGTAAAGTGCGTAAAGACGCTTAGCTTTCACACGGATCATTCAATCCATAATGCTAATGCAGCTTCTATTTTTTCAATTGCTGGATCACGAACATTTTTTGATGATAGTGAGGTTGAAGCTGTAGAATTCTATATATTGTGTCACTTGATTTCTTGATGGCTCGCACAGTTGCTACGTTGGCATTAAAATAACGTGATGTGGATGCAAACGAATCTCCGAGGTGCAAACAATTAAACATTTTTATTTTTACCTTAAGCGGTAACACGACTTTTTTCCGTGTTGGAACTAATTCTTTACTTTTACTTGACAATATAAATCGCGAACGATGCAGAAGAGACACGTGCTATTCACTCGAAATTATTGCGATAACTGACAAGTTGAAGCAATAAAACAAAAGATTCGGCACCGATCGTGCGAAGACGACTTTTAACAAAAGCCATAGCGTCACGCGTTACCCGGCAGCACACACGGCGATGGCGACTTATTTTTGTGACAAGTTTGTTTATTTGCTTACTTATTGTACCAGGTGTCCCATTAAGGATGGATCGCGGCCGTATCTTGAAAACTATTTATCCCACAGCTTTGGGGAAAAAAAAATTGTACTAAAAATGATCATGAGAAATTCACCAAAAATATTTTTAAGCTTCTAAAACGACCGCAAGAGGGCGTGACGAGCTAAACATTTTTAAAAATCTTTTTTTTGTGTGTATTTTCAAGTGTTAACCGAGTAAGAAAAATTCTCAGTTATAATTAGCAAACTGTCTCCTACAACTTTGTGTTATGACATTTTGTCGTAACTTCGCGAATAAAGAAGTGGGAGGGAGTTTTACCTATTTAGATAAAAAGTCGTCTAATGTCCGTTTGCCTAAACCGATTTTCCTCAATTTGGATTCATTTAAAAGGCAATTGCTGGGACAATCAGATAATCTGGAAGATAAATTATTTAGTTTATAAATGAAACCGCGAGGTGGCGTTACATTCAACAATAGTTTTTTTGAAGTTTTGTTCAGTTTTTTCAAATGGAATGGTACAGCTTTTATTACATGACAAGAAAGGTAATTTAAAGAGGAATCGTCCAGTGAAAACCCGAAATCGATATCGATCAGTTATTTCACTAGTACCTGTATTAAGTTAAAAAAATATTAACCTAATGTTTGCCTTCCTTCACACGTTACCCAGGCTTAGGACTGGTCCAAATTCTTCGTGCCATATTAATTTGGAGCGTGTTTAAAGGCCAACGGGCCAACAATGAAGATAATAATAATAACAACAGTCAAATAAAATTAATAGCACAACAGTCTAATAATTAACAGAATCTGAACTTTAACGCTTTTCTAAATGTTCAAAATGCCTTCCATCGTTAGAAATGCAAAGATTTATTTTTCGACGAGTACTAAAAAGGGCAGCTTCAATTTCCGCTCTTGAAATGCTGGTTATTGAATTTTGAATTCTTTCAATTATGTTTTCTCGTGTGGTAGGACGAGTTTGAAAAACAAGGTCTTTTAGTCTTCCCCACAAGTAAAAATCGAGGATTATCAAATCTGGTGAGCGCGCCGGCCACGAAAATAAACTACCCCGTCCTATCCAACTATTTGGAAACGAAGCATCCAAGAACTTTCAAACCACCTGCGAGAAGTGGGCAGGGCATCCATCATCATGCTGGTACCACATTTGTCTTCTTGTTTCCAACGAAACATTTTCCATTAGTTCTGGCAGTCCATTTTGTAAAAAATTTAAATATGTTTCACTATTCAGATGTCCATTAAAAATAAAGGGACCCATAATTTTGTCTCCCAAAACACCACACTATACGTTCACACTCCATCTATTTTGGTGGTTGATTTCCAATATCCATTGTGGATTAGCAACTGCCCAGTAGTGCATATTATGTAAGTTGACGCCTCCTTCACTGCTAAAAGTAGCTTAGTCCATAGTATGCGTTTTAAGAATTGTTTATTTCCACTACACATATTTTTTAACCAGTGACAATAGTCTAACCGTCTGTCGAAATCGTTATCCAAAAGGGCTTGGTGTAAAACAACATGATAGGGGTGCAGCTTGTTATCTCTTAAGATTCGATGAACGGATGTCTTGCTAACACCTAATTCTTCAGATATTTGTCTGATACTTAAATGGAGGTTGGTTTCAACATAAGCCAGAATATTTACGACATTATCTCCATTACGAATCGTACGTAACCTGGTGCGGACTGGATCTGGATGCACAATTCCTGTTTCTCGTAAGCGTCTTGCTAGACGTGTAAACACCTTCTTCGAATAATGCCTTCTTTCGGGATATTGACTTGTATATTGCCGCTCTGCAATACATGCATTTTCAAAACATTGGAAATACACCGCCAACATGTCATAGGCCTCGTTATTCGTAAAAGGCATTGTTATATATTATTATAATAATTATTAATAATCAATAAATGCAATGTTGAAAATGTAATGAATTTCAAAACTCACAAGTTAATTTGACTGTTTTTGTTTGTTTCCATGGTTCCCTTCTTACACTCTTTGTGTAATGAACCTAAGGATTGCATGCGTTTATTTGGAAACCCGAAAACGCATAATTTCATTCATCCATTCATTTAGTTTAAAAGAAAGAGTAGGTATATTTATTAATGACTGATTTCAATATTCTGTCAAGTAGTATTTAAGCATCACAAAAGAGAAAATGCCACAATTGGGAAAGGCATTTTTTCCGCTTATGTAATTAAATTAGAAAATATTATCAAGGTCAGGATTAGAACATTTATGATGATTGATACTGAATAGATAATTTTATTTTTTAAATAAAATTGTTGCGGTTGCGATTGCGACCTAAATATTAAGACCAATTTTTAACTTAATATTACGGTAAAAATTATAACTAACTGATTTTTTTCAGAAAAATCGAAATATCTCTTGATATGTCAGAGATATTGATTTCGGGTTTTCACTGGACGATTCCTCTTTAAATTACCTTTCTTGCCATGTAGTAGATGTACCATTCTATTTGAAAAAACTGAACAAAACTTCAAAAAACTATTGTTGAATGTAACGCCATCTCACGGTTTTATTTATAAACTAAATAAGTTATCTCCCAGATTATCTGATTGTCCCAGCAATTGCCTTTTAAATGAATCCAAATTGAGGAAAATGAGTTTAGGTAAACGGACATTAGACGACTTTTTATCTAAATAGATAAAACTCCCCCTCCACTTCTTTATTCGCGAAGTTACGACAAAATGTCATAAAACAAAGTTGTAAGAGACAGTTTGCTAATTATAACTGAGAATTTTTCTTACTCGGTTAACATTTGAAAATACACAAAAAAAATGATTTTTAAAAATGTTTAGGTCGTCACGCCATCTTGCAGTCGTTTTAGAAGCTTAAAAATATTTTTGGTGAATTTCTCATAATCATTTTTAGTACAATTTTTTTCCCCCAAAGCTGTGGGATAAATAGTTTTCAAGATACGGCCGCGATCCGTCCTTAATGGGACACCTGGTACTTTGATACCTATTTATTTTGAAAGGTAACCGATAAAAAATACATATTATTTTAACAATACAACATGTATCATTAGTTTTGGGTTCGCGAATAAAGAAATTTTCAGCCGCGAATACACGAAATGGTCATGGTAGTTTAACAATTTTGAGTTATTTTTTATATTTACCTGTAATTAAAAGATCTGCATACAAAGTCTCTTTCCTCCAAACATTCCTGTTGACATCTGCTCAGCGACGGTGCGAAAAGACTCTTTCTTACGTATTCCTTTCTTGCTCTTAATCGAGATCCCATCTGTTTAAAATTATCACCTTCCTCACATCTAGAATTATACAATATATTTAGGAAGTGCTGTTGGTAAGGTGCCTATTTCAAAATGTTTAAAATAGTAGAAAATGTCTTAATTTTTGATTCTCTTTTATTGATGGAAAATGTAGAATATGTAGTGAAAAATACGGAACTTAGTTTGATCAAGAAAACATAAACTAATATACAAATTTAACAAGTTCTTATAAGAACTACCTAGAGGAATAGGGTCTGCCAGGTCCTACGGGTCCGATATGATCGTAAATAGGACCGTCCGGTCCAGGGGAGAGTGGTCTTCGATTTCCGTATGGTTTTTCATCAAAGCCTGGTCGATAAGGAGGTCTACCATCATAGTCTATCGCAGTCGGTGGTCTGGAATCGACGGGACGACCTAAACCAACCAATGGCGTGACTTTTAAATTGTTTTTTTTTGCATCAGCCTTTCAAAACAAACTTAATATTGATTACTAAAGTTAACGAACCATATGGGCGACGATCCGCTGCTGGTCTAAAAAACCACCTGTTTCCCCCATCTCTGTCATCACCATAATAACTGTGCCGATTGGTGTCGTATCTGTTTACGTCATAACGATTACCTCCATAACGATTACCGCCGTAACGATCATTATATCGAGTCCCATATCTGAAAATTGAGAGCCCACTGAATTTTGAGATATTAACATTTGAAACGAAACTGCAATATTAAACAATGGAGACCTAAAAGATGAAACAAGAGGGCAAATAATGAAAGCAGTAAGTATTGCAAAATGGTGAACATTTTGAACATTTAATTTAATAAAACAATTAATCATGTATTTCTCAATGTACTGTGAATAATTTAAAACTTGGGTGTGAACACACAACACTACGGTGTGAACAATTCGTGCTAGTAATTTCGACTCTGACATTAAATTACAAAAGAGGTGTGACTATTAAATATACAGACTGACGCCGTGAAACATTTTATTTCGATTTCATACATATTTACTTATTATCGCTTTCAATATACACTCCTCCTCTATCCCTCCAACGCTTCATGCGAATCTTTCCTTGTTCGAAACAGTGCTGGATTTCTTCTTCTGCCATTCCTTCAGAACGCGTGCCGCTTTCTCTTTCACAGTTTCAACGGGCTCAAATCTTGTTCCCTTTAATGCAAATTTCACCTTAGGAAACAGATAGAAGTCGGTCGGCCGACAAAATCCGGCGAATAAGGCAGATGGTCTAGCACTGGGATGCTGTACTTGGCTAAAACCATGAGATGTCTTTCCACAATGTTGTGAAAACATTCACAACTAAAAAAAAATACTCTGTAGATGTATACACTGTTAATAAAAGTGTTGACCCATACTGAAATTGAAAAACGACACCACTAGATGGGACTAGGGGCTAGGGGCGAAGTGAGGCACTTGTGTATAACTCAAGAACTTAACTAAGTAACAGGAACAGATGGTTTTTTATAGTTTATCACGTGAGACAGGGATAGGTTTCTACCTATCTGACTTATTATTCGACGTAGAAGTCTGACTAAACAGTACGTTAACAGTTTCACGTTGAGAGTACGAATCGAGAGTTTGAACTGAAAGGTTGAAAAGTGAGTTCGGGTTAACCCGTTGTACAAAAGCTGGCATATTGTTATGTTCAGGCAATATTTTTCTGGGGCTCAAATGGCAAGGTTATAGGTACTTCCCGGGCTATGGACCATCTTTGTAGGATCCACCTCTCTTTAATTTCTATTTCGGAGACTCAGGGGTTAAACCAAAAATTGAAGCAAATTTAATATTTTTATTAAATAAAGTTGTAATATTAACGGTAGAAGGGATAAAAAGAATCACTTTTTTTACCTCGTTCAATGATCTTTATCTTTGATTTTTTCAATATTGTCATCCGTTTTTGATGTGGAGGGGCGACCCGGGCGTGGATCATCTTCAACGACTTCTCGGCTATCTTGAAAATACTTAAACCACTCAAAAACGCGTGTGTGCGATAAATATTCATTGCCGTTCACTTCTTTCAACAAATTATAAGTTTGAGTAACGGGTTTCCAACAAAAAAAACAATTCCAATGCGAGCGAAGACTACATTTATACGGATTTGTTGAGAGAGAAGGTTTCACGCTAAACACCTGTTGGTCGCCGGCGTTTGGCGCATGTGTACTGTTTCTATAGCAGCGTCAGTCTCGTTATTTAATAGCCATATCTTTCCTTTTTTGTCATAAAACAAACTAAATTTATGAAGAAACGTATAGAATAAATGGCTATAAAATAATACCTTAAAAGGTGTGCAAATAAGTTTCCGTCGTTTTACAAAAGATGACAACACCAGAAGGTTATGTTGAAACTGTCAGATGTAAAACGTAATATTGCAAGTTTCGTCATGTGGTAACAACATAACCTTAATGTATTAGCGACTTCGTATTAGCATTATATAATTTTTTTCGTGCAAGTTTTGTGCCGAATAAGAATCCTTTGCGGGAACTTTTGATTTGCTTCTTTAATTTGAAGAAATCTGGAGCTGAGGGGCATCGATTACTTGTAGAAGCATACGATGGGGCTGCTTTAAGTGAGATGCGTTGTCGTGAGTGGTTTAAAACGTTTAAAAACGAAGGCCGAAAGTGTACGAAGACACGGAATTGGTATTATTGGAGGAAGATTCATTCTAAACGAAAAAGAACTTGCATTTACATTAGAAGTAATTCAATTTCACATCGTTTAAAACCGTTGGGGATGATTCAAAAACAAGGAAATTGGGTTCCATATGAAGTAAAGCCGAGGGACGTTGAACGCCGATTTTGCATGAGTGAAATGCTGCTTGCCAGGCATAAAAAAAAGGTTTTTACATCGTATGTCGTTTGTTTATCATCGTAGTCACTGGTAATGAAAAATAGATCAACTAGGATAAACCAAAGAAAAGAAAATCATAGGGACCACCTGGCCTTGCTTCAAGATCGACAGCCAAACCGAATATGCATGGAAACAAACTCATGCTGCAAAACTCAAGGCAATTCACCTACCACACCCGCCGTATTCACCAGACATTACCCTTTCCGATTATTACTTTTTCTGGACGATGGTATATGGTTTGTCTGAGCAGCGCTTTACATCATATGAAGGTATCAAAAATTGCCAGAAAGATAGGAAAAAATGGTGGCCAGTGATGGAAAATACTTTGAATAAAAGGTAATGTATCGTTCTTTCATAATAAATTCCTAAATTCTGATAGAAAATGGCGGAAACTTATTTGTACACTTTTTATAACACATGGGCTGAAAAGTCCCGGGCCTAACAAAGAAAACACAGTTTTTTTGGTTCAAAATTAACTTTATTCATCAACGTAATCTCCATCAAGAGCAATGCAATCATTCCAGCGCCGCTCTAACATTTCAATACCACTTTTGTAGAATGATTTATCTTTTGCTTCAAAATAGGCCTCAGTTTCAGCGATAACCTCTTCATTCGTGCGAAATTTCTTACTGGCGAGCATTTTTTCAGGTCTGCGAACAGTCAGTAGTCGCTGGGAGCCAAATCTGGCGAATACGGTGGATGTGGGAGCAATTCGAAGTTCAATTCATGTAGTTTTGCCATTGTTTTGATTGACTTGTGACACGGTGCGTTGTCTTGATGAAACAAAATTTTTTTCTTTGCCATATGCGGTCGTTTCTTTGCAATTTCGGCCTTCAAACCCTCCAATAACGCTATATAATATTCACTGTTAATGATATTTCCTTTCTCAAGATAGTCGATGAATATTACACCACGCACATCCCAAAATACCGAGGCCATAACCTTTCCAGCCGATTGTTGTGCTTTCGGGCGCTTTGGACGAGGTTCACCAGTTGTTGTCCACTCAGATGACGATCGTTTTGATTCCGGAGTGAAGTGATGGATCCATGTTTCATCCATTGTCGCATATCGACGCAAAAATTCCGGTTTGTTACGTTTAAACATGGCCAAACACTGCTCAGAATCATCAATACGTTCTCGTTTTTGGTCAACAGTGAGCAAACGCGGCACCCACTTTGAACAGAGCTTTCTCATAGTCAAATGCTTATGCAATATAAAGCCGCACGTTCTTTTGATATATTTACGATGTCAGCTAACTCACGCAACTTCACTTTTCGATTATTCAAAACGATTTTGTGGATTTTTTTTATGTTTTCTGGTGTTACCGCCTCATTTGGACGTCCACTGCGTTCTGCATCATCGGTGTCTCTACGACCACGTTTGAAGTCAGCAAACCAACGTTTTATTGTTGTTTCTGATGGAGCGGAGTCCCCATAACACTTTTCAAGCCATTGCTTCGCTTGAACGGTATTTTTTCCCATCAAGAAGCAGTGTAAAATTAAAACACGAAATTGTTTTTGATCCATTGTTTTGAAAATAACAAAAGTAGCGTCACTCTTAGCACAATAACTCACAAACTAGTGAATAGAGTATCATGAAATTTTAACAGCTGTCTTTTGAAGGTTAGTATTAACTGAAAAAAAGGTAACTGCAATAAAACTAGCGCCATCTATGTGTTAGGCCCGGGACTTTTCAGCCCATGTGTTATGTTCAAAAATACCAAGTCTAACAAAAAACTCAACTTCTAAAAGTTCTAAACTGTTTTTCGCGGAAATGATTGCATTTTGGATACATATTTTAAAGAAATCTTTTGTTCAAAATAATCGTTGGTCACATTTATGAAAGTTATATCCCTTACAGCCCGTATAATATAAACTTTTTAAAATCCTTTTTTACTCTAACTTTGAGGTAATGAAGTTATTTCATACCTGCTTCCGTATCTGTCATCTCCATCGTAACGACCACCATAACCTCCAGCATATCTGTCTTTGTCAATGTAGTATTTGTCTCTATTTCCTCCGTATCTGTCTCTGTCAACGGGATATCTTCCGATACCGGGTGGATAGCGATCGATGGCAAATCGGTCTCTATCTCTGTCACCCAAACGATCTCCATAGAAACTGTCATGTCTGTAATCGTAGCGATCACCGTATCTGCTTCCATACCTTTTGGAAAAATTGGATTTTTATATGTTAAACCACGGCAACTTCATAGCGTACCTATCTCCATATCCACCATAGCTTGGTCGTGGTCTAGGATATAAACTACCTTCAGAAGAGGGTCCCACATAAGTTGGATACCTATATATATATTTGTTATTATAAAAAATAAAATTAACTAAAATAATAATAAAATTAACTGTTGTAGAAATGCGAATATAAAACACAATTTTTGTTGCAAATTTCGATTTTATTCATCAATATATTACCTTGAAGAGAAAAATATAATAATTCCAATGCTTTTCCAACATTTTTGCACTTTTTTTTTAGAACGATCAGCCTTCAAAATATTCTTCTGTTTCGGCAATTACCTCTTCATTGGAGCGAAATTTCTTTCCAGTGAGCATTTTTTGATGTTTAAGAATAGGAAATGGTAGCTGGGAGCCAGATCTAGAGAATACAGTGGATAAAGAAGCAATTCGAAGTGCAATTTATGCAATTTAACCATCGTTGCCAACGTTCTGTGACATGGTGCATGGTCCTGGAGCAGCAGTTTCATTTCATTTCTTATTCATTTGGAGTATTTTTTGCGATCTCGTTTTTCAAACGCACCAATAACACTATGTAATATTCGCTATTAATGGTTTTACCTTTCTTGAAATAATCGTGAATTATTACAGAGGCCATAACCTTGCCTGTCGATGGTTGTGTTTTTGGTCGCTTTCACCAACTGCTGTCCATTCAGCTGATGATTTGACTCTGGAGTATACTGATGGATCCCTGTTTCATCCATTGTGAGATACCGCATAAAAAATCTTTTTATTTCGCTTAAACAGCTCCAAACATTGTTCAAAATCATCGATACGTTGTTGTTTTTGGTCCGCTCTGACCAAACCCGGTATCCATTTCATATCAATTACACTTCCTTTCGATATCCTCATATCAGCTATCCCTGCAGCTTTACTTTACGGTTTGGCGAAATAACTTTGTAAATGTTTCTGATGTTGTCTGGTGTAACCACCTCGTTTAGACGTTCAGAGCGTTCAGCATCATCGGCGCTTGTACGATCACGTTTAAATTCAATTATCGTTGGTTTTCCTGGGGAAAATTATCCCGGGTCATATTTATCAAGCCATGGTTTTGCTTCAACAGTATTTTTCATCATTTAAAAACAATGCTTAATCAACATATGCTTTTTTTTCATTGTTTTGAAAATAACAAAAGTAGAGTCACGTAAAAGCTCAACTTAGAAACTAGTAAACAGATTGTCATGACATTTTGACACATGACGTGTGAAGGTTGATATAATCGACTAATGGTAAGGATTATTTGTAAGTGACGCCACCTATATGTCAGACCGCGGACTTATTAACCGAATTGTTAATTTTACTTTGCTCAATTTTGAATTAGATACTATGTAAATCAAAATGTAACGGTACCAATTTAAATAGCTCGAATTTAAATTCTTCAGGTTAGAAAATGCATATTGTAGATTATAGGAGGATTCAGCGACTCAGATGGGCGGGATACATTGTGAGAATGTCAAAAAGCCGAATACAAAGGAGAATCATGGAGAGACGAATAGAGGGTAACAAAAAGAGAGGCTAACTAAGAGACTTTCTCAGCCATAGGTCCTATTGATCTAAAGGAATGTAAACCTTTCTGGAATAATTAAACTGCTACTAGTATATTTTTTTTATTCGGCTCATTTATCAAGATTATTTAACTTTGTGGTGCGAAGTGTCGAAGGACTTATTCAACGACCCTAGTAGATAAACAAGTTCTTTTTTAAAATGTGTCTTCTAAATCCCACAAAACTTCAATAAGTCTTTAAAGTAATGGTAAGGTAATGTTTAAGATAATGCTTAATGGTTAAGTATTACCTGTCACGATCTCTGTCATCTATGGAAGGATATTTATCTCCACTTGCGGATGGGGGATATCTTGGTGGACCCACTGGTCTAGATGGTAGATACCTGTCGGAAGGATATCTGTCAGATGGATACCTGTCGGAAGGATACCTGTCAGATGGATATCTGTCAGAGGGATATCTGTCAGAGGGATATCTGTCAGATGGATATTTGTCAGAAGGATATCTGTCACTGGGATATCTGTCAGAGGGATATCTGTCAGATGGATACCTACAAAATGCAAAAAATATATTTGTAATTGGTTATTGAATAATTAATAAATAAATAATAATAAATTATAAATATTAGTTCATGTCATTTTTATTTAAAAATAATTTCATGTAAATGACCGTCTCTGGATTTTTTTTTAAAGTTCCATTCTGTAATACCAATTTCTGATCACTTTGCCTCACAAATCGACGTTTCTGTCACCAGTGACACGAATAATGTTGGTTGTAAGGTCATTGCGTGTTTGTGTTTTATTGGTGTAAACCAATGATTTCACATAACACCAGAGAAAAAATCTAATGGGGCTATATCGCATGATCTTGATGGTCATTAACGGTCATTAAACTTTTCTGTTTTCATTTGAGTATGGTCTAATTACACTTCCAGACCATTTTCAAGACGCTCTAAAACCCAATAAGCGAAAATGCAATTTATCTAGTACAATGAGTAGTCGTGTAATTGATTGTTCTGTTCAAGCATCGATGTTTTCTGCAATACATTTAAGTTTTTGACGGGTTGGATTCTTAACATCACAAGCACTAACATTTGATATGCATTTTTGAATTAAATTTCGAATAGTAAACTCTGTAGGTCGATTATGTTGAACCATACATTTTACGTAAGGCGCGAAACGTACCCTGAATAGATTCATTAATTTGTAACTGTGTATCTTTTCATGATGATTTTAGCATCATCAGGAGATGATTTAATCTTATTAAATTTAATTTAATTTTAAAACGTGCGTCGAGAAGTTTCAAAAAGTGATTTGCTGTTTAGGGGTAAATCTCTTCGAGTTTAGTGTTTCAAACCGAAGGTTCCAATAGAAGAATTGATCTACCAACATTCGCTAAAGTAAGAAATGACATTCGCACCATATTAATTAAATACTTACCGATCATCATTTGGATACCGATCTGGATATGATGGTCTTCCACTGGAGAATCTGTCATCGTAATCGGATTCCCCACCATTGGGTGGATACCTGCTGCCCGTAGTGATAGGATACCGTTCTCCAGGAGGGTACCTGGTACCTCCCGGACGATAAGTACCCCCGTCACCTCCACCACCATGGTATATACCACCACCGCCATCTGGACGAGATCCTGGGCCTTCACCTTCACCACCGACTGTCAAGCAATTATTTATTTTTGAAATTTGAAGTAATTTTGTTAATTAAGGCTAAATATCCAGAGAAAATTGAAAATATTCATTTGACCCATCCCAAAAGCAAAGCCAAATATACCTACGCATTAAATTCTCGTAATAATCATAATCTGCGTCATAAATTATCCTCATTCCATCTCGTTGATTAAATCTAGATAATCTACAGCTTCTGTATCTTTCACTGTATTCAGCAGATCTGCATTGAAAACTGGGTTGTCTTAAACATTCATCTAAGCATTCGCTCAAGGATCTTCCAGATATTTCAGAATTGTGATCACCTGTAAATGTGTCTCTTATTTCTTTAGAAAGTAGTAAATGTAGCGAGACTCACCACCAAGTCTACTGTTCCTGTAGCGTTGAAAAGCTGTGTCTGGTTTTTTGTCGGTGAACAAATGAGATGTGACGGAATTGTCTGGATATTCTGATCCTCTAGCTGCGAATATTAAAAAAAATTAATTTTGAAAAAGACAAACAAGAAATAAGACGTACGACTGTCCAGACAAACGAAATCGTAGAAATGGTGGGTTGGGCTACTAGCAACTCCGATGTCATCTTTTTGAGATACTGAATCTTCTTCTGATAAGGTGCATTGCTTTGTCATTTCGTCATATTCAATCGATCTAAGAAAATCATTATTTTGTTACAATAAATATTGGCTCCCAGTTTTAGTTAGCCCCACTGATCACGGCTATAAGACGAGAAATCCGGGAACACTTGCTGACGCTATGGTATGACTGAAGGAAACAGCCATGGCAACACGTGCAGGCAATACGGGAAAAACATTTGTTATTAATATATTTCCAAGTGTCCATTATTCTAATGTTTTTAAAATACATAGTTCCCTACTTAGGACCTGGTAGGCAGGACATTTCGCGTGGTTTACGACTGCTGCGAACGTCCGCCGTAGGATGGCGCGAGTTGTATGAGATTACACCTGCCTACCGAAATAGTCTGACCCTGACCTTCCCCTTCCCCTTCAGACGCTTCCCTTGCGTTCAGCTCGAACCCAGCTGATGACGGCTATAAGGTTAGACACCAATCTCGGGGGGCATTTGTTGACCCCATGGGGGGACTCAAGGAAACGGGCAGGACATATTTTTGTATAAAGATTTCGACGAAATCCCATAGTTAGTCTGTCTGATTGACTGTCCAGCCTCCATGTAGTTTATTATTGTTTTAGTTTAATTGCATAAACAATCTCAATGCTATCACAAGACATCTGAGTATTAAGAATTTCTGTGTTAATTATCTCCAAACATGCCCTAGTTGTTTTATTAGGTCTTATCCTGGGAAGCTTTGGCCTCTGCTCTGGATGTAAAAATGCATGTAAAGTATAATATTCCTTTTAAATGCAAATGTGATGGCTTCCTGTAGTTGGTCTATTTCTGTTTGGGATGAGGTTCTTGAAGCGATTTCCGTTTCATTTTGAATGTCGTACCAGTTCCTGTTTGTTCTTGTTCTTGTACATCTTCTTGTGCGTGTTGTTGTTGTTGGTGTTCTTGTTCTATATTAACTTGAATTTCTGCTTTTACTTCGGCAATTTCCAGTTCTGATAAAAATCGTCGAGTGCGTATTGCATATAATTGATTCGCCGCTTGGTTTTCTGTTAGAATTAAATCTGGTCGTAGTCGTCTCCATTCGATTAGCATTTTCTTTCTAAAGCCTGGTTTATGTCTTTCATATTCACTTGCTGTGAAATATTGATTATAATTTTTTAACCATTTTCTATGCATTGATCTTCCAGTCTCCAGAGGGATATCAGCATTCTACTGTATCAATCTCTGATGCGGAGACTGACTATTCTGGCTTTATACCATTGTCCTAAGCAGTTTTGTCAATCCACTACCTTGGGAAGCCCCACCAGTATTTTCCCCTAGGTTAGGCTGAACGTTCTGGTCCGAATGGGGCTAGCCTGGGTCCCCGATCAGCCCTGAATTATATTCCTTTTTGACATGCCTGCTATATAATCAGTCAATAGTGGGTTCCTAACCCTGCTATTGCATTTTAAATGGCAGGGACTTTTAAATTCATCGTATTCCATCATGCGTTTTAAATGGCAGTATGACCTACTATGTAACTTAGAGTAGGATTTAGGATATATATATATATATATATATATATATATATATATATATATATATATATATATATATATATATATATATATATATATATATATATATATATATATATATATATATGGTTGAATAGAAGGATATATAAGGACAGTAAGGAGAAGTCAAGGCTGAGGATAGCGGACAGCTGACGTCGCCGGTTGTACCGTCTCCGCATACGATAGTGACATAGTAACATTGCTGGTAACAGTGCCCCTGACAACCAGATACTTAATTTTTAATATAATTATTATAATTGTATTATTATGTATTTTATTTATTATATTGTAATCATTGATACAGCAAATAAATTTATTATTATTAATATTATTATTATTATTATTTTTTATTATTCACGTATGGGCCCTAGTGGACCACGCGAAGTACAATTAATACGTTTGTTGTTGTTAACCTTCCTTTGCGCCCATACTAATTTCATTCTTTCGCTATGAGCTTTTTTCCTTTCGTCAGACCAAGTTGTTCCAGTCTTCCTACATTTTTCTCTCTGGCCAAGCTTCCAAACGTTAACCTTGTATCTGAAACAGCCTCTATCCTGAATTTCACTTTGTGTAATATTTGCTAATCTTAGGTCCACTTTAATTGCAGCAATCCATTTAATTATTTCTACTTTAACTCTACTCCTATTTTCATAAAATTCGACTATTTGTCTAGTTAGCCTAGCCGGATTCATCCGTTTTATGTGTCCGTAAAACCTAAGTCTTCTGTTTCTCATATCGCTATGTATATCTGTGTATTGTTTGATTTCTTGGTTTTTTCGAAGTCGGTATGTTGTGCTATTTATTTGTTTGGGGCCTAGGATTTTTCTTATGATTTTTCTTTCCTTCTTTTCAATGTCCTCGATGTCCCTTTTTCTATTCAAAATGAGCGTTTCTGCAGCATATAGACATTCTGGCTTAATAACTGTAAATATTTTGTGTAAGTCTCAATGCCGTTTCCATTTTTTGACATCTACCCTTATTGGCCGCTTTTTCCAATCCATTTTCCATGATTATTTCACCCAAATATTTGAATTGAGAGACTCGTATGATGTTACCATATTTTGTTTTTAGAAATGGTGTTCTTAGTCTGTTGCAGGTCATGTATTGTGTCTTTTCAAAGAAAATTTGGAGTCCTACCTTTTCTGCTGTTTCTTTTAGGATTTCAATCTGTTTCTGTGCCGTTAATACATCTTGAGCTAAAATTGCTAGATCATCAGCAAATGCCAGACAATCAATTTTGATGTTGGTTCTCCCCAGTTTAATGGGCTGGTCAATATTCAGGGCCGACTTTTTTTCACGCCACTCCTGTATTACTTTTTCTAGAACACAGTTAAATAAGAGTGGCGAGAGTCCATCCCCTTGTCTCACTCAAGTTTTAATTTCGAAGGGCTCTGAGATGTCACCCATGAATTTAACTTTTGACCTTGTGGTAGTTAACGTTGCTTTAATAATTGCCAGTTTTCAGATCTAGTCCTTGTTCTTTCAAGATTCGGAATAAAGATTCGCGGTCAATAGAATCATATGCTTTTTTGAAATCCACAAAAGTACAGACGAGATTTTTATTGTACAGCTTTTGATGTTTTAGGATCAACTTTAGATTCAGGATCTGTTCAGGGCAGGATCTGCCCGGTCGAAAACCTGCTTGATATTCACCAATTTTAGGTTCTAACTGTCCCTGTGCTCTGTCTAGTAGACATTGAGATAGAATCTTGTAACAAACTGGGAGAAGAGATATCCCTTTATAGTTGTTTACATCCGTTCTATCTCCTTTCTTATGTAGTGGATGGATTAGAGCATCTTTCCAATCTTCCGGAATCCGTTCGGTTAATTAATATTATTATTATTTTTAACATTACTTTAGATAGCAGAATGAAAATGTTTGTACTCCCCTACTCGTGCTGCTTCTAGCGGTATTTGTTCATACCTTTCGAGGAAAAAAAACTAATTGTGATAATTAATTTTGAAAATAATTTTACCTGCATAGATATTTCTCCGCACGCACGCACATGATTTGACATTCTTCCAATGTCAAATTGGTGAATAAATCTACTTCGAATGGTCCACCTAATCGTTTATTTTCTTCTTTAATGAACACAGCTAATCCATCGCATCTTCTTTCCGCTACAAAAAAAAAGAGAATATAAAAACCTGTATGTGAGATTATTGTTTTTTTCATATTAAGAGATGTCCAGAATGTTCATTAGAAAATTGTCGAGCTAGAACTGAATGGAGCTCTATTTGGTTTAATAACGAACTTAAATTTTGCTTTGTTAAATTTGTTTACGGGATTTTTAACCTGTTTTAATATGTGTTAATATTTAATGTTAATTTTATTATATACTAGGATGTAATAACAATATTTAGTTTTTTCCTTTGTTTATAAATACATGATTATGCTTTATTCCTCAGAGATTTAATTCAATTTCAACTTTTTGCGCCGACATTCCTTCAACAAACTTCTTCTTTATTAAAGGGCTCCCACCGCGAAATATTCAGTCGATGGTTTTTAACAAAAACGTTAATTTGACTGAAATAATTCGCGAAATTAGGGTAATTTTAAGATACTATTTTAAAAAGGGTTTCAACTTCAATGACGACTCGCGCCCCTCGTGAAATGTGCACATTAGAGTTCTGGCTCAAAATGTTTTGCGACGAGTATGTGCGTGTTGAAGGTTGAAGTTTAGGTCAGCCACGCTCTCTCGATGCCGATGTATTAAGAACAGCTATGGCTGTAGACCTTAGAACAGACCATTGGAAACTTTCGTATGTCGTATGTGTATGTTTTGGTGAAAGAGAATTGTTAAGCGTGAAATTTGATTCATTTCGGGTATAAATAATCAGTTATTGTACTATTTTACCGGGAATGGTATGAGGTGCGCTTTTTCGAATTTCCCATACTACTTTTTTACATTTAAAAATTTATGTTTACATTAAGAAACTATGTATTTCAAAAAAATGTAAATACTTTTGATACGCCCTACTAATTTTTGAATAATGTTCATTATAGCGAACCTCCTCAAACCTACTTACCATTTAAACAAGTGTTCTCCAGATAATCGCTGTCCGGATCATCTTCCAACAATTCCGGATGGGTCCTTCGCGTAAATCGACTTAAAGTGCACATTCTCATGCCCAAATCGAACGTAGCTGACCGACAAACAAAACTAAACTCGTTCAGGCACTTGTCTTCGCATTCGCTCCGATTTGCTGCAGTCATTTCCTTCACGTCAGCTGGAGGAAGTTTCAGTTTTTTTCTGGGGTGGCGTTCGAAAATGTATCTGCGATTTGGACATTCCCTTTCCGTTCTACTTGCTGAAAAATTATTTTTTTTGGTGTTTACTATATACTATATTGATTTCGTGTTATATATATATATATATATATATATATATATATATATATATATATATATATATATATATATATATATATATATATATATATATATAGGGTGTTAGGTAAACATGCGGCGAAAATTAAAGGGGTTATTCCTTGACTTATTCTAAGAATAGTTTGTTGTATGATGATTTTTGAAAAACCCTTTTGTTTCGAAGATGCATGGTGAACAACATTTACGACATTAACAACATTTTATTATCAAAATCTACAATAAATGTTCGAAATGGCTTCCTCCACCCTTGATACAATTATTCAATTTTCTCGTCATTGACTGCCGAACTCTTTCAAACACACCAGGGTCGTTTCTAATTGTCCAAATGTCGTTTCTAATTAGTAGCGTAAACTAATGACTTCAGATATCCCCAGAAGAAATAATCCAGGGGGTTTAAGTCCGGGGATCGAGCAGGCCATGCGTGTGGCCCACTTCGACCTAAAAAATCACGAGCAACCAAACTGAAATGTGGTGGTGCACCATCGTGCATAAACCACATTTCATGCCTTGTTGTCTTCCAGAAACATCTTCCAGAAACTCAGGCAGCGTTGCTTCCAAAAAGTTGCGATACACCTCGCCAGTAAGTCTTTGTGATAGAAATGCCGGTCCAATTAGATAGTCACCTACAATTACCACCCAAACATTCAACGAGAACTGATGTTGAAAACTATCTTCGCATACCTCATGCGGATTTTTATCTGCCCACACTTGGTTATTATGAAAATTCCTTATTGTGTTTCTTGCGAAAGTGGCTTCATCGGTGAAAAGAATTTGTGTCAGGAATAGAGGGATGCGAAGTAAAGTTTGTAATATCCATTGACATAATGCAATACGTGGAGGAAAATCAATAGGTAGTAGTGCCTGAACGTGTTGAATGTGGTATGGATACAACAAATTGTCCTTAAGAATTTTCCAAACTGTCCAGTGACTCACATTCAAAGTATTTGCAATTTTTCGCGTAGAACTACCAGGCTCTTCCGCTAGCATGTCCAGCACGTTCTGTTCCAATTGTACCGTTCTTACAGTCAGTGATCTTCCTGACCCTTCAGTTCGTTTTAATGTGCCTATTTCACGAAGACGTCGATGAATGTTTTCGAAGATTTTTCCGTCGGGGACATTACGGGCTGGAAATCGTTCACTGTACAATCGCCTAGCTTATAATGCATTGCCATCAGTAAGTCCATACATGAAGTGCATGTCAGTCATCTCGGCATTTGTATACATTATGATATAGGACTTCATTCACTATTTAAGACAAGTCAAACAGCTAAACGTCACTCAATCTATGTAAACAAATGCGACCGATGAAATCCACTTACTAGAAAAAACAGCCGTTCCATGTGATCGAGATCGAAAAAAAAATGTTTGTACTTGATAAACTGATTGACGTATACCCTACTTTTATTTACATTAATGGTTTCAACAAATATCGAATATAGTTGTCGCAAATTTTGTTTGCTTTGTATCTTCGAAACAAAGGGGTTTTTCAAAAATCATCATACAAGGAATAACCTCTTGCATTTTTGTCGCATGTTTACCTAACACCCTGTATATATATATATATATATATATATATATATATATATATATATATATATATATATATATATATACAACAAAGATTATACACCCGCGTTGAATGTTAGTGCTTTGTGGTTCCCCCATCCGCCATCCAAAGCGCCAGCAAGCGTCTCCCAGGACAAACCGGTCCTGGGAGACTCACCTTAACCCGTCATCAGCTGGGCTCAAGCTGAACGCCCGGAGAGTAGATGAAGGGAACGACTAAAGCCCGTCTAACCTCGGGTAAGTGGGCCAGGATGGCTGCTGCATGTGATTGCAGCCACCATTCGACAAAAATAAATAATAAACCTTTATATTCTTCTTTTTGTGTTTTTTTAATTCGTTTCAAATACAAGTTAAAATATTGGAAAAAGTTTAATTCATCTTGATCAGAATATAAAACAATTATTAGTAAATATTTACTTTTTTTTGGACGTTAAAATATTAGACACACTCTTTTATATTTTAGATTTCTTAATCCTCTAGAGGATTTATCGTAATTTATCAATTTGGTTCAGTTATTCATCTGTTTAATCTTGGATTGGGATTTGAACAGAGAAAATTAAAAACAAAATGAATTCACTATGGAAGAAAATCTATTAGTTGGGTTGTTGGGACATGATCTGGAAACAGAAGTACTAAAAAGAGTTAGGAATGTCCGAGGACTCTGTGTTATAGTTTCTGCGAGTACCGGCTACAAAAAAAGGGTAAATTAGGGTTTCTTTCTCATTGAGTTAACTCTCAAGAAAGTAAAAATTTATCAGAAAATCAAAAGCTTTTAGTAATATGAGTAAAGCTTCACCAGTGTTTCAACAATTGGTGGTTCAAGCAAAATAATATTTCAAAATTGGACAAGCCTACTGTCTTTCCAGATTTAAATATCATTGAAAATGTCTGGGGGACGCTTTCAAGACGAGCTTATAGTAAATCAAAACAATTTACAAATATGACATATTTCAAAAGTGCTGTTCAAGCATCATGGGAAGTATTTCCACAAGAATCAATAAAACAGTTGCATTACACTGGGGAAGAGCAATTTTGTTGACTTGGATCTGTGACTTGTTTTTGACTAATTTTTTATCTCTGAATTCAAAAATATTCACAGTTTTTCTCTATTACGTCGAGTTCTTAAGCTACAGCATACCCCTCATTTTACCTTAAAAGTGTACATACGAAAGGAAATAAGGTGAGATCTGACCAAATAGATTAGAATATTTTATTCATACAGAGGTTAACACATTATTAAAAGTTAAATTGTGTTTATACAAAAAATAAATATAAGATATTATGGTAAAAATTTCTTCTTATAGCTTTTCCTGGAGTGTTTATCCTCGTTTGATGCTCCAACAGTAGTCAGCCATCATACTGACATCCCATCTACCTTGATACCGCGCTTCCATAACTTTTGGATCTTGGTGGAATCGAAAACAGCACCAAGATTTTCTAGGAAGTTAGCAAGATGACTATGTAAGAAATGCAGTTTGATGCTCATGTTGCAACCAAGCTTTTTAAAGCTCTCTAAGAGGTGTTGAACAATTTCGATGTAATTCGGGGCTCGTGCATTTCCAAGAAAGTCTTTAAGAATATTTTTAAAAGCCAACCAAGCATTCCTTTCAAGTTCGGTCATTGTTTCAGTAAAATTTTCATCTTTAACGAGTTGTCGAATCTGTGGACTATCAAACACACCAGCCTTTATCTTTTCATATGACAGGCTCGGGAATGCCGAAATGATATAGTTAAAACAGTCTCCTTCAATTGACAAAGCGTTAACAAATTGCTTCATGAGACCTAGTTTTATATGCAAAGGCGGAAGTACAATGTTCTTTCTGTCGACAAGTGGCTGATTTAAAATGTTTGGATCACCAGGTCTTAGGTCGGATCTTGGCGGCCAGTTCGATTGCACCCAATGCTTCTCACGAGCTCTGCTGTCCCACATGCACAAAAAACAGGGATACTTGGTATACCCGCGTTGCTAGCCAAGAAGGAAACAGACCATTTTAAGGTCAACACAGATGATCCATTGGTGCATGTTATATTGCAACAAGTCAATGACTTTCTTTATGTCGCCATATTCTTCACGCAAACAAACTGAATGACCTATTGGGACTGAACCGTATAAATTTCCATTATGTAGGAGAACACACTTCAAGCTACGCTTTGAGCTATCTATAAACAATCGCCATTCAGTTACGTTATAGTTAAAAATGGCCAATTCTTTCATTAAACCTTCTACGTTCTGGCAATATTCAAATCCGTTATTATTTCTGAACTACTGCCTAAATTCACTTTCTCTGGATCGATAGTAAGTGACTTTAGCTCATTTGTCAAGCAATTTTTTTTCGTGTAGACTTGAGGCTAATAATTCCGATGCTTTTTTGGATAGTCCCAAATCTCGTGCTAAATCGTTTAATTCATGTTGATTGAATCCTTTACGAACAGAATCATTGGAAACTTTGAATTCTTCGTCGGTGGAGTCACTTCGATCTTCACTTGATTTACATTCTTGTATTTCTAAAGAAGGTAATTTTTGAAAAACTGGCACTGGAATTTCAACTAAATGAGGCACAGGGCGTATAGCTGACGGTAAACTAGGGTACTCAATTTTATGTTTGTTTTTCTTGTTGAATCCTGATGTTTTCATTTATGCAAAGGTAGCAATTACTTATTACATTCTTGTATTTCTAAAGAAGGTAATTCTTGAAAAACTACCACTGGAATTTCAGGAAAAAAAAGAGAAACTTGACGTGAACGAAATAAAGTTTTGGAATTAGCATGTCAATTTAAGGTGATGGCAATTCCACAAAATATTAAAATATTGCTGGCTTATATTTTGTTCTAGTTAACTTTTCTTTTTCCTGTAAAATTAATGATGTATCTAACATTTTGACGTAAAATCAATTCTTCTACTAGAATCTTCGATGTGAAACTTTAAACTCGAGAGATTTACCTAAAAAGATTTACCACGTGCGTTTCGCTAACCATGTTTTCTCCTTTAAGTTTGAGTCATCTCCTGATGAACCTTTCGTGTGAAACACTAAGCTTGAAGAGATTTACCACTAATTATCAAATTACTTTTTTTAAACTTCTCGATGCACTTTTCGCTAACTACTACCATTGTAGCATCATCAGGAGATAATTTAATATCACCGTCAGGAGAAAATAAATCTCTTCGACTTTAATATCTATAAAAATGTCTATAAAGAAATTAAAAATATTAAGTCTTAAAATATTTATTCAGATCAGTATCTAACATTTTGACAGTGTTCAGTAGTTGCATTTATGGGACGTTCAGAACGAGGATCACCATCCAGGCTTGTACGATCACGTGGAAAATCACCTGTCTACTTAAAAACCATTGTTTTTGAACGAGCACACTTCTCTAATACATTTACCATTTCACTATGAATTTCCATTGCCTTTAAACCTTTTTTATAAAGAATTTAATCATTGCACGACTTTCAATATTTTCCATTTTAATAAATAATACTGATGCGTTTACTTTAAGCTGGTGTTTTTGTACGAGTGAATTGACAGATCGACTTGAAATGTCACATATGTCAATATAAAGAATGAAACTTCAAAATGTTGTAGATTATATAGTTCTTTTACTGCTCTATAGATGTCGCTTCGCGAACTTTTCAATTAACCTAATACATCAGCTCGTTTTGTTAGTCGACATCAAATGTGTGTTGAGATTTAACTGTGAATACAAATGATTTGTTTTATGAAATTTTTCTAATGTTAAATTCGGTATTAATTCGTATTATTTTTTAATAAATAGTAGAATTGAAATTTCAGCGAATTTAGAGCGAATTTCACTATAGTTAGAGCCCTTAAGTAGGACAACTTTCTTCAAGGATCAAATGTTATGGTTGACAGACTACTTACACGATATGCAAACTTCTGTGAAATGAATACTATTGGGTGCTAGCATCAGCGTTCCTAATCCTTCCGGTCTTGCCTGTTCCCCCGTGAGATAACATGTACTTTCTTCATATTGCGGATCGCCATTGAATGTTGCTATCCGACTTCCCGGTTGAAAATCAAACGATGCACATTGTCTAATAATCATAAAAGTAATAAATCAGTCTCAAAGAATCGTGAAACTTTATTAATTCATTTAAATCATTTGTTTTATTAAAAGACAGTCAAGAAGTTGACAAAATCTTTCCCCAAAGCACTAAATTTCCTTTCTACAAAGCACTCGATTTCCTTCTAAGATTTGTTTGTCTTTACCTGACTATATTATTTGAAGATCGATCTCGCAAGCACATATCTTGACATTTCTCTAAAACTACGAACGGTGGTGCCGTATCCCTAACAACGTCATCGTCAAATCCTTGCAGTTGAATGTTGGGTAAACGTTCGTATAAGATCTTACCGTTGATCGATCCCGAACCACATGACGTTTGAGCTGAAATATTTTCAATTCGCCGCGTTAATACAAATAGAGATGAAGATTCTGGATTTTTCATTACCTTTTGTCATCATTTTCAATACCGTTAAGACAGTTATAGCTTGCACCATACTGGGAAGGTAAGGATAATTTTTCATTGTGGTTTACTTGTGTGGTTCTTGACCAAAACTACTTGGACATACTTTGTAATCTGAAAAACAAGATATATTTTGGTTGGAATGATACATCACGCTCTAACTAGATGTTGCTAGTTGAGAACTGATGAAAACATTAGGGGAGTGAGAGCGTTCTTGCGTCAACCACCAAACTGAGCGACTTGAAAAGGCACAACTGATTTAAATGTGACGAGATCGTCGGTACTACGCATTCTACACAAATATTTACGCATGCACCCATACAAGATTCAGTTAGTTGAAGAATTTAAGCCGACGGACCTCGCTCGTATAGTGCGTTTCAAGATTTATCGTCGACCGATTGGTTGCAATAAACTCTTAACACCCCTGCCGTAACGAAACCCGTCAAAGTTGCAAGAAACGTAAACAGGGGCGGGCCTAATAAATAACAGCTAAAAAGATAAAATTTATTTTATATCTGGTGTAGTAGTTTCGAAATATTTTAGTTTAGTTCGCATTCTTTTCTTAAACAGTGCAGTTCTATAATTTATTATTCTATAATTTTTGCAGTTCTATAATTTTTTTTATTATTCCACACGTCTTGGGAATCTTGGCAAGATAATGATGATTTTGCCTCCGGTAGTGCTAATTTTAAAAGAAAACATTTATCGCCTGAAGCTAAGCAAATTGTTAAAAATGTGTATGTTTCTTTATTGAATTGGGGGCTTAATGTAACTCTATAAAAAAATACAGATTAGAAAATTGTCCCATTATCTACCTTGATAAAACATGGTTTGATACACATGAGATGCCAGCAAAAGGAAGGGTAGATACATCAAGAAAATGCCAAACCAAAGCCACAGCGAACAAGTGAAAAAGAATTACAAATTGTTTACGGTTGTCCTCCAAAAATATTAAACATTCATCTTTGGACTACCATGACGACACCATAGCAGAACTTTTTGAAGATTGGTTTATAAATTGCCTTTTGACATGGAAGATGACACTATAGACGAACGGATGGACTGTTGTACCCAAAAACAGATGGTTTCGAGAAATCTATTCAAGATACGGTAACAAGAACAAAGAACTATGAAAGGCATTTACTGCACTTGGACTTAGTCGATAAGTGCAGGAAATGCGGTACTGGGGCAAAGAGTTCGGCCCTTGCTTCTAATGCTATAAGGCATACGCCCAAAGACACTATCAAATCAGTTTTCAACATGACAATGCTCGCCCCATGTTGCAAAATATGTAAAAAACTATTTGGAAAACGTTAAATCAGACGTCCTACTCCATCCGCTGTATTCACCAGACTTAGCTCCTTCGGACTACCACTTATTTCTATCGATGCGACACGGACTTTCAAAACAACACTTACATTCTTGCGAAGAAGTGAAAATTTCGCTTGATGAATGGTTGGTCTCAAAAAACCAAAAGTTCTTTTGGCGCGGATTTCATGCTTTGACAGAAATATGGTAAAAAGTAATAGAAAAATCGACATTATTTATCGACACACCTATTATTTGTTAAAACCTTTAGGTTTTGGCCCTTGTTAGTAACTTTTTCTTTCAAATGATGTGAAGAATCGTTAATTAAATTTTCGAAAACTATTTCGCCTACATCCTGTATAAGTTTTTTTTTCAAAATTTGCATTGGATTTCTAATTGCATATTTTCTACTATTAACCAAACCATATAATGATATAAATGTTTTTTGTGGTATATTTTCGTTGATGTATATCACATCAACAGTACCCATTTAATCAGTACGTGTGACTAATGATCTGAGAGGATCCACGCTATAATTAAAAACTCCTGTATGACTTACTAAAGTTCTATTACTAATGCATGGGAACAATCACGAACTGAAAAGCCGAAATGTTACAATAACCTTTTATTGCAGTTCAATGACGGTCTTCCGGCTTCGCGTGTCTCACAATACGCTTAAAAACCGCGTCTTTTTTTTACAGTTACATGCTCTATTATTCGATTATTCATTTTTTCATATCAACGATGGTTTAAACGCTTTAAAAATGGTGATTTTGATATAAAAGGGGAGGAGCGTCCAGGACAACCGAAAAAGTTTGAATATGTAGATTAGCAAGCATTATTGGATGAACTCATTTTTGAAAGTTTACACGGAATGGGAAAGATCCAGAAGGAAGAAAATTTGATTCCATATGAGTTGAAGGAAAGCGACATTGAAACGCTGAAAACAGCTTGCGAAATTTTCCTTGCTAGACGGTAAAGAAAATGTTTTTTTTGCATCGAGATGTGACAGGTGAAGATGAGTGAATCTATTTTGACAACCCAAAGTGCAAAAAATCATGGGTAGACCCAGGCCAGTCTTCAACAGTACAACCAGTGCGCAATGTATATGGAAACAAATTTTTGATTCATATTTGATGGGGTACTAGGGGAGCTGTGTATTACGAACTGCTGAAACCTGGTGAAACGATTACTAGCGATCGACGCCGACAACAATTGATAGCATTGAACCGAGCATTGAAGGAAAAACGACTAGAATATTTCCAAAGACACGATAAGTCATTTTTCAACATGGCACTGCTCGGCCCCATGTTGCAAAACGTGTAAAAACTATTGGGAAAACGTTAAATATGACGTCCTACCTCACTGGTTCTTATTGACCGGACTTAGCCCCTTCAGATTACCACTTATTTAGATCGATGCAGCACAGGCTTTCAGAACAACACTTACATTCTTACAAAGAAGTGAAAATAGAGTTTGATGAATGGTTGGCCTCAAACAATCAAAAGTTCTTTTGGTGCAGAATCCATTCTTTGACGAAATGATCGGAAAAAGTCCTGTCAGGACAGGCTTTAATAAAGTTTTGTGGTCATCTATGGTGTCTCTCACAAAAATCGGTTACTTTAGCAATGTTTGCGAAATTGTTCTATTTGTGTTACTACTATATGTCCTTTCCAATACTGTTATCACATTATTTTCCGGGCATTCCGAAGATAAAGACACGACTGACTTGAAAAGAACTCACATCAAATGAAGCGATCCTCGCTGATACGGAGTTCGAGCATTGAATCACATAAGTTTCTATAAGTTACAAATTTGTTTGCTATCTTATTCAAGATTTTGCACAAACAAAATTGCTTTTACAACATTAAAGCAATATTACTTTCGGAACTTACAACACCTCACTGACTTTACTCATTTGAGTCTCATAAATAATTCTTAAATTGATTGCTGTCGAAATTTTGCTTTTATTTAATTCAGCATTACGCATCGATGAAAACAGAAATATAAACAACAAAAATGAGTTAATGTCTAAACAGTGCATCTACAACTAAACATGTTGCTCTATTAACACAAATTAAAGGATTTGATTCAAAATCTAAGAGGCTAGCTAAGAATATGTTTCATTCTACACAAATGTTACGCATTCGCCAAACTGATACAAAAACATGCATAACTGTTATATTACTGATCTTATATTAGTTCCCTTATAAAGGGTCTTTCAAATTGAGACTGTTTTTTTAATTATTGAATAAAACACAGAATTTGCTTTGATTCAGTGGCGGTTTGTGGGTTTGCATAGCAGCGGAGGATTTATAAAATAGATTTAACAAGCCGAAATTGAAAATAAGATATATAAACTTACCAGATTTAGAAAGCAGAAAGAGTAAAAAATCTCTATAATTAAATGCCAGAAATATATCTTCAAAGTCTGAACTATGAACTATTTACACTTTACACTATTGCACATATAGGTTTATTTGTTATAAATTAAGTTGATTCTTTTGTTCTTTTTGGAAGCAAATTTGTTAATTATGACAAATAATTTGAACAACATAAACATTTAATTATTTTAGGTTAAAGTTTAAATTTTTGAACAATTCGATTCGTAAAGCATTATTATTACTATCATGTACAACTCCTTTTTCATTCTAGGCCTGTAAATATGAAACCGGAATTTGCTCATAAATGGCTCTAACTGTCAATGTAGCTAGAGTCATACCGCGTCATTTGCGCCATTTCCCTGTTGACATCCGACAAAGATTTTCAACTCACAACAATAAAAGTTTCATACAACAGCATAGGTGGTAATAGCATCAAACATGTCGAATTTTGTGCCTCGAAACTACAATTTGCGGACAGCATTGATTTTCTGTTACCCTTTGAAGAAAACTGCTGCAGAATCGCATCGAATGGTTGTCGAAGCTTACGGTGAACATACACTTGGTAAGTCACAGTGTTTTGAGTGGTTTAAAAATTCAAAAGTGGCAATTGAAGAACGTGGTAGACCACCGAAAAAGTTTGAAGACAGCGAATTGCAAACATTGTTGGGTGAGGATAACGCCCAATTGCAACAAGAACTTGCGTATCAATTAAATGTGACACGAGAAGCCGTCTCTATACGCTTAAAAATTTTGGGAGAGACCCAGAAGATGGGAAAATGGCTCCTACGTCATCTGAATGAAAGACAATAGGAAAACCGAAAAATCACTTGCGAAATGCTACTCGCCAGGTACAAAAGAAAGTCATTTCTATATCGAATTGTGATGAAAAGTGGATATATTTCGAGAATCCTAAGCGTAAAAGACCATGGGTAACTCCAGACGAACCATCGACATCGACTGTAAGGTCAAATCGCTATGGACGGAAGATAATGCTCTGATGAAATGATCGAATCGAATCAAGCTTTGCGTGAAAAACGACAAGAATACCAAAAAAGGCAACACAAAGTGATAATGCACCGTCACACATAGCAAAAATGGTAAAGGAAGCTATTGAGGCGTTTAGTTGGGAAATATTTTCGCATGCGGCTTACTCACCAGACTTGTCTCTGTCCGATTACTACTTATTTGCATCGATGGGACACGCACTTGCTAAGTAGCGCTTCACTCCTTACGAAAATGTACGAAAATTCCTGCTCTCAAAAGAGTAACAGTTTTTTTGGCGTGGCATTCACAATTTGTCAGACAGGTGGGAAAAATGTATAGCTAGCGATGGACAATACTTGAAATAAAATAGTACCTGGTAACACATATATACACTTCCGAAATGAGATTAGACCTAGACAAATTCACAGCACCATCTGTATTTTATTCAAGAATTAAAAAAAAAACCGTTCAATTTAAAAGACCCGTTGTAAGTGAATGTCGAACCATCGATTCACATTAAATATCCTTTTTTATACGTTACAAATTTGTTCGCTATCTTATTCAAGATTTTGCAGACACAAAATTGCTTTAGCAACATTTAAGTGACATTACTTTCAGAACTTAGAAAACTTCACTGGCTGACTTCAGTCTAACTTTACTCATTTGATTCTTAAGCGGTGCCTAGACGTTCAATATTATAGTCCATATATTGAACAATATATTGTGCAATATATTGACTGGAGGACCCACACGTTGCAATGTTATTGTCTAATAATTTAGTTTACAACTGACCCCTCTACAGTTAACAACTTAACATGTCGAAAAGTAAAGCTTGTGTGACCAGTACTTTAGTCATATCTTTGAAGAAGAAGGAGAAAAAAGCCCAGATGGATGAAAGAATGGTTTAAACAAAGGAACAAATACACTCAAGGAAATTTGTTAGGTGAACTAAGAATATGTGAACCAGCTGATTATCGAAACTTTCTACGAATGGATGGTACATTATTTGATGATCGAGATGCTATACCAGCAAGCCAAATTCTCATTGTCCTCTGTGTCATCTTCTGTCTGAATACTATCAATGCTATTTTGTGAAGTACTTGATACTTTATCACTTATTAGAAACTTTATTTCGTCAAAATACGACAATATTGGCTCTATAATGTTACTTGATCCTGCACCACTTTTTTCAGAATCGTTGATACGCTTCAACTCTTTTCTAAAGTTAGTGCGCAACGAATTAAATATTTTAACTACCTGCGACTTATCAGCATCTGGATACAACTCTTTATATTTACAAAGCTGTGGTATAATTCAATATACTCCAAAATCAATTTTCTCTCGTCTTTACTTATTTTATCTTTCGTAGCTATCTCGATCAAAAAACCCATATCTTATTGATGTTCACTGCTTGAAGCGGAGACAGAAATGGACCATTATTGTGCAATATTACCCACAGACGATTCAATATTTATCAGATAAAATCATATTGCACTATAAATATCAAACTCTTTGATTGACTCAATATATTGTGCAATTCTTGAATATAACCTACAGACAATATTATTGTGCAATATGCATTATTGTGCAATATATTGACCATAATATTGAACGTCTAGGGGCCGCTTTATAAAGAATTCTTAGATTGATCGCAGTATCATCTAAGGAATCCTGTTGGAAGGTTGGAATTATGTTCTCGTTGACAATCTGTAGTATATAATTATTTCAAAGAGCTTAGCCATTGTAGAAAGGATTCTTATTGGGCTATATTCACGTTTGGAAGTATAATTTGATCGGAATAATTTAAAAGCGAAAATGGAATTGCAGCTACTGTCAATGGAGAACGTTATAGAAACATCATTACTGATGATTTTAATCTGGACAACAAGATGCCACATGCCACAATTGCTGATGTTACTTGGCCACCAAGATCATGCGATGTAACTCCATTGGAGTTTTTTCTGCGGGGTTATGTGAAATCATTGATTTACATCACGCAATGACCTTAAAACCAACATTATTCGTATCATTAGTGAAAGAAATGCCGAGTTATGCGGCAAAGCGATTAAAAAGTGGTATTTTTTAAAAAATCCAATTATTTGGATTGAATTATTTTGAAATAAAAATTCCACTAACCAATATTTAAAATTAAAAATGTCATGTTGATATCTTATACTGTTTTGTTTTATTCTAAATTCGAAATTATAGCTCTTATTTAATAATCCTAAACGTTCTGACAAAACCCCAACGTACTGATCCAAGAATGAAACCAATTCAAATGATGCTTTGTTTACTTCAATATACTTAATATTAGATCATCACTGTCCTCATAATTATTTTCTGACTATTTTGGTTTAGTTATTGTTCAGCTTATAACAGCTATGCGTTAGTGTGGTGCCTCTATAATTAATGATGGTGGATGACCTTTAATTCTGATGGAAAAATGAACAGCCTTTACGTATGGATGAGCTCGTTATTCAGGACAAAATTACTTACAATATGTGTTTCTGCCAGTCTTGGATAACCTTTTCGATCGCTAGACCTGAAAAATCATCCGATTTCACGCCTATCCGATACAGAAACTTCGATATGGATGTTCTATAAATAATAATTACTGATTTAATGACATCGACTACGGTTATGATGAGTTTTTTTCATTATTTGATAACTCGAGAGAACATTTTTATGAAATAAATACATTGGTATACAATATTGCATGAAAGTTAGGCGTATTCTTATGATATTATTAATTTGATGCCTTATATATATATATATATATATATATATATATATATATATATATATATATATATATATATATATATATATATATATATATATATATATATATATACAGTGTGTCGCATTTAAGATGAAGACCCTGAGACATGATCTCCGCTTTTTGAAGGAATACAGATTTGAATTTTTGCACAGTCATAGAGGTGGATGGGTCTCGTTTTTGAAGATACTCAACTGAAACCTGAACTTTAAATTCAGCCTACTACGAATTCACAAACAAGGTTAATCCTGTTAATAACAAGGTTAGTTTATTTGTTTAATTTGATAATTAGTGTGCCATGGTGAGTAAAAACTTGACACATTGTCAATAGTGCCATGTATTCAAATATTTCAGTATAATAAATAGCACTCACAAAGGAATAATTATTTTATTATTAACAATTTTTGGTAATTGATCAAATTTAGGAAAAAGTATATAGTATATAACAATAATTTTCATAATACAAATAATTAACTATCAAATGTCATCTCTCACAACTAGTCCTTCGTCTATTCGAATACATTTTTCGATTCTTTTACGATTCAGTTGTAATAATTTTGTGTAGACCAAAATAGTTTCATGACAAAATTAAAAATGCGAATTTTGTCATGAAACTTGGTATATAGGGTCAGAATAACATCCTGAACAACTTTTTCTAATAACTTTTTTCGATATATCCAACGCGAAGCAAAATATCGAGAATTGATCCTGTTTGTGAATTCGTAGTAGGCTTAGTTTAAAGTTCCGATCTCAGTTGAGTATCTTAAAAAACGTCACCCATCAATCTGTCTGACTGTGCAAAAATTCAAATTTGTATTCCTTCAAATAGCGAATATGTGGGGGTGTCTTCATGACACCCAATGATCCAAAATCTGCCAACCCGCATTGGACCAGCGTGGCAGATTACGGTCCATACCTTCAACATGGTATTTCAATATGTTGAAATATGACAGTACAACCTCAAACACGGCCCTCATTCCCCGGAGGCCAAGGGGTAACTACCTTCGGCAGCGGGAAGACCTGCCCCAAGGCAGAGGGTGCTAAGAATCACCGGGTTAGATCAGGCTGCCATTGGACTTTTGACATTGCAACGTTAAATATACGGACTATGAAAACAGAGGCCCGATTACAAGAACTGTTAATCGAACTTGACAACATATATTGGGATATTATTGGGCTCTGTGAAACACGAAGGAAGGGTGAAGAGTTAATCAAACTGGAACCAACTGGACACGTACTCTACACTCGAGGTACGGAAAATGGCCGATGTGGCGGAATTGGATTCCTCATCAATCGAAAGCTGAAGGACAGTGTGGTAAAATTTGAAAGTACATCCGACCGATTAGCCCAATGCGTCATTCAGCTGAATAAAAAGTTTAGGCTTCAAATCGTCCAAGCTTATGCACCAACTATAAGCCATAAAGATGAGGAAATTGAGGAATTTTATGATGATGTGGCCCAGCTTTTATACAAGGAGAAATGTAGGTACAAAATCCTGATGGGTGATTTTAATGCCAGAATTGGAACAACAAGAACAGACGAAAATGCAACTGGCCCATATGGAACTGGTGAGCGAGACAATAGAGGTGACAGATTAGTTGATTTTGTTGAAGGACAAGAACTATATATTATGAATTCATTCTATAAGAAAAATATCAGCAGAAAATGGACATGGAAAAGTCCATCTGGGCTCACAAGCGAAATTGACTACATCATGACCAACGATAAAACAATATTTACCAATTGTACTGTCCTTAACAATTTTAATGTTGGAAGTGACCACCGAATGGTACGAGCAAGGGTTCGGATTGACTCGAAAAGAGCGCGAAAGAATGGTAAGATCAAAGAAGGGCAAGGTGGATTCTGGAAAACTGCTGGAGAGAGGAAGCGATTTTGAGATTGCTTTGTCAAACCGGTTTGCTGCGTTACAAGATCCAGAGGACGTGGAAATATCAGTTCAATATGAAGAAATCGCCAACAATGTACTTCAAACGGCTGCTTCAATAGCACCAGAGGAAAAATGTCTCAAACTAACAAAAATCTCCAGTGAGACCATTGATTTAATGAAGAAACGGCGAGCAATGAGAAATGCAGACAGTCCTTTTGGCAGGGTTGAGTACACTGAGCTCTGCAAAACTATAAGAAAACGTATCAGAGAGGACACGCGCCGATTCAATATGCAGCTAGTGCAAAAAACCCTGGAAGAAACCAAAGGAATTAACAAAGCTAAACAGAAGCTGAGAAACAAAAGAACGCAAATATATGCTTTAAAGCGTGAGGATGGCACAGTGTGCAGGACGCGTACCCAAATGTTAGAGATTGTCAGAAGGTTTTATTCCCAGTTATATGAAGATCAGAGCCAGTCAGGGACAGCAATACCCACGGAAGAACAATATATAATGCCAGATATCCTAGTGGAGGAAGTAACAAATGCTATAGAATTGATGAAGAACGGCAAGGCTCCAGGAAAGGATAGTGTAACTGTCGAAATGCTAAAAGCTGGTGGTCGGACGTTACATAAAACACTGGCAAAATTATACTCAAAATACCTCAAAGAACAAAAAGTACCGGACTTATGGAAAAATGCAGAAGTGATCCTTTTACATAAAAAAGGAGCACAGGAAGATTTAAAGAACTACCGTCCAATAAGCCTCCTATCAGTGATGTACAAAGTTTTCACTAAGATAATTTCTAAAAGAATATTAAAAAAACTGAATGACGCACAATCAAGAGAACAAGCAGGATTTAGAAGTGGATTCAGTACAATGGATCACATCCAGGTTGTACAGCAGGTAATAGAAAGGCACAACGAATACACCATGCCACTGTGCTTGGCTTTTATCGACTACGAAAAAGCATTTGATTCCATCTCAAAGCATGCGATAATGGATGCACTGCTTAGCCAAGGTGTAGAGAGAGCCTATGTAAACCTATTAGAATCGATATATGATGGAGCTACAGCCACAATTCACCTTGATGATCTTGAAGTGGGAATTAATATAGAACGAGGTGTACGGCAGGGTGACGCAATATCGCCTATTCTTTTCTCGGCTGGCCTTGAAGAAGTATTCCGTAAACTGGATTGGGAACAGGATGGTGTAAAGATCAATGGTGCGAACTTAAACCATCTTAGATTTGCAGATGATATTATTCTCATTTCACAAGACCCAGAGGAGCTGCAAAGACGCATACAAGAACTGCAAAGGGCTGGCGAACCATTTGGCTTGAAAATAAACCTGAAAAAGAGTCAGGTTATGTTCAATAACTTCGCTCAGGACAGAAGAATTTCAGTTCTAGGAAGGGATTTAGAGATTGTGGACAGCTTTATATATCTTGGGCAGAGGATTTCCATGGAGGGGAATACCGCCCGGGAGGTTGAACGGCGTGTTAAATGTGGCTGGCATGCATTTGATAGGCTCAACATAGTGTTTAAGAGTAGACTCCCACTTTGCCTGAAAAGAAAAGTATTCGATCAGTGCGTTCTACCCGTTATGACATACGGAAGTGAAACCTGGGCACTCACATCGCAATCAATTCAAAAACTTCGGGTGGCACAGAGGGGAATGGAAAGATGTATGCTTGGCATTACAAAACGAGACAGAAAGTCCTGCGCATGGATCAGGGAACAAACAAAAGTCTGTGACATCATTGGAAGAGTAAAACAGTTGAAATGGAGATGGGCAGGCCATATAACGAAGCGATGGGACGGCAGATGGATCAAGGCAAGCCTGGAGTGGATACCGCTTGATCGCAAACGTCCGCGAAGAAGACCGAAAGCACGATGGATTGATGACATCGTTAAGTATATTGGACCAGAGTGGCAGAGGAAAGCCTAGGCCTATATATATATATATATATATATATATATATATATATATATATATATATATATATATATATATATATATATATATATATATATACTATCTTTACATTATTCTATAGAAATTAATATACATTATTTTTTAGATTCGTTTTGAAAACGGGAGAAGACCTCCCGAAACGTTAACGATCAAAAGTTGGTATATATTTTTCAAAATGTTTGTATTTTTTAAATTTTTGTTCGTTATGTAAATTTATTACAGGAAAAGATTCATTGAGAAATTTGTCTCCGGTTTATTTTTTTTACCCAGTGATTCTTTATTTACATAAAAACAGATATTTTTGATATTTTTTTGAGTTTTAGATCGAATCGTATATTAATTTCTATATAATAATAAATATATATATATATATATATATATATATATATATATATATATATATATATATATATATATATATATATATATTTTTTTTTTTATTTTTTTTTTACACAGAATGTACACGTTTCAATGCACCATCATCAAGTTCTTCTCCATCGCCTTCGATATGTCAGATATTTTAATTTTAGGAGATTTTGAGATATTGTTTTAAAAACCAGTTACAAATTTCAAACTGTTGATCCCATTGAAAACGGGAGAAGACCTCCCGAAACGTTAGTTATCAAAAATTGGTATATATTTTTAAAAATGTTTATATTTCTTAAATTTTTGTTCGTTAGGTAAAGTTATTACAGAAAAAGAATCACTGAGAAATTTGTCTCCGTTTTGTTTTTGTTTTTTGTGATTCCCAGATTTCCCAGTGATTCTTTATTTACATCAGAACAGATATTTTTGATATTTTTTTGAGTTTTAGATCGTGGCAAAAACCCAAAAAAGAAAAAAATATATGGACACGCTAATCATTTAGACATTAATCAAATGAATGTTAAAAAGATAACGTTATCGAAAATAATGGAAACTATTTTGAATATTAAATCTATATTGTTTTTTTTTTGTGAATAAATACTGAATTTTATGTTAAAAAAATCATCGCTTTAATTTGTGTACCTGTTATAAACGGAGAAAAAAAACAACAATCTTTGTAACGGTAAACCATACAATGGGAAGTGGAAAAAATAAACATCGAGCGGTACTTCACTATAACGCAATTAGCTGCCCTAATTGTTGATCTGGGGACGTCGCATTTGTCGATACGTTCAATCTCTATGCTTCATCATTATCCGAAATGGTCGATGTCCTTTATCATTATTCGGAGTCTGCGCAAAAACAACACGTGTTCGGTAGTTCATTTCAAAGGTCGATTATGTACAGTTTACTATTTCAAAGTTGCGTTGGTTTAGTAACACAGTAATAAAGGGAAATCCAGTACTTAATAGATTTTTTATCACATAGAATGTACACGTTTCAATGCACCATCGTCAAGTTCTTCTCCATCGCCTTCGACATGTCAGATATTCTAATTTTAGGAGATTTTGAGATATTTTTTTAAAAACCATTTACAAATTTCAAACTGTTGATCCTATAAGAAATTTAATTACACCATTGAAAAGAGCGATTTTCTTCTGCATCCTTTTGTAGATGTCTCGTTTCGCAACAACTTGTAAGATTTTTTCTTGAAGTTTATTTCTAGTATATATATATATATATATATATATATATATATATATATATATATATATATATATATATATATATATATATATATATATAGGCTAAGGACCAAAAGACGAAACATGTGCGATGTAAGAGATGGGTGGGGCAATATATATATATATATATATATATATATATATATATATATATATATATATATATATATATATATATATATATATACATATGAACATTTTTGTTCGTTGCTTGACTGGGAACAAGCCCCACCCATCCCTTCAATTGGATGGCATATGTTTGGTCTCTCGAGGTTCAGACTCTTCAGGGCGTAGACATATACCATAGGGAGATCCTATCCAGAGCCAACAACCTATGTTTTCGCCGACTTTCCGTCGGGTGGCGTATATACGTTGGGTTCCACATGAGATTGTGGAACCCAACGGTTGGGTGTGTGATGACACTCAGCTACTGTTGTCTCATTGAACGCAATCCAAGAAAATCTAACACTATATATATTGTAGAATTGTAATAAGAATTGTTTTTTTTAAATAAACTGAAACATTAATAATATAGTAAAAACATAATAATTTTATTAATATAATTGACCGAAAATCGCAAAAAAAGAAAACATTTTTTTTTATTCTTAACTTTTTGCATAATATATACTAATTTTAAGAAGAATATTACGAAGAAAAAAAAGTTACCCGTACTCGTGGGTGTTCATCCTCCAATGGCCACCCAACGTCATTAAGTGTGTTACACATACCGTAAATACTAAGTGTGAAGAGATTTACCGCTAAACACCAAAACGTTTTTTTGAACTGCTCGACGCACGTTGCGCTAACCATGTTAGCATCATCAGGAGATGATTTAATCAAGGTCAAGGTTCCAACAGAAGAATTGATACCGTAAGTAGTTCAGAAAGTTTCTCATGCAACGAAATGTTGGCACTAATTGAAAACGATCGACATAAAAAAACATGAAAAATTGGAGAAATTCCAAGTTTTCATGAGGGTGGAACCATGCAGCTGCCGGAAAGACGGAGAAGAAAAGAATGATGGAGAAAGATGGAGAAGAAAGAAGGAAAGATGGAGAAAGAAGTTTATCGGACAGGGCGGCTCGTACTAAAATTTTTCTTAATTATTCTCCAAAAGTTTTTGAGAACTTTTACATCAGCCCAATTTTACATGTAAATAAAACATTAATTAAAGTTTTTTCCGCAAATATTTATACCTTGGACTTATTTTTCAATAAAATTTAATGATATCGCTGGTGCAAGTATCCCTCGAATAGCGCGTAAAACACAATTTATGGTAAAAATAAAAACGGAAATCAGCATCCTGAAGGGGGCCATCGACCGAAACGTCAATGGCACATTCCAATGGTAAACGTTCGAAATGCCACCGCTCATTCCCGCAATTAACTAACCATCGGCGCCACGTTAAAAATTGTCAGGCGGTAATTAGATCGTTGATTTTAAGGCTACCACTTTTATTTCGTGAGAGACAAACGAAATTCTACCAATTGTTAACAATATTGTGAAACGCTTTCGTGTTTTACGTTTTGTACCGGATATTTATTCAATACAACTTTATTTTATTATTCTGTAATAATAAATGATTTTTATTTGAATTAGTAGCAGAACCCGGCAGATTTTGTCCTGCCAGTGTATCTTTATTTACCTGTATATAAACCCCTTTATATGTTATAATATCTATATATTATTATACTATATTTGTGAATAATACGTGCCCTTTCCAAACTTTATGAAGAAGAAACGGGACAAAGGGAAAAATGAGAGAAGGAAAAGGAAGGAACCTTATAGATGGGAGTTTATAAATAAATTGAGAAAAAAATGACATAGTTCGGACTGGGACTCAAATCCAGATCGTGCGATTACTTTTATCTATATTAGATTTAGATTATTTTATATTTACTTTTATCTATATCCATTGAGCGACATTGTTTATTGCATGGTAGCGTTTTTAAATTTAAATATTGTAAGTAGGCAAAGATGTAGTTAAGGTATAGAAGTTGATGTGCTACAACCCCATCTAGTGGCGAGATACAACAAAGTGGATAGCGCGAAAATATTCACCGTGTTCAAATACCTATGTATACCAATATACATAGCGATCGGTTATACGGTGTAGCAGTTGATGCTCTGCAGCGCTATCTAGTGGCGAGTTACAACAAAATGGATAACATAAAAACCTTCTTCATGAAAAAATACTTAGTCATTTTTTTAAAATACTGCCATTTTTCATGGTGATCATCATCAACCTGTGCATAATATATGCATATACATGTATATACCAGGTGTCCCATTAAGGATGGATCGCGGCCGTATCTTGAAAACTATTTATCCCACAGCTTTGCACAGGAAGGCAAACATTAGGTTAATATTTTTTTAACTTAATGCAGGTAGTAGTGAAATAATAACTGATTTTTTCAGCAAAATCGAAATATCTCTTGACATGTCAGAGATATCAATTTCGGGTTTTCACTGGACGATTCCTCTTTAAATTACCTTTCTAGCCATGTAATAAAAGCTGTACCATTCCATTTGAAAAAACTGAACAAAACTTCAAAAAACTATTGTTGAATGTAACGCCACCTCGCGGTTTCATTTATAAACTAAATAATTTATCTCCCAGATTATCTGATTGTCCCAGCAATTGCCTTTTAAATGAATCCAAATTGAGGAAAATCGGTTTAGGCAAACGGACATTAGACGACTTTTTATCTAAATAGGTAAAACTCCCCCCACTTCTTTATTCGCGAAGTTACGACAAAATGTCATAAAACAAAGCTCTTAGGAGACAGTTTGCTAATTATAACTGAGAATTTTTCTTACTCGGTTAACACTTGAAAATACACAAAAAAATGATTTTCAAAAATGTTTAGTTCGTCACGCCCTCTTGCGGTCGTTTTAGAAGCTTAACAATATTTTTGGTAAATTTCTCATGATCATTTTTAGTACAATTTTTTTTCCCCAAAACTGTGGGATAAATAGTTTTCAAGATACGGGCACGATCCATCCTAATGGGACACCTGGTATGTATATACGTATATATATATATATATATATATATATATATATATATATATATATATATATATATATATATATATATATATATATATATTCAGATTCAGAAGTGGATTCAGTACAATGGATCACATCCAGGTTGTACAGCAGGTCATAGAAAGGCACAACGAATACACCATGCCACTGTGCTTGGCTTTTATCGACTACGAAAAAGCATTTGATTCCATCTCAAAGCATGCGATAATGGATGCACTGCTTAGCCAAGGTGTAGAGAGAGCCTATGTAAACCTATTAGAGTCGATATATGATGGAGCTACAGCCACAATTCACCTTGATGATCTTGAAGTGGGAATTAATATAGAACGAGGTGTACGGCAGGGTGACGCAATATCACCTATTCTTTTCTCGGCTGGCCTTGAAGAAGTATTCCGTAAACTGGATTGGGAACAGGATGGGGTAAAGATCAATGGTGCAAACTTAAACCATCTTAGATTTGCAGATGATATTATTCTCATTTCACAAGACCCAGAGGAGCTGCAAAGACGCATACAAGAACTGCAAAGGGCTGGCGAACCATTTGGCTTGAAAATAAACCTGAAAAAGAGTCAGGTTATGTTCAATAACTTCGCTCAGGACAGAAGAATTTCAGTTTTAGGAAGGGATTTAGAGATTGTGGACAGCTTTGTATATCTTGGGCAGAGGATTTCCATGGAGGGGAATACCGCCCGGGAGGTGGAACGGCATGTTAAATGTGGTTGGCAGGCATTTGGTAGGCTCAACATAGTGTTTAAGAGCAGACTCCCACTTTGCCTGAAAAGAAAAGTATTTGATCAGTGCGTTCTACCCGTTATGACATACGGAAGTGAAACCTGGACACTCACATCGCAATCAATTCAAAAACTTCGGGTGGCACAGAGGGGAATGGAAAGATGTATGCTTGGCATTACAAGACGAGACAGAAAGTCCTGCGCATGGATCAGGGAACAAACAAAAGTCTGTGACATCATTGGAAGAGTAAAACAGTTGAAATGGAGATGGGCAGGCCATATAGCGAGGCGATGGGACGACAGATGGACCAAGGCAATCCTGGAGTGGATACCGCTTGATCGCAAACGTCCGGAAGAAGACCGAAGGCACGATGGACTGATGACATCGTTAAGTATATTGGACCCGAGTGGCAGAGGAAAGCCCAGGACCGTGAAGGTTGGAAGCATGCTGAAGAGGCCTTCATCCTGCAGTGGATCGATACGGGCTGATGATGATGATGATGATATATATATATATATATATATATATATATATATATATATATATATTTACAATTTTACTAAAAGGTATATTACATTTTAAAACATGAGATAATATAAAATATATATGTCTCTGTTTTTATAAAACCTTTACTGTATTCTCTTAGGATATGTTAAAGAATATACAGTAAAAAAAATTTTTGCTCAAATCATGGGAAAATTTAAAATATATATTTGTAAATATAGCAAGAAATTATATAAAATAGGATAATAATTTATTTGAAAATGTCAGTTAAATAAATAATATCTTTAACAATAACGTTTCACACTACTGTTCAATTCAAAACACAAGTAGCTATAATAAACATAATTTGAACTTAACCTAACAATGGTACAAAAATATTTATATAAAAATTATATATTAATTCTAAGATTATTACAAAAATTATTTCCAACACCGCACGAGCTTTCAGCCCTCTCTCAAAAGCTGATTTATACTTAGTAAGCGGGGACTGAAAAATCAAGGACACAAAAACGTTCCCGCCAATGACATATCTGTTATGGTCTCGACATGCACGAAAGAGTGGTGCATTAGAGTCCAAGTTGGTTCTAGCGGTAGATATGGAGAAAGTATTCCGAACTCTGTTGTTAATTCGGGGGACGTAAAACCGAATCTCACTGAGGAGTTGACCACAATCAATTAAACCACGGCAGAGCTTTAGCAGGAAAAGCTAAGTAGCATACACTCTACTATTCTACAGGGACTGACAGGAGAATCTTTCTAATAACAGAGTGTGGCTGTAGCTTCTGTAGGGGTAGACACCATCCAGTTTAAAAGACAGATACTTTAAAAAACGCCGCAGAACCTGCCCAAGGCAATAAATCTGTGTAGTATAATTTGGCGACCAAACAGGGAAAGCATACATAAGTCGTAAGGCATTAACAGAGTTAGAAAACAGTTGATATTGTCAAAACCTTTTGTTGATCTAATTAGGAGGCCAAGCGTTGCAGTTGTTGAAGATATGAGAACTATGACCATTAAACTAAACATATTGAGCCGTGTTTGCCAGTTAAGATTTAAATAATTTGTAGTATCTGTGGGTAAACTGTTCCATGCATCGAAAATACTCCTTGCTCTTAATTGTGATTTAGTTGCTTTTTTGATCTAGAATGTGCCATACTTTTTCTATGGCATTAAGATTCGGTGACTGGGGTAGTGTGAGCAATATTCTAGGTGCATTTTAGAGATGCCACTCACTTGAAGAGCCTCACACTTGATTATGTTAGCTGCATTTTTAGGGTCATTATCCTCTTGGAAATAGAAGGTCCCTTCCAACCTTAATTTTACAATACTGTTTCGTGGATTACCTCGCAACAGTTTCATGTAAGACCGGGCAGTTAAGTTACTGTTTATAACGTAAAGATTTCCTACTCCACTATAATACATGAGGCTCCCAAACCACCATGCTTCAGCACGGTGCTTAACTGTATTGTATGAAGTCTATTTTTGACAAGAGAGCATATGAAGAAGGGTACCGATATATACCCTGAAGAGACTGAACATCGAGAGTCGAAACATATGCCCTCCAATTGAAGGAATGGGTGTGGCTCGTCCTCAGTCAAGCACCTAACATAATGTTCATGTTGTCTTTATATTTTTGTATGAACTCTAGCCTTTTTTGTTTATTAATGTCATTGAGAAAGGGTTTCTTTGCAGGTAGCCTACCTCAAGCACCTTTGTCATAAAGAACGTGCCTTATTGTCTGAGATGTGACCTTCTTTCCCTGGCATGTCTCAAAGCCATTGGTAAGCTGTTGGACGCTCTGTTTAAACTTTTTAAGGCGTTTTTCCGTTACGATCTAATTGGTGCTTGTTTTCAGTTGTTCCCGTGTTTTCTATTATTTTTTTTTACGATATACCACGCTGCAGCTATGGGGAACTCATAGCTCAGCTCTTTATTATCAGCTCTTTATTATCAGAATTATTTGTCAAACTTGGAAAATATTTTTTTGGGAAACGGATAAAGCAAAAAATATATTGTTATTGTATAGATATGTAGAGGACATTTTGACCCATTATATTGGAAACGACAGAGAAATAGACAAGAAATATTAAAATATTTATACATAATCCATCCAAAAATACAATTTACACTTGAAAAAAAAAAGAAGGAAATAATCAAATCATACATTTTCTAGACCTTTCATTATTCAGACAAAAAGTAATAAACTAGAACATAATATCTACAGAAAATCCACATACACCGATATAACAATTACAAAACAATCAATGCGTTGAAACGATTTCGAGTTAGCGTCATATTTTTTTCGTGTGGTAAACATGTCGAGTTTCGAGTCAAATAAAGGGCATTTCCGGTACGTAGTGCTTTTCTGGTCCAATCAAAAGAAAAACGTGAGTGAAAGACATTTTATACGTGTGGAAATTTACGGTGACAATATCCCAATGCAAGACGCTTTAGACGATTCAGAAGTGGTGATTTCGACTTGAAAGACAAATAATGCTCAGGCCAACCGAAAAAAATTTGACGATGCTGAATTGCAAGCATCGTTGGAAGAAGACGATATGCGAACTCAATAACAAATGGCAGAGAGGTTAAATGTTGATCATCGCAAAGGCAGGAAAATAGGTCCACATCAGCTGAATGATGAAAAAAACGAAAAACGATGTGCGAAGTTTTGTTTTCTCGGCATGAAAGAAAGACTTTTTGTATCGCATCAACATTGACCGCAAGGCCGAATCGTTTTGAGAAAAGTACAATGCTGTGCATTTGATGGAATCAGAAGGGCGTCGTATACCATGAGCTTCTGAAACCTGATGTAACAGTTAATACGGTTCGCCAACGTCAACAAATAATCAATTCGAACCATACATTGATCGAAAAACGACCAGAATGGACTGCAAAGATCATCAGAGACTTCATTTCTGCACTTGGCTGGAAACTCTTGCCCGACGCTCCGTACTTACCAGACTTGGTCCCTGCTGATTATTACTGGTTTTGATCGATATTTCACGCACTTTCCGATGAAACAATTCAACAATTACGGAGATGTCGAAGACATCTGGTAGGCAGTTGACAGATCTCCAGAATTCCCCACTGTTTAAAATATTACATGAATACCCTCAAGAAAAGTGGAACCCATTTTCCTTCCTTTTGGATCTTTCTCAATGCGTGTAGATGTTCGGAAAAGGTGGAGTGGGCAACATTCAATGCTTATTATTTTAGTAACTCTACATCTTAGCAAAATCGACACCTTTTTGTTACACAGTAGTAGTAGATTTTATTTAATACATCCATATACTTGATGAATATATACCTGAATTGTAATCCCTTGTTCGGAATGTCTATAAAAAATCACCAACACTGTTTATTTGCACCCTGTAGTAAACAAGTCATCTCGATTCGTTGCTATAGTTATGAAATATCACTGGTAACTGTCAAATCTCAACTAATCAATCATTTCAGCGTTAGCGTTCGACTTGTTTCGTAAACGTTTAAATGTACAGATATTTATTAATGCGTTTCAAGTTGTAATAATTATATTTTATTTTCAGATGGCACTGGCACGGATATTCAGTCAACCGATGTTGCGTCAGCTCGGGCAAGTATTTAAACGTGATTTTCCTCAAACTAAACCCGCCCCATTACCTAATTCTTCGACATATTTCCAAAATGCTCGATTCATAAGCCATCTCGCTGTTCACGGCGAGACAGTTGAAGAAATGATCTGTAGGTTGGTAAAGCTCCAATTAGTTGAATAATAGAAAATCTATATATGATATTAAGCGATGGTATATCACTTATATTAAAAAGTTCGCGAAGCGGAAATGATAAAACAAGTTTATAGTTGAAAACAATTATTTTATTTTTCTGTATATACTCTCTCTCTAGTTGAATACATTTACCTTCACATTTAGCTTCAAAATACTCATCTGCGGCTGCTATAACTTCTTCATTTGATTGAAAACGCTTGCCACGTAGGAATTTTTTGTGCTCTGGGGACAGATGAAAGTCAGAGGAGGCTAGATCTGGTGAGTATGGTAGATGCTCCAACAATTCGTAGTGTAACTCTTTCATCAATTTGGCCATTCCAAGAAAAATGATTTTTTGTTCACTAAACCAGGTCTTTTCTCACGAATTGTTGCATTCTATTGATCCAAAATGTTTTGTATCAATTATCAATAATCAATTAACAAAATGCCTCTTGCATGTAAAAAAATTGGTGGCATCATCTTTGTGGTCGATTCTGGGCACTTTTGCTGCATCGGAGTTGAATATCCTGGCTCAGTCCGCTCTGCCGTTTATTGTCGCAGTTCAGGATCGTAGTGGTAAATCCAACTATCATCCATAGTTTAAAAACCACGTTTAAAATCTATTTTATTTTTTCGAAAAAGATCCAAATGTGGGTTAGACAGTTTTATTCTAAGTCGTTTTTGATCAGAATTTAACAAATACGGCACTCATTTTCCACATAGTTTTTTCAACCCAAATTCCATTTTCAAAATATGAAACACCTGTTCAGTTGAGATGTTCTTGGCCAATTTCACTCAGTCAATTGTCTGTCATCCATAACCATATCATGTATAGAATTAATTATTTGTTCAATAGTCGCACTTATTGAATGTCCAGAACGAGGATTATCATCCAGGCTTGAAACTCACCTACCCACTTACAAACCATTGTTTTTGAAGAAGCAGACTGATTTACCATATTTCATTATGAATTTCCATTGTCTTTAAACCTTTTATAATATACTTTCCATTTTAAATAATAACACTAATATGTTTACTTTAAGTTGCTATCGACAGATCGACTTGAAACTTCACATATGCTTATATAAAAGATGGAACTTCAAAATGTAGTAGATTATAAATATTTAACTGAGGTAGCCGATATTTGATGGAAATTCATTTTAAATAAAAAACCAAGATTAAAATCTAAATTTCTACTATATTTAAAACTTGTTCGTATGACAATTGTTTCGACACACAGTGTCTTTTTCAAATACACACTAAATTAAACTAACAGTAAAAAAAGTTACTACCTAAACTAATCTAATAAAACCATAAATGATGATAGTGGGAGTCCCGCGTCTCAATGACTACAGTAATATAAGTTTAACAAGGGTGAACCATTCAAGTCTACCTGATCATTAGGTAAAATACCCAAATTTTTTCTTTTATTAATTTCTAGGCTCCCTAAAAGATTTAGTTTTTTAGATTTATTTTCGTTATGCAACATTTTGAAATTATCGTTAAAAGTGTGATTTTCTAACATTAAGTAATTGGCATAATGAGAATTATTCTGTTCTTTAATATAACTTCTTTTATGTTCATTAAGCCTGGTGGAAAAGGATCTTCCTGTTTGTCCAACATAGATTTTTGGACAAGAACCGCACTCAATTAAATATACTCCTGATTTCTGAAGTTTATTTGTTTGACTTTTATTGTTTTTTATCAAGCGTCCAAGACAATGGTTTGTTCTGAATGCAATATTTATATCGCCTGTTTTTGACAAATGTTTAGAAATTAATTGAACACCGCATACAAAATAATTACATATACAGGAAAGGTCACCAAATTATTGTCACCACCAAATGCTTGTACCGACAGTGATACACTACAAAAAGAAACAAATCACATAAAAGACATTTTAATAAAAAACAATTACCCAAAAAATTGTATAGATAAATCGCTTAAAAATTTTGATACTAGACAAAACAGACAAGTTATTAATAACAATAATAATAACTCCCAAACAATTAACCCCACAATTCCTTATATCCACGGTATTTCTGGCACAATTAAAAGACTAGGAAATAAATAAAACATAAGAACGACATTTAAAACAAAAAATACTCTTGGATCTCTATTAACAAAGACTAAACCAAACAATATACAACAAAATTCCAAAAATGTGGTTTATAAAATTCCCAGCGAATGTTAGAATAAAAGAGCCTAAAAACCTTCTTAGAAAGGGCGATTTTAATAAATCTAGAAATTGTCAACACGCATGGGAATCGGGTCATAAAATCAATTGGAATAATTCCAAAACGGTATTAAAAGAATCGGTAACAAAATATAGAAGATTAAAAGAAACCGCTATAATTAATTTAAATAAAAATAACTGTATTGTTATGCCTTCGGGAGATTTAAATTCAATATGGTTCCCGATTCTAAAGAATACAATTAAACACATTTAAATATTTGAATACACAATCAGTACAATAAACAATCACACAGTAAACATTACCTATATATATGTTTTGGTAATATGTCACTGTCATGAAAATCTATTGTTGTCAATGTAAGTATCGTTGACATACACAAAAAAATATATTTACTTTCACTCGTTACTTTATATATTACAAATTAATATAATTTATGTTTTTGGTTTAGTTTTGAAAACGGGGGGAGAACCCTCCGGAACGTTAACGTTAAAAGTTTGTAAATTTTTTTATAACATCTTTATATCTTTAAAATTTTGTTCGTTAGGCAAATTTATTACAAAAAATAATCACTGAGAAATTTGTCTCCGTTTGGTTTTTTGTTTTTACCCAGTGATTCTTTCTTTAAATAAGAACAGATATTTTTGATATTTTTCGAGTTTTAGATAGTGGCGAAAAACCCAAATAAAGCAGAAAAAAATATTTGAACACGCTACAATCATTCAGACATTAATTAATATTACTCCCTGAACAAACTTAAGGAATCGCTCTTTAAATATTTTGAACTGAATTGAATTTTGCAGTGATATTTCCTTCTAGATACGAGTGTATCTTTGGTCGTGACGATGCAGACGGCTGGGACGTTCGCCAAGCAATGAACGATCTAGCTGCGTATGATTCAGTTCCCGAGCCTAGGATTGTTATTGCAGGATTGCAGGCTTGCAGACGTCTGAATGATTACGCTCTCGCAGTTCGTTTCTTGGAATTGGTTAAATGCAAGTGTGGACAAAAGGTGAACGAAATTTATCCTTATATCGTCCAGGTGTGTTGGAGAAAAACGGTAACACTTAATAATAATGTTAACATACATATAATAATGTAACATACCAAACTCGAAGAGATTTGTCACTAAACACCAAATACGAGGGCGAATCAAATTAAAACTTGAATTTTACAATTACTTTCCTCAGCCAATCACGAGCAGGCGGTCAGTGTAGTTCGTTGTAGTTTCGTTCAATTTTTTTTCTTAGTACAGCCACCAGTGGGCAACAGTTTCCACCGTCCGTTGCACAACGGGTTATAATAAAGTTTTTAACCAAGGAAGGTGTTAAACTATCTGATATATTAATTCGGTTGAAGGTTCAGTATGGGGACGATACCCTGTCTAAGACCCAAGTGTTTGGTTGGGCCAAGAAGTTTAAAAGTGGATGGGAAAGTGTGGTAAATGTAAGTCATAATCGACGTCCCAGGTCAAAAGTCATTGCTGACAACACTGGTGCAGTTCGCGTCTTTACCGAAGGTGACCGGCGGCTCACTATTCATGAAATCCCTGTAAAGCCCTTTTCACACTATCCACGCCACTCCACACCACTCGTCGTTTCACACTTATCAACTTTCCATCAATACCTTATTCACTTGAAAAGTGAGACTTTTCTGTTCAGTCTGTTTTTGCCATCGTCATGGACTATTCGACTGAACAGTTGGCTGACATGAGTTTAATTGTCCTTCGAAGGTTAAGGACAAAATTAAAAAAAAAAGAAAGAACTAACTTGGAGTCAAATAAGCCCTGATAACTGATACGATTAACCACGTGTGTATTGTGGTTGTGGAGTGGATGGAGCGTGGCAGAGTATGAAAGAGCCCATTGGTTCTTTCATGCCTACTGTTGACAAGAGGTGGTGTGGCGTGGATGGGAGTTGCGTGTATGTGGCGCCCGCCTGCTTTTGATCTCGAGTGGAACCCTTGTGGCAGAGTACAATTGTGTGGCGTGACGTTGATAGGTGTGTAAACCCCCATCTACTTCTGTGTACTTGGTGTGGCGTGGAGTGGCGTGGAGTGGATAGTGTGCAAAGAGCCTAAAGGTGAGTATTAGCCCTGGAAGTTCTTAAACAATCATCAGAAATAATCTTGGCTTCATTACAATCTGTGCCCGATGGATTCCAAAATTGTTGACCAAAGATCAAAAAAACATCCGATTGCAAATCAGCGAGAGAGTTTTTCGAACGGCATCGTGACATGTGATGAAACGTAGGTGCATTATTACACTCCAGAATCAAAAATGATGAGTAAGGAATGGCGAATGAACGACAAAACCTGCCCCGTACAGGCCAAAATCCGTCTCTCAGCCGGTAGAGTTCTCGCGACCGTTTTTTCGACTGGAAGAGTGGTTTGCTGATTAATTTTCTACATGATCGACGTATGGTTAATGCTGTCTACTACTGCCAGCTGTTGGAACAAAATCTGCTTATAGGAGCAAAAGACGCGATGTCCCTATCAAAGACGTCCTCCTCCATGACAACGCCAAGCCATACACAGCGGTTTTGACGAAGGAAAAACTGAAGAATTTGCATTGGACAAACATTTGTGTTTTGTTTGCGGCCTTGAAAGATGCACTTGGAGGGATATGATTCGGCAACGATCAAGATGTTGAGAATTTTGTGCGCCATTGAATGATGGCCAAAACTAAAGGTTTCTACGAACAAGGAATTTGCAAGCTTCCAAATCACTGGGAAAAATGTGGAACTTCGAAAAAATGGAGACTTCGTCTTCGGGAGATCAATAATTTTTTGTATTATGTATATGTTGATTATCGTTGATTCACCCTGGTAAATATTTTTTTACATTTGTCGAGCCCGTTTCGCTAACCATGTTAATATCATCAGGATAATCATCTCCTGATGATGGTTACATGGTTAGTGAAACGCCGATCGCGAAATTAAAAAAAAATGAGTTGATATGTATGATATAGAAACTATCCTGATAGAGAAAAAGGAGTAAATAAGAATAAGATCTTTATCCAGGCCGGGTTAGCTCTATCTTGGCGCTTTAATTTCTAATGAAGCCAGTAATACTTATGAGATCAGAAGATGCGAAATGGCAAGAAATACAATGCGGAATTTGCAGAAGAGGAAGGGATATAACACAGAACACAAAGACGCAGATAGTAAAAGGCTTAGTTTTTCCAGGATTGTTATATTTCGCTGAAACATTAAAAAGCAAGACCTCAAGCGCATTGATTCTTTTGAACTTTGGTGCTGGAGACGTGTCCTTCGCATTCCGTGGAGTTCCTGACGAACAAACGTAATCCATTTTCAAGAAATTAATCAACCCATAAGGCTATCTCAAATTATTTATGAACGGATACTAAGATTCTTTTTCCACATTGAACACAAGGACGGCAATAAACTGGAAAGACTGGTAGTACAGGGACGGATGGAGGGTTCTAGATCACGCGGCAGGTCTCCAAAAAGATGGACAGACTAAATTAACCGGATAGGGCGCGAACGAAATGAGTTTCCATAAGTCACGACTCTTCTGTAAAGAAAAATACAAAGAAGAAGAAGAAGAATAAGATATATACAATAATACCACGAACTTACGCTACTGTATAAATCGAATTCGCGTAAGTCGGGACAACATTTTGTATATAAATGCATACAACTTTTGTTTAACTGGGACCAAGGACTAAAGAAAAGAATAATTTAGAAAAAAACTGTGGGTTCAAACCTTAGATTAATATTATTTTAATGTAAAAACATAAACGGAAGTTATTTTGAAGTAGTGGGCTTTATAAAGTCAAACAAAGTCGTCTGACGGGTCAAAAATTTTTTCTTCTCAAACAAAAATTCTTCATAGCACGTTAATAATTTTTTTACTCCCTATTTTGTATCTAAAACGCGCTTTTTATTGAAGTCTATGCCTTTTACAGTGTCTAACCCTTTCTTAATAGAACTGAGAGCTTCTGACAGGTTTGCAACCGTCATTTGATTTTCGGATTGAACTGGGTCAAAAGAATCAAAACTTTTCAATGTTTTTCTCGCACAGTTCTATGAGCTCATCAACTGTCAGCAGATCAATTTTATCAGGCTCTGGCGCTGATTCCGCCGGAGTTTCACTGGTGAAAAAAATTAACACAGTTTTTTTTCCAGACGCCATTTAAAGTTTTTTGTGAAATTTCATCTCACGTTTTTCTAATGATGTTCGCGGGTCTGAAACATTAAATCGTTTCTAAAAGTCTATAATAAAAAGCTGATTGGTTTGCCTCATAGCTTCATGGAGTTGTGCAAATGATCGTCTCGTGTAATAAGCTTTAGTTGTTTTATGATACTCTGGTCGATCGGTTGATGCAAGCTGGCTGTATTTGGTTCAAGCAAAAGTTCAACTTTCACACTTCAAAAATTAGGGGGTCAAAATTAGGGGTCAAAATTAGTGAGATCAACAGGAGGATAGTGCACTGTCGATTAACAGCATCATCTTAAATGGGATTTGTTTTGATTGGCAATAACGTTCGACTTCGGCTATGAAGTGATGATCAAAACAATCCCTCAAAAGGGAGGCTCTTACCCAAGTTTTAAGATTTGACTTCCAAATCATGGGCAAATCAGCTTTAGATTTCTTTTTTAAAGCTCTCTATAAGCTCTTCTAAAGCTTTAAACTAAGAGAGATTTTCAACTTACAGTTACCAGCTGCATTCTCGCCAACCATCACTATCCATCGATCCTTGGAGGTCTTAAAATCTGGAAATGTTTTTTGAATCAATTGAACCACCCGTTACTAGTTTTAAAGATTTCATCTTTGACTACTTCTCCAACTTCTTCTTTTAACCGCTCAAAAATCAGCTTAACTTGCTTAATTGTTTTGACTGTCGATTCTGATAGATCAAACTTCCTTGCCAATTCACAAACCTTTAGTTTTGTATCGAAATCCTTGATAGTGGTTAGTTTACAATCCAAAGATAATGTTTTTCTTTCTTTATTTGATGCAGAAGAATTAGTTTTACTTCGTTTAGATGACATAGTTGTTGTTGAGAAGCTGTTATCAATCAAATTAGAAATATACGAGGACTTATGCAACGTGTTCGGGAAAATTGGTAAACAGTGTTAGGTTTGCATAGACTCAAATAGTGGATATTTTGAACAATACATTTAATAAAATAATTAATCATCTTTTAAAACGTGTTATAGTGTAAAACAATAGTGCTAGTAATTTCAACTTTGACATTAAATTAAATTATTTTTGATCAAAATAAACCACATTTATACTGAAACGTATGGAATAAATGTCTATAAAAATGTTTCATTTTATTTTCAAATGTTACCTTAAGAAACCAATGAACCAAAAAATTGAACTCCGCTCGAGCGAAATAAACACGATTATGTGACGTTGCCAATTGTTCAGGAAACTTCTAAAAGTTCTAACTTGTTTTCCGCGGAAATGATTGCTTTTTGAATACCTGTTTTAAGGAAACTTTTTGTTCAAAATGATATAAAGAATCGTTGGTTAAATTTACGAAAGTATACGTAACCTTACAGGTTGTATATTTGACTACTCACCACTTTTTTTTATAGGAGGTTGGGCCTACTGTAGCGGAGTTGGGTTGTGACTTTCCAGAAAATTTAGGTTACGACAAACCAGAACTTTGGTTAGAATCCGTTTATGATTGTTAGATTTACTTAATAATCTATTTTTAATTTGTTAACTATTGTTTCTGCAATAAACATTTATTTTATCTTTGAATTTGATGATGATTGAGAGAGAGAGTTTAAGATCTTAAATCATCAGACCGTGATGACTAGTGTTATGATGGATGTGACTTAATAATCCAGTTAATAATGGAATATAATAAAAATTACACATACGTTTAATTAATTACTTCAATGTAGACGCATTGTTATAAAAAATTTAAATACAATTGCGTTTTATTAATCTTTTTTAGTGTTTATTTTATTTGTTTCAAATACAAATTAAAATATTGGAAAATGGAAAATAAAGTAAAGTTTTGAGGTTAGAGGCGCATCAGCAACTGAGGAGGCTATTTAGCGACTGGACCTACAGCTTAACGTGGGTTCCAAACCACGGTCATCAGCTACCGAAAACCCCGGTCAACACTTTAGGCAAAGTGGGAGTCTGCTCTTAAACACAATGTTGAGTCTGCCAAATTCCTGCCAGCCACGTTTAACATGTCGTTCCACCTCACGGGTGGTATTCCCCTCCATTGAAATCCTCTGCCCAACATATATAAAGCTGTCCACAGTCCGCAAATCCATATATATATATATATATATATATATATATATATATATATATATATATATATATATATATATATATATATATATATATGAGCATTTTTGTTGGTTGCTTAACTGGAGACGAGCCCCACCCGTCCCTTCAACTGGAGGGCATATGTTTTGTCGCTTGATGTTTAGACTCTTCAGGGTACCTACACATGCTCCCCTATCAAGACTAAGGAGACCCTACCCACAGCCAACAACCAATGTTTTCGCCGACCTCCCGTCGGATGGCGTATATATGCTTTGTCAGACTTCCTTGGACTGCGTCCAATGAGACCACAGTAGTGAGTGTCATACACCCAACCGTTGGTTTCCACAATCTCATGTGGAACACACAACAACCTGTGTCTCCGCTATAATGCACATTTTTATTGGTTGCTTAACTGGAGACGAGCCCTACCCATCCCTTCAACTGAAGGGCATATGTTTCGTCTCTTAATGTTTAAACTTTTCAGGATACCTATACAAGCTCTCCCATCAAGAATAGGGAGACCCTACCCACAGCTAACAACCAAGGTTTTCGCCGCTCGATGGGGGAGCATGTGTAGGTACCCTGAAGAGTCTAAACATCCCAGATGAAGGGATGGGTGGGGCTCGTCTCCAGTTAAGCAACCAACAATGGTGTATGATGACATTCAACTACTGTGGTGGTCTCATTGGACACAGTCCAAGGAAATCTGACAAGGCATATATATATATATATATATATATATATATATATATATATATATATATATATATATATATATATATATATATATATATATATATGCCTATATATATATATATATATATATATATATATATATATATATATATATATATATATATATATATATATATATACACATGCTTGTCTGAAGTCTGTAAGCTGTGGAAACTGTTTCTTAATATTTAGGTGTTGACAACCCCTTGAAGTTGTGCTGGATGGTGATAGGACCTTGCATTCAGGTATCTGTTCGTGTGGGTTGGTTTCCGGTAAACTGTGTGTTGACTGTGTGTGTGTAAACTGTGTTGTAAGCGTCCATCTTAAGACTTGGTTATTAGGACATCTAGGAAGGGGAGTTTTTTGTCTTCTTCGATTTCTACAGTGAACTGTATTTTTTGGTGGACGGAATTAAAATGGCTGTGAAATTTGGCAAGTTCGTTTTTACCAAAGGACCAGATGACAAAAATGTCGTCGACGTATCGGACCCACAGTTTAGGTTTGAGATCAGCGCTCTGCAGTGCCATCTTTTCAAAATATATCATGAAGAGATTGGCCACTACTGGTGATGGAGATGATGTGGTAAATACCGTTTTGTTTTTATTCGATTTAAGGTTGATAACAATTTAGCAGTTTAGTTGAGTTATCAGTCTAATTTTGTGGATTTGTATTAAATTACAAATTTATAGTTCATTATCGGAGGAAATAAATGTTTTCCAGGACAAAGACGATTGACGAATGACGATTAAAATAAAGTTTTTCATTTATTACCAAGTTGATTCGGTGCGACGAGATGTACGGAACTCATCGTTCAACTGGGAGACCACCTGCTCTGTTAAGAAGAGAAAAAACTCAAGAGTAATTGCTCTGAAAGTGCAAATAAGAGTTAGGAATGTCCAAAGACTAAAAAGTCTGAAAATATTGCAAGAATAAAACTAAAATAGAAATTAACATTAATACTCGCCCCAAATTAGCCCGAATGAATGAACGAGTGCGGTTTCATCAGTGTTTTAACAAGATAGGAACAAGATTTAACAAGATAGGATTTAACAAGACAGGAAATCTTGATAACAACAAGATTTCAATATCATTGAAAATGATTTTTTGATTTTGATTTTTTTGATAATTTTGATCTGGAGGAAATGTGGCTTTAACAGGATGGAGCTGCACCTCACCCTACTAATGCAACAATTGATTTATTGAGAGAAAAATGCCATGGACGAATTATTGCAAGAAAAGGTCATATTAATTGGCCACCAAGATCATATAATTTGACATCGTTGGACTATTTTCTTTTAGGTTTACGTGAAAAGCCAGGTCTAAATTATTCGAGTCATTGGTGTGATAGAGCAATGGTTATGCCAAATTATTATTCAAAATTTTGACAAAAGAGTGGACGTTTGTGGAACTGCAAGTGGAGGTCTTTTGGCAGATATTGTCTTTAGTGTTTATATGTCATACACTGTGCTTCAATTATCAATAAATTTTTTTTTGAAATCAACGCACTTTATGTGTTTTATTCATTAAAAAACACACTCAATTTGAAAGACCTTTTATATATTATTTATAAGTAGAAAGTGTACATAATTCTACCCTTAAAATTGCCCTGGACGCTTTCAAATCCAGTCCCAAACCTAGTATCTACACTGTTTAGCGACTATAAAACTTACTATAGATAACTGAGTTATCATAGATCCTCTTACACTGCTCTGCTTCCCGGGCGAACCCTTTTCCCCTCATACGAAGTTACATTGAAGCCTGTCCATGATTCAAGAACAAAAGGTTCTTGGCGTCTACATGACTTTCGCATCTGGATCTTCCCGTTTTCTCATTCAACTGCTCTCTCCTACCTTTTGATAAGAGCTCCTTTCTTCAATATCTTTTTCAGTCCTCGTTCAAAATTGTCCTGTCAGAATATTCTTCATAGGACTCGGTGGTTCCAGCTCACAAACTGGAGTCGGAGCAGCGTTTTTTTTTTACACCAAGATTCGTAATCTTCTATACTCTCTGACCTCTATATTCTAGTCCATCCTTTAGTTTTGGATTCCGAGCCATGTGGAAATTCATGGCAATGAAACTACTGATCGTTTGGCTAAATAATCAACAATATTCGCTAATTCAACTTGAATCTTTTTTTGTGAACCTTTTATGAACCGAAGTTGTCCCCCATCTTGTACATTTTGCGGTGCTCTCTTGTCGGTTTCCCACTTCTTATCTTCCTGCATTCGTCTTTCTACTCTTCGTTGGAGAGACGAACAGTCGGGTTCTATCAGGGATTTTTTTCAAAATATATCACCTGACTATCTCTTTGATTTCCTCAAGGAGATTAGTCTGTACAACGAAATATAAACATATACTTCTTGTTGCTTTATTGCCATTTATTCTTGTTATTTTTATTTGTTATGGATTTTACAATTATTTAATATTACTGTATAACTGTATAACTTAACTATTATTTACATTCTTGTTGGCGTCATCGATTGTGTCTAGCCATTTTCGTCTTACAGAAATATATTGCTAGCGCCACTAAATAATGATCAGTATGTTGGATGGATAGGGACATAAAACAAAACGCAAAGAAAAAAATAGTAAAAATGTTGGTTTTCCAGTATTACCATATTCCGCTGAAACATGGATCATTAAAAAACAAGACCTTAAGCCGAACGTGGGCGCTGAAGACGAGAGCTTCACATTCTGAACTACCAGAATGGGTGGTTTTAAATCAGGCAGCAGACCTCCAAAAAGATGGATAGACCAAATTACAGACTTGACTCATCTCGTGTGTAACCAAGAAAGCCAGAAATAGAGAATGCTGGTGAGAAGTAGTTCGAAATGGTCGCAAACGGAATTTGTTTTCATAGGTCAGCACTCTAACCTGACATTTTGACCTAACATTTTGATATTTAGTGTAGTTTAATGAAAATAACCTTGGTTGGAAATCTCCACATCTCATTATTAAGAAAAACGTTCATTTAAGAATAGTGATTAGTAGTGTTTATTAGTAGAAAGAATACATTTCTGAACGTATTTTTTTCTGGCAAAACATGTTATTTCTGCCTTAAAGTTAAGCTAGTGATGAGAAAAATGTTTCTAAATAGTATGAATTCTAACAGATATTGTACTTACCAAGTATTATCCTCAGGTCTTATAATATTCACAAAATAAAATTTGAATAAAAATAAAAATCAGTCTTTTTTTTTAATTTAAAAAGTATTCACCACTGATGGGATGACTTATTCTGCTGGTGTTGTAAGTACAACATCGGCACAACAACTGATATGGAATAAACAAAAAATGGACAATCCAGTGGGTACCCGGAGCCTTGGTCCGCGGTCCGGAAACGCGAACAAAGCCGCTTCCGGGAAAGCTCCGCTGACCATTGCTCACGCGATGATGATGATTTTGGGCCTTTTAGTGATGTTGCCATCGATACCAGTGCCGTTCCATCGGGAAGGGTGTAATGTTTTTATAACAAATATTAAAAAAAAAAATAAGAAAAATTAATATATATATATATATATATATATATATATATATATATATATATATATATATATATATATATATATATATATATATATATATATAAATAGAAATAGAGGAAAGAAAAATAGAGAAAAGGAAGAAAAATGTAGGAAAACTGGAACAACTTGGTCTGACGAAAGGAAAAAAGCTCATAGCGAAAGAATGAAATTAGTATGGGCTCAAAGGAAGGCTAACAATAACAAACGCCTCTAATTGTACTTCGCGTGGTCCACCAGGGCCCATACGTGAATAATAAAAAATAATATATATATATATATATATATATATATATATATATATATATATATATATATATATATATATATATATATATATATATATATATATATATGGATGCACTTATGGATTACGTATGGGTATATTATTATTCACGTATGGGTACTGGTGGACCACGCGAAGTACAGTCCGAGGTGTTTGTTGTTGTTAGCTTTTCTTTGCGCCCATACTGATTTCATTCTTTCGCTATGAGCTTTATTTCTTTCGTCAGACCAACTTGTTCCAGTCTTCCTACATTTTTCTCTCTGGCCAACCTCCCAAACGTTAACCTTGTGTCTGAAACAGCCTCTATCCTGAACTTCACTTTGTGTAATATATGCTGATCTTAGGTCCTCTTTAATTGCAGCAATCCATTTAATTTTATTCGGCTATAAATATAGTCGAATAAAATTCGACTATTTGTCTAGTTAACCTACTCGGATTCATCCGTTTTATGTGTCCGTAAAACTTAAGTCTTCTTTTTCTCATTTCGCTGTGTATATCTGGTTATTATTTGATTTCTTGGTTTTCTCGAAGTCGGTATGTTGTGCTATTTATTTGGGGTCTAAGATTTTTCTTATGAGTTTTCTTTCCTTCTTTTCAATCTCCTCGGTGTCTTTCTTTCTATTCAAAATGAGCGTTTCTGCCCCATATAGACATTCTGGCTTAATAACTGTGTTGTAATGTCTCAGTTTTGTGTTTTTAGATAGGTATTTTTTGTTGTAAATATTTTGTGTAAGTCTCAATGCTGTTTCCATTTTTTGACATCTACCTTTATTGGCCACTTTTTCCAACCCGTTTTCCATGATTATTTCACCCAAATATTTGAATTGAGAGACTCGTCTTATGTTACCATATTTTATTTTTAGAAATGGTGTTCTTAGTCTGTTGCAGGTCATGTATTGTGTCTTTTCAAAGGAAATTTGGAGTCTTACTTTTTCAGCTGTTTCTTTTAGGATTTCAATCTATCAATATATGTCAGCAAACGCTAGATAATCAATTTTGATGTTGGTTCTCCCCAGTTTAATGGACTGATCAATATTCAGGGCCGATTTTTTTTCACGCCACTCCTGTACTACTTTTTCTAGAACACAGTTAAATAAGAGTGGCGAGACTCCATCCCCTTGTCTCACTCCAGTTTTAATTTCGAAGGGCTCTGAGATGTCACCCATGAATTTAACTTTTGACCTTTTTTTTGCCAGTGTTTTCAGATCTAGTCCTTGTTCTTTCAAGATTTGGAATAAAGCTTTTTGAAATCCACAAATGTAGAGACGGGATTTTTATTGTACAGTTTTGATGTCTTAGGATCAACTTTAGATTCTGGATCTGTTCAGGGCAGGATCTGCCCGGTCGAAAACCTGCTTGATATTCACCAATTTTAGGTTCTAACTGCCCCTGTGCTCTGTCTAGTAGACATTGAGATATAATTTTATAACAAACTGGGAGAAGAGATATTTCTCTGTAGTTGTTTACATCCATTCTATCTCCTTTCTTATGTAGTGGATGGATTAGAGCATCTTTCCAATCTTCCGGAATCCGTTCGGTTCGCCAAACTTCTCGTAGAATATTGGTTATTTCAAAAGTACAGCAGTGATTCCATCTTCACCAGAAGTTTTGTTATTTTTAAGTCGCTTGATTTGACTAATTATTTCATCTTCATTCGGTGGTGTAATGAATCTGGGTTTGTTTGTCCAGGGTTTAGTGTTGGTAATCTATTTAAGGGCTCAGGACAGTTTAGTAGTTGTTCAAAATATTTCGCAAGTTCTTTGCAATTGTCTTAGTTATTTAGAGCTAATTGTCCGTTTTCCTTTTGGAAGCAAAGACTTTTGGGCTTGATAGCCTGTTTATTTAGTTTTAAATGTTTTGTAAAAATTCGGGTGTTTTTTTTTTTTGGAAATCTTTTTCTTTTATTTCATTTTTTGATTGTTTCAATTAAGTTGAATGTTTTCATATTTTCTTTTAGTTTGTCTAATTAGCTTCTATGTTTCTTTTCTTACTTCCAAAAAGATGTTATAGTTTATTGCTGTTTTTTTTACTGTTCCACTGTTTAATTGCTTTACTTCGGCTTAATACTGCTTGCTCACAAATTTCATCCCACCATGGATGTTGTCTACGTTTTTGTAAAGGGACCAACTTTAAGTTTTAATAATTGTTTGTTTCAATTCTTGCCAGTTATGTGCTTGGTGTTTCTCAAGCTCTTCTGTTAGGGTTGGTTTTATTTTCGCAGACTCGAACTTTGGTATTAACAGTCTCTTTTGAATAAGTTTTCGAGGTTTTAAGCTAAGTTTAATTCTAGTCAAGTAGTGATTCGTGTCTATGTTGGCTCCTGGCCTGACTTAAACATTCAAAATTTCTTTATAATTGGGGTACGAAATGGCAACATGGTCAATTTGAAATTAACCCATGTACGTGTTTGGGCATGGCCCGGTCTTTTGTTTTGTTATTTTCTTCTTAAAATGGGTTGACATTATTTTTAGATTAAACTGCGAACATAATTCAACCAATCTTCTGCCATTATGGTTAGTGTATTAATGAGTAGGGAAACTGCCGACTGTTTTTCGTACTTTCTTTCTTTCCCTAGTTGGGCGTTGAAATCACCCAATAGGATTTTTACATGATTAGAGGGAATGTTAGAAATAATCTTTCCCAGAATTTCCCAGGACTTATTTACTTTTTCACGATTAGATTTATTTTCTTCGTTAACTGGGCGGAGTGCATTGATTAATGTATAGTTTTTGTTAGCACACTTGAGGGATAGTGTCATAAGTCGATTATTTACTAGCTGGACATTAATAATAGCACCAAGAATGGTTTTTGAGATAGCGAAAGCAACACCGAGATGTGGTGTAGTCCAAGGTGTTATCATCTGTCAGCTAGGTTTCTTGCAGAGCTAAAATTTGGATTTTTTGCTGATTCATTGTTCGCCCCCATTCCTGTAGTTTTTCTACATATTTACCATTCCAAAGAAAGTTTTTGGTTTCGGTTTCAGACGTTGGTCAGAGGTCTCCGACTTCCTCTGAAAGATTTTGCGTTTAAACCCGGACGCCCCAGATTCCGAAAGTCCGGTTGTACCAGCAAAGCTACTTAACAGTACTCAATAATCTACATAAAAAAATTCGAGATATTTAAATTTCTTATCTTAAAAAACCCCTCATTACCAAATTGCATTCAAGAAGGATACTTTTTAAGAAATTTATTTCACGGAAATTGAAAGTAAAATTATAACTTTAACACTCTGTATCTTGGTTACTATTAACTTTTGGACTAAGGTAAATAGGGTTAAATCGCATTATTTTTACCAACAAAATGTGAAGTTTTGCTGTGTACCATTAATTAGCGGACACCCTGTATATATATATATATATATATATATATATATATATATATATATATATATATATATATATATATATATATATATATATATATATATATATTATTATTATTATTCACGTATGGGCCCTGGTGGACCACGCGAAGTACAATTAGAGGCGTTTGTTGTTGTTAGCCTTCCTTTGTGCCCATACTGATTTCATTCTTTCGCTGTGAGCTTGTTTCCTTTCGTCAGACCAAGTTGTTCCAGTCTTCCTACATTTTTCTCTCTGGTCAACCTTCCAAACGTTAACCTTGTGTCTGAAACAGCCTCTATCCTGAATTTCACTTTGTGTAATATTTGCTGATCTTAGGTCCTCTTTAATTGCAGCAATCCATTTAATTATTTCTACTTTAGCTTTTAACTAGCTAAATTCGACTATTTGTCTAGTTAACCTACTCGGATTCATCCGTTTTATGTGTCCGTAAAACTTAAGTCTTCTTTTTCTCATATCGCTATGTATATCTGTGTATTGTTTGATTTCTTGGTTTTCTCGAAGTCGGTATGTTGTGCTATTTATTTGTTTGGGCCCTAGGATTTTTCTTATGATTTTTCTTTCCTTCTTTTCAATGTCCTCGATGTCCCTCTTTCTATTCAAAATGAGCGTTTCCGCAGCATATAGACATTCTGGCTAAATAACTGTGTTGTAATGTCTCAGTTTTGTGTTTTTAGATAGGCATTTTTTGTTGTAAATGTTTTGTGTAAGTCTCAATGCCGTTTCCATTTTTTGACGTCTACCCTGATTGGCCGCTTTTTCCAACCCATTTTCCATGATTATTTCACCCAAATATTTGAATTGAGAGACTCGTCTGATGTTACCATATTTTGTTTTTAGAAATGGCGTTCTTAGTCTGTTGCAGGTCATGTATTGTGTCTTTTCAAAGGAAATTTGGAGTCCTACATTTTCTGCTGTTTCTTTTAGGATTTCAATCTGTTTCTGTGGCGTTAATACATCTTGAGCCAAAATTGCTAGATCATCAGCAAATGCCAGACAATCAATTTTGATGTTGGTTCTCCCCAGTTTAATGGGCTGGTCAATATTCAGGGCCGACTTTTTTTCACGCCACTCCTGTATTACTTTTTCTAGAACACAGTTAAATAAAAGTGGCGAGAGTCCATCCCCTTGTCTCACTCCAGTTTTAATTTCGAAGGGCTCCGAGATCTCACCCATGAATTTAACTTTTGACCTTGTGTTAGGTAACGTTGCTTTAATAATTGCCAGCGTTTTCAGATCTAGTCCTTGTTCTTTCAAGATTCGGAATAAAGATTCGCGGTCAATAGAATTATATGCTTTTTTGAAATCCACAAATGTACAGACGAGATTTTTATTTTACAGTGTATATATATATATATATATATATATATATATATATATATATATATATATATATATATATAGGGTGCCCCATAACCTATCCGCTATAAAACAACTGGTGATAGTAGAGATTTAAATAAGAAGATTGAGTCAATAAATATGTTGTCAAATGTTAGTTATTAAAAAGATACAGGCTGTTGAAAGTGAAACTAAATTTTCGAAAAATTGAGAATTTAAAAAACGGTTGAAGATATCAGGTAAAAAATTGGGAAAGTTGGGTTTGCAAAGGTGTAAATCCGAATTTGGTACTAGTTTGAGCCTACTTCCTAGAAGGCGCTTGCTATCTACTTTGTGAGGAATTAACTCGCTCATATTTTTTTACCCTACAAAGCTGTCGGCTATGAGGTTTAGACAAAAACTCGGAACATCGAGGCCACACAAACTATTCGATGACAACAAGGCCACACCGAGCAACACACAACCGACACCGATCAACTCGAATCATCACGGGAGAAATGGTGTCTCTATATTAATATGAAGCAAAGAAATATGTGGGTGGCCACAGGAGACGCGCAAAACCTGAGAGTTAAACAAACTCTCTATCCTAAGAAGACCATAATCTGCATTTGGTGGGACTGGGAAAGTTTTGTGTATTGGAGAAGAACAAGACGATCGACATGGGACACTACCTCGCACAGATGTATCGTGTAAATAAAGTTATTCAACTGAAATGACTGGATCGATAAGGCCAAGTCATCTTGCATTGAATGATCTCGAATGGGAGGTTCTATAACCACCATACGCTCCAGATCTTGCGTTAATGGATTATCACCTCTTCCAGTTGACTTAACAATTTATTCAAATCCAAGCCTGATGATTTATGTCGAAACGTTATCAATAAATTGGTCGAGAGGTCGAACAATAACGGAGAATACATCATAGTTGTTTAATTTTTTTTTCATTATTTTTTTTTCAGATTTTTTAATGAAAAAAAATCGTCGAAAACTTACACCGGTCAAAAAATTTAAACTTTTTTGACCTCAAATCTAAATTTGATTGTAAAAAATTAATTTTTAAGGACATGCGGCACCCTAGTATTTCATAGACTTCCAATCACTTAATTGAGGAAATATTTTTTTTAAGTACTTGAAACCCTTACCTTCTTTGTCCATCAAGCTTTGACAACGTTTTTCATTAGTCCAAGCTTAATATGGAGAGGCGGTAGAAGTAGCTTTTTTCGGTTAACAATGTGGTCATATTTGTGTTTGAAGTATCAGGTCTAAAAGAAATTCTATGAGAGCAATCTTTTTAACTGTAATGTTCTCTTGTTGCCCTACTATCCCATAGAAACAGAAAAATAGCAACACTTCGTTTGTAACGTTCTTTCAAATATCACATCACATATATTTACAGTTAGTCATTAACTTTGGTGTGAAACGCCTTTGGTGATAGGCGCCTACAGAAATTTTAAAGTTTATTTTTAGTTTATTTCTCACAAATACATTCATAATAAATGATTATCATCATTATATATTTTCCTTATTATTGTTACATTATTACCATGTTATCTATATAAATTGAAATACTAGTTAATGTGTGACTGTGAAATTAGAAAACGATGTACGCCTCTGCTAAAACAAGAACACAAATCCATGATAAATATATGATTGGATGGTGGTCGTTTAATTCGACATTAAACCGAACATTTGCTAATTAGCGATTTGTGCAAAGATAATAGTGTTGACGAACTAATTTTAATTGAGATAAATGAGATATTGACCTTATTTTCGGCGTGCTTTTGTCCTATTTTCAATAAGCTATCCCGGTCGAGTGAAACTGCAGGTCATATTCCTGGTAGCTCGCCAGACTATGAATATATTTAAATAATAATTTTGTTAAGGGTGATTGTACCAATTCCATGTGGACTCGATCAGATTAAATCACTGATTTCCAAACTGGGAGGCGCGCCTTCGGGTGGAAGCGCGGGCTAGTGTAAACTGAAGTTCACGAAAAGTTTAATTGGAATGTATAACTCATGAAGCTTGTTTCAATGTTTTATTAAACTGCTATATGGAGGAAAGAACTGATTTTAAAAGCTAATAACAATGTGCGGTTTAATTCCTCTTATTTGTTTATTTATTTCTAACTCCTCCGTACTATTTTTACTGTAAATCAAGGGTCTTTCAAATTGAGGGGTTTTTTAAATTCCCGCATAGAAGCCAGGGGAAGGGAAAAATAATATAGATACAAAGCTCAGAATGGAGATTTCAAAGATAGGAAGCATATAGAGAGTTAGACAAGGCTGTAAAGGTCTGCACGTCATGATAAAAGAGCGTGGGCTGAACAAATGGCTGAAGAAGCACAAACTACCAGATAAGAGAAGGAGCGGTGCACGACCCGTCAAATCAATCTCCGGCAAGTTCTGATCACACTCCCAGAACAATTCAGTAGATGGAAGGAGCATTTTCAAGAGATGTTGAGTGGACCACCACAAATCAAACAAAATGAAGAACAATGGGGGGAAGAATAACAAGAAGAAACTAGGCAACTTCCCATTAACTGTGATGCATCTTCGAAAACGGAAATACAACGAGCTATAAGAGCATTAAAAAACAACAAAGCCCTGGGACTGGATAATTTACCAGCAGAATTACTCAGGGCAGAGCCTGAGTCGTGTTCTGAATTGTTGAGGCCCCTAATAAATCAGATGTGGGAGTCAAACAATGTTTCCGATAATTGGACGAAGGGATTAATAATATATAGACCATGGTGGATATAGAATCGAGGAATTTAAACTTTTTACTGGTGTAAGGCAGTGGTGTGTCTTGTCTCCTCTTTTCCTCGATGTTCTGCTAAATTATGTCCCTAAAAATAACAACGAAGGTCAACCTAGAAAGCTCAGTTCTAGCTTGACGAACCTTGAATACGCGAATGACATCTGCCTTATGTCGCATCAATACAACAATATGGTCCATATGGTAAACAGGCTTACAAAGGAAGCCCTGGAGGTAGGCCTGAAAATTAATGTAACAAAGACCAAGTCGCTGAGAATCAACACCAGAAATTTCAGCCATTTCTTTCTTAACGCATCACCCATAGAAGATGTGGAGAGTTTTACGTACTTGGGTAGAATTCTCACAAAAAATGGAGGTGCAGATCATGATGGCGAAAGCAGAATGTGAAAAGCTCAAGGAGCTTTTGGAGTTCTAGCACCTGTATGGAGATCAATACAATACTTAACGCAAACAGAACTTCTTTACGAAGTTTTGTTTGCGTTAATCCAACCACCAATCCAGTCCAACACCAATGTTCGGGCGATCTTGCTGTACAGATGAAACGTGGAAAATAACGAAGACAGTCACAAAAAAGTTTAGGTTTTCAAATATATACCTGCGAAAAATACTCTAGCCAAACAAGATTCAAAATGAAGACTTGCTTCATCACACTAACTAAAAGAAAATTAAACACGACATAGCACTTCGTAAGTGAGGATGGATTGGGCACATACTCAGAAAACAAAAAAAACTGTATAGCCAAAATAGCATTGGATTGGATTGGAATCCGCAGGGTAAAAGAGTGAACATGTCCTGGCAGGAAGTCAAGCTTCTTGCGCAGAATAGATCCTGATGGAGCGCTTTTATTGAAGCCCTGTATATATATATATATATATATATATATATATATATATATATATATATATATATATATATATATATATATTGTTATTATTAGGTGCGTACAGACCCGGTTGGATTACGCAAAGCTCATTTTCAACAGACTCATATATATATATATATATATATATATATATATATATATATATATATATATATATATATATATATATATATATATATATATATATATATATATATATATATATATATTGTTATTATTAGGTGCGTACAGACCCGGTTGGATTACGCAAAGCTCATTTTCGACAGACTCATTTTCGAGTGTTCTTTCTGATCCTCCACACCTCTCTCATCCTTTCTCTGTGGATTCTCTTTCTCTCCTCCGTCCACTCTGTTCCTCCAATGATCTCCTCGAAACTTCGCTCTCTGATGCATCCTTCCACATATGTATTTTGTGTCTGTACGTTCTTCTATCCTCAATCTCTGTCGGACCCATTTGTGCCTTTCCCAGTTCAGCTCTGACTTGTGCGATCCATGGTACCGTTAACTTGACTCCTTATATGTACATAAGAATTCTGTTGGTGAGTCTTATCGATGGGAGTCTACTGATATGTCCATGGAATTTAACCTTCTTTTTCTTATGTCACTCGCTGCGTCGTTGGACATTCTCTCTGTGGTCTTTCTAGAATGTAGTCTGTATCCTTCCTCTGTCAGGTTTGGGCCGAGAATTTTCCTCATAATTTTGCGTTCTTCGTTTAATATGTTTTCTATGCCGCTTTTTATATGGAGTGTAAGTAACTCGCTTGCGTATAGTACCTCTGGTTTGATTACTGTGTTATAGTGTCTTATTTTTGCGTGTGTGGATAAGCATTTCTTATTGTAGATAGTGTGTTCGGTTTTAATCAGGAAGGGTTCGGAAATTTCTCCCATAAATTTCATTTTAGCGATTATGTCGGTCAGTGTCTGCTTGATCAATCGTAGTGTTTTGGGGTCGAGTCCTTGTTCTTCTAGGATGTTGAACGGAGATTTTCGGTCAATGCAGCCGTATGCTTTCTTGAAGTCAACGAACGTGCAGATGATTGGGACGTTCCTGATAGCTTTGTATTGTATTGTTTTTAAGTTAAAGATTTGTTCAGTGCATAGGCGACCAGGGCGAAAACCTGCCTGGTACTCGCCAATTCTGTAATCTAGTTGTTCCTGTGTTCTCTGGAGCAGGCATGCTGAGAAGATTTTGTAAGTGACTTGTAGTAAGGAGATTCCTCTATAGTTGTTCACATCTGCTCTGTCTTCTTTCTTGTGCAGCGGGTATATAAGGGCACATTTCCATTCATCTGGTAATTTTTCTGTTTGCCAGATGTTCGTGATAATTTGCGTAAGGTCCCGCAGTGAGTTTGGTCCGAAGTTGTCAAATAGTTCCGCGGTGATTCCATCTTCACCGGATGTCCTGTTATTCTTCAGTTTTTGTATGTGTCTGTGAATCTCTTCCTGTATTGGTGGTGGTGATTCTGAGTGGGTATAGATACTATTTTCCTTGGGGAATCTTGTGTCGCGTTCGGGGCAATTGAGGAGATCAGAGAAATCTCCCATTCCGCTTTCTAAAGCAAAGATTTTGTTTTATGTACCCACGGATTTCTCTTGCGAAAGTCCTATAAAAGTCTCTCGTGTTATAATTGCGGAAATTCTCCTCTATAGAGTCTAGTTGTTCCTTCATGTACTTCCTCTTAGTTTGTCTAATAACTTTGGCGGTCTGTTTTCTAGTCTCGTTAAAAAGCTGTGGGCTTTCTGGGGATTTTTTACTGTTGTACTCCTGAAATATTCGTTTGCGTCGCTGCAATGCACTTTCGCATTTCGAGTCCCACCACTGGTGTTTTGTGTTCTTTTTCAATGGGATCAGTTCCTGTGCTTTTTGTGTAATTTTTTTGTGGAATTTTTCCCATGTATCTGCCTGTTCCTTTTCCCATTCCTCTATTATGTTGGATTCCTTGATCCTTTTCGTGTCGAATTTCTGCCAATGAAAATGCCAAATGCGATTTTGGCGAAACGTTGTGACTCTTCACAGAATCAACAGATCGACACCCGGAATTATTTAAAAACATTATCTACCACCCGTGAAAATATTAGATGTAACACATATATATATATATATATATATATATATATATATATATATATATATATATATATATATATATGTATATATATATATATTATATATATATATATATATATATATATATATATATATATATATATATATTATATATATATATTATATATATATATATATATATATATATATATATATATATATATATATATATATATATATATATATATATATATATATATATATATATATTATATATATATATATATATGTATATATATATATATATAATATTATATATATATATATATATATATATATATATATATATATATATATATATATATATATATATATATATATATATATATATATATATATATATATATATATATATATATATATATATATATATATATATATATATATATATATATATATATTCCCACTTCAAGATCATCAAGATGAATTATGGCTGTAGCTCCATCATATATCGATTCTAATAGGTTTACATAGGCTCTCTCTACACCTTGGCTAAGCAGTGCATCCATTATCGCATGCTTTGAGATGGAATCAAATGTCTTTTCGTAGTCGATAAAAGCCAAGTACAGTGGCATGGTGTATTCGTTGTGCCTTTCTATGACCTGCTGTACAACCTGGATGTGATCCATTGTACTGAATCCACTTCTGAATCCTGCTTGTTCTCTTGGTTGTGCGTCATTCAGTTTTTTTAATATTCTTTTAGAAATCATCTTAGTGAAAACTTTGTACATCACTGATAGGAGGTTTATTGGACGGTAGTTCTTTAAATCTTCCTGTGCTCCTTTTTTATGTAAAAGGATCACTTCTGCATTTTTCCATAAGTCAGGTACTTTTTGTTCTTTGAGGCATTTTGAGTATAATTTTGCCAGTGTTTTATGTAACGTCCGACTACCAGCTTTTAACATTTCGACAGTTATACTATCCTTTCCTGGAGCCTTGCCGTTCTTCATCAACTCTATAGCATTTGTTACTACCTCCACTAGGATATCTGGCATTATATATTGTTCTTCCGTGGGTATTGCTGCCCCTGCCTGGCTCTGATCTTCATATAACTCGGAATAAAACCTTCTGACAATCTCTAACATTTGGGTACGCGTCCTGCACTCTGTGCCATCCTCACGCTTAATATAGAACGAGGTGTACGGCAGGGTGACACAATATCGCCTATTCTTTTCTCGCCTGGCCTTGAAGAAGTATTCCGTAAACTGGATTGGGAACAGGATGGTGTAAAGATCAATGGTGCAAACTTAAACCATCTTAGATTTGTAGATGATATTATTCTCATTTCACAAGACCCAGAGGAGCTGTAAAGACGCATACAAGAACTGCAAAGGGCTGGCGAACCATTTGGCTTGAAAATAAACCTGAAAAAGAGTCAGGTTATGTTCAATAACTTCGCTCAGGACAGAAGAATTTCAGTTCTAGGAAGGGATTTAGAGATTGTGGACAGCTTTATATATCTTGGGCAGACGATTTCCATGGAGGGGAATACCGCCCGGGAGGTGGAACGGCGTGTTAAATGTGGCTGGCAGGCATTTGGTAGGCTCAACATAGTGTTTAAGAGCAGACACCCACTTTGCCTGAAAATAAAAGTATTCGATCAGTGCGTTCTACCCGTTATGACATACGGAAGTGAAACCTGGACACTCACATCGCAATCAATTCAAAAACTTCGGGTGGCACAGAGGGGAATGGAAAGATGTATGCTTGGCATTACAAGACGAGACAGAATGTCCTGCGCATGGATCAGGGAACAAACAAAAGTCTGTGACATCATTGGAAGAGTAAAACAGTTGAAATGGAGATGGGCAGGCCATATAGCGAGGCGATGGGACGACAGATGGACCAAGGCAATCCTGGAGTGGATACCGCTTGATCGCAAACGTCCGCGAAGAAGACCGAAAGCACGATGGATTGATGACATCGTTAAGTATATTGGACCCGAGTGGCAGAGGAAAACCCAGGACCGTAAAGGTTGGAAGCATGCTGAAGAGGCCTTCATCCTGCAGTGGATCGATACGGGCTGATGATGATGATGATGATATATATATATATATATATATATATATATATATATATATATATATATATATATATATATATATATATATTATTATTATTCACGTATGGGCCCTGGTGGACCACGCGAAGTACAATTAGAGGCGTTTGTTGTTGTTAGCCTTCCTTTGAGCCCATACTAATTTCATTCTTTCGCTATGAGCTTTTTTCCTTTCGTCAGACCAAGTTGTTCCAGTCTTCCTACATTTTTCTCTCTGACCAACCTTCCAAACGTTAACCTTGTGTCTGAAACAACCTCTATCCTGAATTTCACTTTGTGTAATATTTGCTGATCTTAGGTCCTCTTTAATTGCCGGGACTGACGGGAGGTCGGCGAAAAACTTGGGTTGTTGGCATGTGGAGGGTGTTGTGTGTTCCACATGAGACCGTGGAACCCAACGGTTGGGTATCTGATGACACTCAACTACTGCAATATATATATGTATATATATATATATATATATATATATATATATATATATATATATATATATATATATATATATATATATATATATATATATATAATTTGATATGTTTCTCGACCGTGCAATTTATAGTTTTTTTCTTTGGGAAATTGGTTGTTATCGGGCTGGCGGTCTACAGTAAAACAAGTGTTTAATCGTCTCAATATTTCGTCATTGTTTTGATGACTTCATCAGGAGACTAATTAATGACTATAGTTTAAAACATGTGTATCTAAATAACGTTCTTGAACGATACGGGCCCAACCAGGAATATGGATACGGGCCCAACAATTCCTGGTTGGGCCCGTATCGTTCAAGAACGTTATTTAGATACACATGTTTTAAACTATAGTCATTAATTAGTCTCCTGATGAAGTCATCAAAACAATGACGAAATACTGAGACGATTAAACACTTGTTTTACTGCAGACCGCCAGCCCGATAACAACCAATTTTCCAAAGAAAAAAACTATATATATATATATATATATATATATATATATATATATATATATATATATATATATATATATACATATTACAAAAATCTTTCACCCTTTCTCCACGTGGTGCCACCGATCGCCAACTCTCCACTATGCGTCGTCATGTTTCTCTCGGGACCGGTTTCTAACCTTGCAGTCGTCATCAGCCAAGCGCCAGACGAACGCAAGGAAAGCAGCTGGGCGAAACGATCGGGGCCAGGCCATCTTTCCACACAGAAATTTTTTCCAAGCCACTGAAATCTTTCAGAGGCCTGAACAGAAGACAGAGTTTGAGTTGATTTCAAAAAACTTTTTATTGATAATTGAAGGAGAGTGTATAGCATTAAAACACGACAAAAAAAATATCGGTCAAATAACCACCTCTTGCAGCTCCACACGCGTCCTCTTCTAATAAAATTTTGGATGCAATTTTGGAATAACTGTCGCTTTATCTTACCAATGACTCGAATAATAAATTTAGGAAACGATTGTGAATTGTTATAGACCTGGCTTTCCATGTAACCTCAAAGAAAATAATCCAACACATGGATTCCAACACTTAAAATCCAAACTTCCAAAATTACCGTTTCTTGCAATTACTCGCCCAGGAAATTTTTCTCTCAATAAATTTATTGTTTCGTTAGCAGAGTGAGGTGTAGCACCATTCTATTGGAACGACATATCCCCCAGATCAATATTATTCAATTGAACCCACAATAATCCAGTTATCATCTCGAACACCATTCACACTTACACCTTCACCAGCAGCTTTGAATCTTATTCACTTCCAGAGCTAAATCCTTTAACAAAATATGTCATGTTGTAACTAAAATTTTTCTTTTAGTAAAAAAATTACAAGGGAGTTTAGTGGTGTGGTCCACTAATAGCTTACTATTGTTGACATCAAAAAAAAAGAAAGGAAAAATCCTAAGTTTTCCTGCTTTAAACGAGCTCGTACCTAGTTCGCAATGACTTTAATTTAGGTTATACTAAATCTACTTAAACTATATTAATTAAATGAAATTAGATCAAAGGTAATCAACTGGAATCAATTAAGATATACTAAAGTAAACTAAACTAAAATAAATCCGATTCAACTATATACTGTCTATTTCTTGATGGTTAGAGAAATAGGAAGTTGATGTAAAAAAAAAAGTTCGCCTATTGGCAGTTCTGTGTCTCTAATGCGGGGGTCCCCAAAAGATCTGGAATACTGCTGATCTCATCTGGGTACTGCACAAGTATCCCCAAAAAGTCTGGTTTTGGTAATGGCTGGACTTCGAAATAAGTAGTTCTCTAACGGCCTGGTCCTTAATTGACTTAGTTCTCTAATTACCGGATCACAAAACCCTCTACAAGAATACCAAAAAAAAAAAATAAGTCTGAGCATGGCTTGGCTAGTTAATCTACATACCTCTGACGGATTGGTACGGCTTGGAGACGTCTGTACAGCTCGAGATGTGAAGTTAGACTATCCCGGCCTTGTCCTCCACGATATAGATGTGCTCTCAAATAAGACTTGCGCAAATGATGTTACATGCAGCCGATAATTTGTAAACGCTACAATGTTGTGGATTAACTGAAGAAGAATAATGAAAATTTCTGGGTGTTCACAACTTTCACCTACCAAATCAATATGGTCTTGTGAACGAACAGTACTACTTTGATCTTCCACCGATCTTCCACCATCTTACACCGAACCAGGGTCATCGGTTGTAATTACTAACGCGAAAGAAACATTTCACCCGAAGAAAATGTTGCTCTGGATTTGGCGAGATTGGAAAGGATCCACACACTTTAAATTTCTCCCAGAAGAAAAATGTTTCACCAAGCCAAACCAAACCTTCAACACCGACCTCTACTATTCAAAGTTAGATCAAGTGAAGGCAGCAATTGAGGAAAACGAACCAGTATTAGCAAACAGGAAAGGCGTCATGTTTCTTCAAGATAGTAAACGACCACACGTTTCAATCAGGATCTGGCAATAATTGTTGAACTTTAATTGGGGTGTTTTGCCCCATTCACCTATATCACTGATTTAATTGAGAAATCTGTTACCTTCCACTACGTTAGCAAAACTTGCAAATAATATTGCTAATTACATTATAGACTAAATAAATAAATTATTTCCGTTTCTATTTCGATTAAAAAAATCTCTACGGTATTAAAATACTATTAATGATTTCTAAGCAACTCATTGAACATCCAAGTAATATACCTCGAATAAAGAAATGTGGTATATTTTACGAACATTATATAAAAAATAGTTGCATGCATAAGAAAGGACAGTCAATATCTAATTAAAATTATATATAGGATAGTCAATACCTAATAAAAAAATGTTTTCAATAATAATCAAATAAATTAAATTATATTGCCATAAATAAGTTTCCTTGACGAATGGTGAAAGCGCTTTTAATTCATATTGCAACAAATCTACCGCCACAAACATTATGCTTCCAAAAACTCTTCAAAGTATTCATGTCATCTTGTTTGGTATTTCATCAGTTTTTACCTTTTGAAGGTAATTTTTTAATTTGGCAAGTGCGTGAAAGTTCAAACGAAAGAATTTCAAGACATAAAAGCCAAGTATAAGAAATAGTTTCTTGACAAATGGCGAATGAATATTTCTATATATATATATATAAAATATATATATATATATATATATATATATATATATATATATATATATATATATATATATATATATATATATATATATATATATATATATATAAAATATATATATATATATATATATATATATATATATATATATATATATATATATATATATATATATATATATATATATATATATATATATATATATACTTTTACATCTCATATATACAGTAATCCTTTTACATAAAAAGGGAGCACAGGAAGATTTAAAGAACTACCACCCAATAAGCCTCTTGTCAGTAATGTACAAAGTTTTCATTAAGATAATTTCTAAAAGAATGTTAAAAAAGCTGAATGACGCACAACCAAGAGAACAAGCAGGATTCAGTCCAATGGATCACATCCAGGTTGTGCAGCAGGCCATAGAAAGGCAGAACGAATACACTATGTCATTGTGATTGGCTTTTATCGACTACGAAAAAGCATTTGACTCCCTCTCAACGCATGCAATAATGGATGCACTGCTTAGCCAAGGGGTAGATAAAGCATTTGTAAACTTATTAGGATCGATATATGATGTAGCTACAGACACAATTCACTTTGATGATCGTGAAGTGAGAATTAATGTAGAACGTGGTGTACGGCAGGGTGACGCAATATCGCCTATTATTTTCTCGGCTGGCATTGAAGAAGTATTCCGTAAACTGGATTGGGAACAGGATGGTGTAAAGATCAATGGTGCAAACTTAAACCATCTTAGATTTGCAGATGATATCGTTCTTCTTTCACAAGACCCAGAGGAGCTGCAAATACGCATACAAGAACTGCAAAGGGGCTGGCGAACCATTTGGCTTGAAAATAAACCTAAAAAAGAGTCAGGTTATCTTCAATAACTTCGCTCAGGACAGAAGAATTTCAGTTTTAGGAAGAGATTTGGAGATTGTAATCAGCTTTATATATTTTGGGCAGAGGATTTCAAATGGAGGGGAATACCGCCCGGGAGGTGGAACGGCATGTTAAATGTGGCTGGCAGGCATTTGGCAGGCTCAACATTGTGTTTAAGAGCAGACTCCCACTTTGCCTGAAAAGAAAAGTCTTCGATCAGTGCGTTCTACCCGTTATGACATGCGGAAGTGAAACCTGGACACTCACATCGCAATCAATTGAAAAACTTCGGGTGGCACAGAGGGGAATGGAAAGATGTTTGCTTGGCATTACAAGACGAGACAGAAAGTCCTGCGCATGGATCAGGGAACAAACGAAAGTCTGTGACATCATTAGAAGAGTAAAGCAATTGGAATAGAGATGGGCAGGCCATATAGTGAGGCAATGGGATGACAGATGGATCAAGGCAATCCTGGAGTGGATACCGAAAGCACGATGGATTGATGACATCGTTAAGTATATTGGAGCAGAGTGGCAGAGGAAAACCCAGAACGGATGAAGAGCCAGTTGGACTCTTCATCCGTGAAAATATTAGATGTAATATCTCGTTTCATAGAGGAGATATTCAACTTTCAGATTATATATTGTTTCAATAGATGGAGCTGATAGTTTTCTTTAAATTTAACAATTTCCTTTATTTTTCCAACATACCAGCCAGATTAAAGATGGTGCTTTAAAATAACTATACTTAGGAAAAAGTCTAACTCAAATGACTCGAATGAAAAATTACATAGAGAACCTGAAATATAACAAAATAACTTTATCAACGGTGGAGTGTTGAATGGACCGGAAAAGTCCTGGTAAATTGGCTGGATAAGAAAAACTCCAGTCAAGTTCCTTTCAACATCTGATCGTGAATTATCATACATTACGAGGACGTCTATTTTGGCGTAATCGTAAGAAAATATTTTTAAGTTTCAATAATTTTTTTCTCTGATTCATTTGGATCGTTTCGTTAATTTAAAAACATATTAGCGAGGTAAATGTTTGAGTATCTATAATTAGAGAGATGGAACACGTTTCGTGCATCTCTTGGTTATTTGGATAAAGTTTAATTTCACGTGTGTTTGTTTTAACAATATAACATCGCGTCATAGGTATCATACAACTTGGCAATGAGACAACAAACAATCAAGTGTTATTGTTCAAAAAATAAGGTGACTATTGTTTAATATTATAATAACATAAACAAAATCTTGACTATTGTGAATAGGTTTTTGATATTATTGTAGCACATATCAAGGTCATTTCGAAAACTTTGAGCCACGAGGAAAGTAATGGATGTTTCGGTTAATTTCCACAACAAAATAAATTAATAAACAAAATATTGGCCATTGTTAGTTATTACTTTTTCCCGTGCCTTCACTTTTTCATACTTCCAACTTTCACGGTCCTGGGCTTTCCTCTGCCACTCGGGTCCAATATACTTAACGATGACATCAATCCATAGTGCTTTCGGTCTTCTTCCCGGACGTTTGCGATCAAGCGGTATCCACTCCAGGATTGCCTTGGTCCATCTGTCATCCCATCGCCTCGCTATATGGCCTTCCCATCTCCATTTCAATTGCTTTGCTCTTGCAATGATGTCACAAACTTTCGTTTGTTCCATAATCCTTGCGCGGGACTTTCTCACTCATCTTGTGATGCCAAGCATACATCTTTTCATTCCCCTCTGTGCTACCCGAAGTTTTTGAATTGATTACGATGTGAGTGTCCAGGTTTCACTTATGTGTAGGTCTATTATTAGTGCAGGTTTATTATTAAGTCAAATGGTTCTCCAACCCTTTGTAGTTCTTGTATGCGTCTTTGCAGCTCATGTACGTCTTGTGAAAGAAGAACGATATCATCTGCAAATCTAAGATGGTTTAAGTTTGCACCATTGATCTTTACACCATCCTGTTCCTTATTCAGTTTACGGAATACTTCTTCAAGGCCAGCCTGCCAGCTGAAAAAAGAACAGGTGATATTGCGTCACCCTGCCGTACACCTCGTTCTACATTAATTCCCACTTTAAGATCAGTAAGGTGAATTGTGGCTATAGCTCCATCATATATCGACCCTAATAGGTTTACATATGCTTTATCTACCCCTTGGCTTGACTAAAAATTGCATGCTTTGAGATGGAGTCAAATGCTTTTTCGTAGTCGATAAAAGCCAAGCACAGTGGTATTGTGTATTCCTTGTGCCTTTCTATGGCCTGCTGTACAATCTGGATGTGATCCGTTGTACTGAATCCTGCTTGTTCTCTTGGTTGTGCGTCATTCAGTTTTTTTAATATTCTTTTAGAAATTATCTTAGTGAAAACTTTGTACATTACTGATAGGAGGCTTATTGGATGGTAGTTCTTTAAATCTCCCTGTGCTCTCTTTTTATATAAAAGGATCACTTCTGCATTTTTCCAAAGTCAGATTCTTTTTGTTCTTTAAAGAATTTTGAGTATAATTTTGCCAGTGTTTTATCTAACACTGTCCTTTTCTGGAACCTTGCCGTTTTTTATCGATTCTATAGTACTACGATCGATTCTATAGTTTGTTACTTCCTCCACTAGGATATCTGGCATTTGTTATTCCGTGGGTATTGTTGTCTTTGAGTGGCTCTGATCTTCATATAACTAGGAATAAAATTTTCTGACAACCTCTAATATTTGCGTACGCGCCCTTCATACTGTGCCAGCCTCACGCCATAAAGCATATGTGTGTGTTCTTTTATTTCTCAGCCTCTGTTTAGGCTTGTTAATTCCCTTGTTTTCTTCCAGGATTTTTTGCACTAGCTGCATGTTGAATCGGCGCGTGTCCCCTCTGATACGTTTTCTTATAGTTTTGCAGAGCTCAGTGTACTCGACCCTGCCAAAAGGACTACCTGCATTTCTCATTTCCCGCCGTTTCTTCATTAAATCATAAATCATTAGAACGAGAATTACATGATCACTGAACGATCTTGCTTTATCAGTTCACGCACAGTATCAATGTTTTCTAGCACAACAACCGATTTTGGACGATCTTCTTTTATTTCATCCGTAAGTGGATGACAGCCACGATTAAATTCCCTAAACCAGTGACGTACGGTGGTTTTAGATGGCGCTTCAATGCCAAAGGTCGATGAGAGTTGATCGATGAACTATTGTTGAGATAATCCACGTCGAAGGTCGTAGTAAATCATCGCACGAAAATTCTCACGTTTTAATTTCATTTTTTGGCTGAGATTAAATTTTCAAGCCACTAGACAACACGAATAACGTCCTTATGACAAGACGTGCTGAGTACGTATACAGTCAACAATTTTTTTTTTATATAAACACCCCGAATGACATTTACTGATATAACAATCTGAGCTAATGTAGATCAATAAGTAATTCTGTTCTAACTTAAATTGCTACTTCGAAAATTTAATCTAAGGTCTTACTCACTAAAATACTCATATATATATACTCATACTCATACTCAATACTCACTCTTCATCAACTTGGATATAATGTATTGAAATATTCCTTACAACAAATTATATCCAAGGTGATGAAGCATGGGACTTGAACTCAGCTCACTCGCCCATTCTTCTCACCCTTAGCGATACCATAGTCCAAAAAGAAAAACATGCTCCTAGATTAACAAACAGGAAAACAGACTGGGGAAGCTTCAGACTGGACTTGAAAAATGCTATTGATGTATCAGTTCCACTAAGAACAGTAGAATAAGTGGATAGGGAAGTGGAATTATTAGTAACCAGCATACAACGACCAGCTTGGAATAATACCCCTTTCATTATCAGGCGAACAAAGGCAAATATCTACCTCAAAGAAATAAGGAATCTGATCTACGAAAAAAGAAAAATTAGCCTGCCACACAGCAGCTAAAAAGGGAAATGAAAAGAATACAAAATGAATCTATTAGTAAGTATTTGAGCGAATTGACAAATGATAAAAACACTGACTACTCTATCTGGAAAGCCACTAAGGGAATGAAAAGGCCGATACTGCAAAACTCTTTAACCAGGAATGCGGACGGTAGTTAGGCTAGAAACAATATGCAAAAGGCGAATAGGTTTGCAGGACATCTTAAAAGTATCTTTCAACCAAATCCAGGAGGACCTACCAAACTCCCTGTCAACAAGAAATAAACATCCAACCAACCTCTCCAAAGGAAAGAGCAAATTAAATAAAAACAAACATTGACCCAAATAGAGCTCCTGGCTTTGATTCAATAACTAGAGGAGTATTAAAACAACTTCCAAAAAAAGACATGATAAAACTTACACACCTATTTAATGCCTCATTTAGATTAAGGTATGTTCCTGGCATGGGGAAAATGGCCTTGAAAATCTCATCACCAAGTGTCATCATATAAGCCAACCTATCTCCTACCTATGTCCTCAAAATTCTTGAAAAATCTTCTTGAAAAGGCTGAAACCTTGAATAAAGTCACCTAATAGAAAATCATCAGTTTGATTTTAGAGAGAGCTATTCAACTATAGATCAGGTATACAGAATAACTAGCTATCTTCCTTGATGTTGAACAAAACTTCGGTGAAAGGTTTATGTCAAATAAGAGGAGAGCTTGATATAAGGTACAAAAGAATATACTGGCTATTTGGTAGACACTTCCAGTCTATCTACCTATAACAAAATACTATTGTATAAACAAATCCTCAAACAGGTGTGAACCTATGGCATACAGCTCTGGGGCTGCGTCACCCAGAGTAATATTCTAATCATCCAGATATTTCAGAACAAAATACTGAGGAACATCGTCAAGGCGCCATTGTACATCAGAAATAGTGATCTCCATCGAGGTCTTCAGATGGACACTGTCGACCAGATTGTTACTAAATTCGCTCATAGTCACGAACAACGGCTCCATGAACACGTCGTAAACGTCGAGGCAATCGAGTTCCTCAACAACATCAATCTAACAGGAAGACTCATAAGAGTGAAGCCTTTGGAGTTACCTGAGTGATTGTGCTAGTGCAACCCTCGTACCAAAAACCGAAAGATGGAAACTTTCATTAAAGATTTTCAAGCGTCTCGATGATGTAGCTGTAGTCGTTTCGCCAAATATACTATTAAATATAGTGATCGAAAACAAAGTTTAAGTGCTCTCTTCATATAGTTATAAGTTGAATGTTTTGAGAAAACCGAGAGAAAAAAGTAGAGTGTGTTAGTTCTTTTTTGGCACGCTGTATATTGAAGCAGATTGTGGAGTAATTGTCAATAATACTTGTGCTTACGCATAGTGACGACAGATAATAGTCCGGTCAATTTAGACATTCAAAGAAGTGAGTAAAATTGTTCAAAACATAATTTAAAATAACATTTCAAAATTTTCCCATCGTTGCGGTACCGTGAAATGGGGTGACTTTGCCCAATTCTGAATTTTAAACCGTTCTTGTTTCATAAAATGTTGTATTTTCTGGAAATCGTATGATCTATGCTACAAGTGGCAATAAGGACAATACAACAATAATGTTGTTTTTTTGCTCATTAAAAAAATAATGTAAAAAAAATAAACAACTGGGTGGGCAAAGTTAGTTGCCTAAATGGGGTGTCTTTGCCCACCCTCTTATTTTATTGATAAAGCAAAGCCACCCCATTTAAAAGCGTAATTACGTAAAACACATTTTGAAAAATATATATATTAACCAATTTTGTTGGTTACAAAGAATCATATAGGCAGTTTATTTATAAAAAGTATATATATTTATAAAAAATTAGTATATTTATTTATAAAAAATACCAAATTATTTAGCTAGGTAATTCATTATCACTTGTAAGGTAAAAAAACACTTTTTTTTGTTACTTGAACCTGGTAACATAACATAAGTAAGCAATTAACTTATTTTAAGTTGTAAGATATAAGACACATTTTTGCTTCATTTACATAGATCGTTAAGTCAACCCCAAAAATAATTCTTCCACGACGGCAGCTTACAGGTGTAGGAAGAACACCAACGATTTGCTTCAAGTTTACATCAAAAATGTCGGGTTCGTTAGGAGAGACGAAAACTTTTTTGTCTTTTGTGCGAAGGCAACTAACTGAAAATTCGTCGCTGCTTTCATAGATGTCTATAATTTTGGCCACATAGTGCTTGTAAAATATTTTTTTGCCTGTGCCAAATTTTACAATAACATAATCATCGATGCTAAGTTTCTCTGGATTCACTTGCATATTTATTTGAAAACCCGAAAAACTTTCTGCACCGTCTGAGCTGTTATATAAAGACATATGTTCATCCTCTGAGTCGCTGCTGTCGTCAGAGTCTGTTTCAAGATGCTGTGTCTTTCTCTTCTGGGACCCAGAATGTGAAATATCCTTGCTGCAACCAGCTGTAGGTTCAGGATATTCTATAGATACATTTTTTTTTCTTGCTTACTTTCAGAAAGTTGAAAATCAATTAAGGAAACAGATTTTCCTGCGGGAATAGCAATTTTCTTTTGGCGGCCTTTGGTAGGAAAATCCTTATCTCTTTTTCTGCAAGCTTGCAGATAATTGAGGTGTATTTCGCTCACTACCCTTGGAGTTTCATCATGAGCTTGCGAAGGCGCACCCGGTATTTTTTTCAATACCTCTTGGCGGTTCACTGGAACAATGCCACACGTCTTAAAGCCTGACTTGATGCTTTCAGCAATTCTGGGCTTCATCTCTTCTAATAATCTTTTTAGTAGTCTTGGGAAAACCGACTTTTCCAAGCTTACGATGTGTGGATTTTTCATTTTCTAATCTGTTAAAATGGTTCTCCAAATTCTTTTGATAGGAGCGAAACAAGCCACATCTAAGGGCTGGCAAAGATGGGTGGCATTCGCAGGCAGAAATACAAATTTTATATCTAGCTCTTCACAACGCTGTATATTTTTTGTGCTAAGGTGGGAACTCAGATTATCCCCAATAATACATTTAGAACCTTCCAATTTTCTTGCCCACGGGACAATAATTTGTAAGAACCATTCCTCAAAATTTGCCCCATCAAACCACCCTGACGTGGTTCTCCCGTACCTTGTGTTGCTGGGGCCGGCTTCAATCTATGTTCTCCATAAGTGCTCCGCCTTATATACGACGTAAACAGGTAGCACCTCTCCAATAGCAGACACCGCAAACATTACTGATATGCAGGCTTTGGTGGAGTTGATGTTCCTTTCAGGGTACTTAACACCTCTTCTAAAGACCATCTTTTTCGATCCGAGATCATCCGAGAAGTTGGTTTCATCAAAGTTAAGAATGTTCTGCGTTGGAATATTTTCTAAAGACCTCTCCAGATGATCAAAATAAGATGATATATGTCTTCTTCCAACCGCTGCTCTTGCTCTTTTTACATTCTGACATTTCCTAACGGTGAGTTCGTCTAGATGTCGGTTTAAAAAATTCCTATACCACATGTCCCCAGGAAGATTATCTTTAAATTGTTGTACAACACGTCCCAAGTTACCAAGATATTCTTTTACAATTAATCTGATATCAAAGGAATCCAGCGGCATACCCCAATCTGCGCACGTTTCATATCGCATCAATATCGTTTGTCAACCAATATTTTTTTAATGTCGCTGTGCTATCTTATTGTCCAGTGTTTTCCTAGAAATTTTGTATTGAAGCGAAGCCTGCCTTGCTGACATTTTACCATTTTGTATGTCTGCAACTGCTTGAGCGAGCACATCGTCAGAATAATTCCGGTACTGGCGTACTCCTAATTTCTTCTTATAAATCCTGGGCATCTTTCTGAAACAAAATGTCTAGCTTTAATGCATTTTACAAATGCGAACAATTGGTCGGGCAAAGCTACTATCTCTAATCAACGCGTTTTGTTGACGGGGGTGACTTTGCCCACCACTTTTTTAACCTCAAAAATTGTTTTTTTTTCAGATATATTATATACCATCATTATCCTAAATAGTATAATGAACTTTTACTAAGTACTTACCTCAGTATAACGTAGTTAACTGTTGGAGCCAAGGGGAAGTTTGAAACACAAAATAGGCGTAAAAAATAGGCTTGGCTTAAAGACACTGTAATTGCCACTTGCAACTGACGACAAGCGCTCAGGCGACGTTAGAGACGCGGTATACCCCCCACAATAATTTCCAAGTGACACAAACCACGTTGCGTTCAAGTAGTGGCTACGGATACATTTAACGTATTTTCGGGCGTAATTGGGCAAAGTCGCTCCAAAAGGCAAAGTCACCCCATTTCACGGTACGTGGAAAAAAATTGATTCGAGGTCAAAAAAATGGATTTTTCACAATTTTTATCAAAACGATAAGTTTTGTCGTAAAATTACCTCAAATTTAAAAAATTATCTATAAAAAAAGGTATCAATAACCCGATACACCGATACAACACCAATAGAAAAATATTTTTACTTATATTACAGCTACAGATATGTATATACGTGACGTACTTACGCATTTTAAGACGCTTACAACTTTTTAAATTGTTATATCTTAGGAACGGTGGCTCTTAGAAAAAAAAATATTGATACCTTTTTTATAGATAATTTTATGATCTACATATTTTTGTTGAAGGTAATTTTACGATAAAACTGACCGTTTTGATGAAAATCGCGAAACCCCATTTTTTGTACCTTTGACCTCGAGTCAATTTTTTCCACGTACCGGAACGATGGGGAATTTTGAAATGTTATTTTTAATTATGTTTTAAACAATTTTAGTCACTTCCAGGTTGATGTGAATTTATGTACCTTTACTCTTATTTTTCTGTCTAATTTGATCGGACTATAAGCTCTGACGTTATTCGAGTTAATAAAAGTTTCAACAACTACGGCGTAATGAAGATTTGGAAACGTGTTTATTAAGGATTGAGATATTATACATGTTTGTATGGTTTCTATAGTTTCAAATAAACTGCTGCTTTTCTTTTTATCAAAAAGGTTTATTCAAATGCACATTCTGTCAAATTAACGTCGAGAATTGTTCAATAAAACAAAAATTATTGTTCCGAACTTATTTTTTCGCTATGAAAATAGTCTTCATTTGGCCTTTCCCTTAAGAGGATAGAATGAAAAGTCAAATACTTTTCCGATGGATGGTGGTGCGATCGCAAATTGCAATGATTACACTGATTACATTTTTGCAAATGATCACAGGAGCTGCATTACTGAAAAGAAGTATCCTTTCTTGTAATACAAAATTTCGTTTCTATGGTCCCTATAACTCATCCCCTCCAGGTGTAACGAAAAAATGAATCGTCTTTTTTTTGTTCTGAAAAAGCCGGTCGCGATGGTCTGGTGGGTCAGTCGCCTGCCTGTAGTGATGGGAAATACGGATCTTTTTGGAGAGTCGGATCACCGGTCCCAAATCAATTCAAAGATCCGGATCCCTGAACCGGTTCATTGGATCCCACTGAATCGTTTCTCGTATAACAGGTTGCATAATTTAGTTGCATAGACAGATAAACAAATACTTTACGATTGACAGTAGTATGCCCGTATATGAATTATTTTTCGTACGAATTATTAAAAGTTTTCGGTATATCATTGACATCAAAAAGCAATAATTCACTCTCTCACATGGAAACATTTTTAAAACAAAGCAATAAATGTAAAGTTCTAGCAACCCTACGTCAGCAGGTATTATCTGAAATAGAAACATTTAAATGAGCCGTTAGTCGATCGACACGAGGACCCCTTAATATGGTGGTTACAAAGAAAAAATATGTATCCAAGACTATATGAATTTATGCAAAAAAGGCTCTGTCTTATTTCTATTGCCAGTCGCGTTGGTGCGGACGGCCTTCTGAGAAGTATTCTACGTTGGTCACTCGCCTGTCGATAGATTTCCTGATAGGCTGATGTGTAGGCACATAACCAAGGGTTCATAGCCCGAGGGGGGTGCTGGCCTGGGTTTGTCGGAAGCTGATGACCGTAGTTCGGAACCCACGTTACGCTGTAGGTCCATTCACTAAATAGTCTAGTAGCTGATGCGTCTCTAACCCTAACACTTGACCTTTTTATATCTACTTCAGTGCCATGTGAAAGAATTTTCAGTAAAACTGGTCAAATTGTGACAGAAAAAAGAAGTCGATTGAAAACTAAAAAGATAAATTAAATCATATTTTTACATGTAAATATGTAATTGTTTAAAAATTTTAATTTTTAAAAATTAATTTTAAAATTTGTTGTACTTTTTATATATATATTTTTATATTTTTTATATATTTTTTATATTTTTATATTTATTTATATATTTTTATATTTATATTTATATATATATATATATATATATATATATATATATATATATATATATATATATATATATATATATATATATATATATATTATATATATAAATTATTTGTGTTTTACAATTTAATCTATTTATGTAATATATTTTAATGTATATTATATACATAAATCCATGTGTACTATACGCTAAATAAATAAATAAATCACATTGTTTAAAAATAAATTAATATATTTAATTATTATATTATTCTATATATTTATATATTTAGGTACATAAAACAATAATAGATTACACATTTTAAGCCACAGTACGGCGACTTCCAACGGTTTATTTTGCATTAAGGATCCACGGATCCTTTCCCCAGGGATCTTTTCTCTCACGGTTCACAGATCAACGGATCTAAAAAAGACCCGAGATCCGTTCGACCCGACTACTACTATCTTTTTCTATGCGATAGGTGCGGGCGGACGCAGGCAACACACCATATTCTCTGCGTTATAGAACCAACAGAACCGAGAACCGTCTGGGATCCGAGAGCCGCCTGTCTATCGTAATTTTAGGAACCGGTTCATTCGGCTCTTTTAAAAGATCCGAATCTGGGAGTCGGATCAGATCCGATCCGGACATCTCTACCTGCCTGGCATTCCGAGGGTAGCTGGTTCGATCCCAGCGCTCGGATGGGTGTTTTTCTTTAATTCTTCTGTCCGTCTTACTTCCTACCCTACACACACACTTATATACACTCACATATACACACACACGCCCACACATATTCACACTTAAATGTCTGTGATTGTTTCTAGGCGAGAGTGTAAAATCCGACAACAAATTACCCCTCAGTCACGCCAGTTAAAGGCTGGATAAGGCCGGATGCCTTCTGAGAAGTGTTCTACTTATGGGTAAGCACATAACCAAGGGTTTATAGCCTGAGGGGAGTGCTGGCCTGGGTTTGTCGGTAGCTGATGGACCGTGGTTCGGAACCCACGTTAAGCTCTAGGTCCAGTCGCTAAATAGCCTAAGATTGTGATGCGCCTCTAGCCGTAAACCCTTTCCTTTGTTCTGAAAAACACTTATTTTTTCACATAACACAAAAAAAAAATTAAACTTTTTTGAGGTAACATTGATGAAAATCGGTGTAAATGAAGTATTTTGTAGTCCCAAATCCGAAAATGATTTTAGTACACGTACACTTTTTTCTCACAGGGAGTAGGTAGTAGGAAAAAAGAAGACGACATATTTTTATAATCTAATATTTATTTAATATAAACATGCAAAACGTGTTAAATCTATCCAAAGACATTACTGAGAATTATGTCAATAATAAATATATGACATGAGATGTCACACAGCGACAAAAACTTTCACTTCTTCCTCTTGTGTTCTGTAGCATCATCTCTTTTTAAAAACCGGCTGTAGTCGCCCAACATAGATGGGTTCCTGCGTCCCTGGTATCTTGCTTCCATCGCCCTGATGTTTGAGTGAAACCTCTTTCCTTATTCGTCGCTTACTGCACTCAAATTTTCTGGAAAAAATCCAAATAGGAGGTGTATAAAATGCATTTTTAAAAACATGCGACACCGTGGTATTTCATGGGCTTTCAAGAGTTCTTCTATGATATTTTTATAGTTTTCATGTTTCTTGTTGCCTAGAAATCATTTCACTACACTTACAAAACAGTTCCAAACTGCCAATTCCTTTTCATTTGAATTTTTCTTGAAAACGGAAATGACTTAGAAGCTTCCTTATTTGATATCAAATAAATATGCCTTCTTTTAGTTTTGCATCATTTAATTGAGGAAATATTTCTTTTAAGTACTCGAAACCATTATCTTCTTTGTCCATGACTTTAACAAAGTTTTCCATTAGTCAACGTTTAATATGGAGAGGAGGAAGAAACACCTTTTTTAGGTTAACAAATGGAACATATTTTATGTTTGAAGTATCAAGTTCAAGAGAGGTTCTATAAGGTAAATCTTTCTTACTGTAATGTTCTTTTGTTAGTCCTTCTGTCCCATAGACACAAAAACAGCAATACTTTGCAAAACCCCCTTGCACTAACTGCACTAAATGTATGTGACAAATCACATAGCAAACATGAGGAGCCAAACTTTTATCTTGATCTCCAATTTGGCATATAAAATATAAAATATAGGCTTTTTGTGACTTGTGACTTTAAAATAAAGCGTCCTCATATACAAGAAAACTTATAAGCTGCAATTTTGCAAAATCGACGACTAAAACTTCCCATTTTATATAAAATCGACTTAAACATTTGACTGTACTGTAAACGAGACAGAAACAAACAAAACTATAGAAAACAATAAAACTGCCCTTAAAAGTTCGTAAAACACTTTGGAAATATCCTCTCTACGGTCTTGTGGTGTTTCCTGAATGTGTCCAGTCCAAAATCAGGTACAAATAATTTCAATAACCCCATTATGTAAAGGAGAAGCAGGTGTTTGAAAATAGAGCGTGCTCGGTCATTTCCGTGAAATGGTGTTTTAATAACAATGTTGCAAAAACCTTCACAACTGAAAAAATTCATGTAGATGTGTATACTCGATTAATAAAAGTCCAGATCCACATTGTAAATTGAAAAACGCCACCACCAAAGAAAAAAAAACACCCGCATCATAAAAAAGACTGGGCCGCTATATCAAGCGAAGAAATTATCGGCTCTACTTTTTTGAGGATAACCGTGATCGTACCTGGACTGTTTGTCGCGTGTTGCGCTTAGACCAAACTTTTCTGGCTCCAGAAATGCAAACTCGATATAACCACAACATATTTTTCCAACAAGATAAAGCGAATCCCACGTCACGAATGATTTTTAGCAGCTCTTCACAATTTATTCCCTGAAAGAATGATTAGTCGTCGGGGGGATATCAATTGGTCACTGAGGAGTCCAGATTTAAAACCTGCTGATTTCTCCCTATGGGGCTACTTAAAAAGTTTGGTTTTCAACCCATTAGCATCCAACTTAAATGTTTTAAAGCAAAGAATAATAACGAACTCCACGCGATTCCCAGAGCGATGCTACAGCGAGTGATTTTAAATATCAGTTCCAGGTTAATTGAGTGGTAAGAAATAGATGATGCTCATTTACGGATTTGATACTCATTTCTGTAATTTAACACAAATTAAAAAAGTTTGAATTAATTCTGATGTTTAATTTTTTAACTATCAAAAACGAAAAACATTCTGAGACACTCTTTATTGGTAATAGATATAGAGTTTCGGGAGTTGGGACTTTTTTATTGGGAATTTCTTCCTCTTTAAGGGTATTTTTTGTCATTCCGCGAAAGTTAATAGTTTCCGAGTTATTTGCAAAAAACAAAACCCCTTTTTTTCGAACCTTTATTCGTTAATAACTTTTGCAATTGTTTATGTGCGGGTTTGAAACTTTCCAACATTTTTCTCAACTCGTTTTTAAACTTGTGAACTAGATTAAAATTTCGAACGCATTTCGCGCTGCTCGATGTTAAAACAAAAAATTCAAATGTATCAAATTGCCGCCGTTTGCAGGAAGTTGGACTTAGTTATATTCGACTACGTGGAAAATTTTTAGTAAAGATCTTGAGCTGGTGCCTTTTCAGATCCAGTTTCTCCAAGAACTCAAGCCGCAAGACCATGGCGGATTCTATACCGGTGGCTTGATTGGAAATCAAGCCGGAAAACACGTTACCGTTAATGGGGATCGTTACATTACCAAGTATTGATCAATGATTAGTTAATACGGAATTTGAATGGTATTGATCTGGAGATGTGGTGCGGCTCCACATTTTATACAGCCAACGCAATTATCGATTTATTGAGGGTAATAATAATGTAGTGAGAAAATTATTTCGAGAAACGAACCTCTTATTTGGTCACCAAGGTCATGTCATTTAAAGTCTTTAGATTATTTTCGTTGGCATTATGTTAAATTTTACAATTTAACATTTGACAATGACAATTTATGCTTTGGGAACCAACATAACGCCGACAATTGCTTGAAAAAGTGGTCGGAAAATGGACTGACCGACAGGGCTTTGTCAGACGTAGTTGAGGTGGACATTGTGAATTTGGATGGGAGATGTAACTTTATCCACCTTACTAAACTTGAAGAGATTTACCACTAAACACCAAAACACATTTTTGGACAGCTCGACGCACGTTTCGCTAACCATGTTAGCATCATCAGGATATGATTTAATCTGGATTAAACCATCTCCTGATGATGTTAACTAGACTAATATTAATTATATATATATATATATATATATATATATATATATATATATATATATATATATATATATATATATATATTATTAGGTGCGTATAGACCCGGTTGGATCACGCAAAGCATCCTGACTCATTTTAGGGTGTTCTTTCTGATCCTCCACACCTCTCTCATCCTTTCTTCGTGGATTCTCTTTCTCTCCTCCGTCCACTTTGTTCCCGATCTCCTCGAAACTTCGCTCTCTGATGCAACGTTCGACATATGTATTTTGTGTCTGTACGTTCTTTTATTCTCAATCTCTGTCGGATCAATTTGTGCCCTTCACAGATCAGCTCTGACTTGTGCGATCCATGGTACAGTTGACTTGACTCCTTGAATGTACCTAAGAATTCTGTTGGTGAGTCTTGTCAGTGGGAGTCTACTGATATGTCCATAGAATTTCAACCTTCTTTTTCTTATGTCCGCCGCTACGTTGGACATTCTCTCTGTGGTCTTTCTAGAATGTAGTCTGTATCCTTCTTCTGTCAGTTTTGGGCCGAGAATTTTCCTCATAATTTTGCGTTCTTCTTTTAGTATGTTTTCTATGCCGCTTTTTGTATGGAGTGTAAGTGTCTCGCTTGCGTATAGTACCTCTGGTTTGATTACTGTGTTGTAGTGTCTTACTTTTGCGTGTGTGGATAGGCATTTCTTATTGTAGATATTGTGTGTCTTGCCGTATGCCCCCTTCATTTTCTGCAATCGAGTCTTCTGTGCTATCTTCTCTCCTCCTGTGGGTTCGAGGATCTCGCCCAGGTATTTGAAGTGAGTGACCCTATTTATTTTGCCGCATTTGGTGTTCAAATTTTGAACAATACTAATTAATAGCTTATATAGTGAAACATACCTGTCAAATCAAACATAAAAATGAACAGTTATAATTAAAATCGGACGTTTCAATCGAAGGAAAACTTTTTTTATTAAATCCCAACTGTCAAAGAAGGTTTATCGTTATGAATAACGAAAAAAAAAACTTGCTGCCTGAATTTATTAACCATTGAGAAGCAGTTACGGTATACAATATATTTTCATTAGAAACGTCCAGGAAATAAAATACAATCCTGCAGGAATTCCTGAAGATGTGTTAAGCTATTTGTTCAGATATTGCGTGCAAATATTTGCCGCATCCTCTAATAGTTTCCACAGCTATTAGTTGTAGGAATGGCTCTTGAAATATTTTATAACCTATTTAAAACGGGTTTCCCAAATGTGAATTCTTTTAATAAAACGCAGACTATTTGGACCACTACTTTTTTAAATACATCCATTTATCCCTCAAGTTTTTTTTTAATTTAAAATTTATATAGGTGTACACCCACCAAATGAACAGCTAATATCCTTGTTTTTTGTGCCTTAGGGATAGCAGAGAGAAAAACTAGCTAAACTAGCTCAATCTAGATTAAATCATCTCCTGTTGATGCTAACATGGTTAGCGAAACGTGCGTCGAACAGTACAAAAAAAGGGTTTTGGTGTTTGGTGGTAAATCTCTTCAAGTTTAGTATTTCACACCAAAGGTTCCAGTAGAAGAATTGATTTATCCACCTTATTGACCCGATGTGGAACACTTGCACTGTGCTCAAAATCATTTTACGGACACCTAACACTGACACGTGTATGATTTATTTTCAGGATGGTAAATTTACAGCATTTTATATCATTACGTGCACAATCAAGTTCCAAATGTACGATTAAAATTTTATATATAGCTGACCTTGGTATTTCAAATATTATAAGCGCAAATTGTGCTGTTCCGTTGAATAATACGGATGGTTATTCCGCAATATTTTTTAGACAATTGGAAATTTGCATATTCAGTAAGGCGGGAAGGACTCGTCGTAGAACATGTTATGACTGTTTATGATTATTTTTGTATTTTTTAAATTATATTTTGGGGTGTTCATTAGGGTGTCCCTTATATGGACGATTTTTTTTTTTAATTATTCAAACGCATCTATTTCTTTTTAATATAATGAGCTATACTTAAATACAAAATTTTAACTTCCTAGGTTAATGTTAACTCATGCCGACAGGTCCCCAAAGATTACTTAAACTGCTGTTTTCGCACACTTATTTATGTGTAGGTAGGTCATCGCCAGTATGTATATCTTAAGTAACTATTAATGAAAAGACAAGTTTAAGTAATGGATTTAATCATATTGACAAACAAAATAATACAACTCTTCAGGATAGCTTCTTTTTAAAGAGAAAGTACATACTCTTTGTAAGTTAGCTACAATATTGACCTTAGTTTATTCATCAACTTCATCATCAAAGAGTGATAATATGACTATTTCCTCTGATAAATATCACAAATGTTCACTGAACTTGCTCAGAGCCACTTTAGAAATCGATTTGTCAATTGTTTCAAATTCTTTCAATGCCTTTAAAAAACGTAAATCTTGATTCGGCGCCTTCACTGCCAAACTACATCCAAGTCAACGATTTGCATAAACTGTTACTTTAGTTTATCAAATCAAATTTTCTCTTCCTCGTAAGAATATATGGTAAGTGTTCTGAAACCGAAATACGTGATAGTTTGAAGGGGCTAGTCCGATGAATACGGCGGATGGGATAGGACGTCCCATTTAACATTTTCCATATAGTTTTTTACACATTTTGCAACATGGGGCCAAGCATTGGCATGTTGAAAAATATCGTTATTGTGTCTTTCGGCGTATTCTGGTCGCTATCGATCGCCAGTAATCTTTTCACCAGGTTTCGGTAGTTAGTAATACACAACTCCCCTACTATCTCACCATGTATATGTCATTTCCATGTATATCGCGCATTGTTTATGATGTTGAAGGCTGGCCTGGGTCTATCCATGATTTTTTGCACTTTGGGTTGTCAAGATAGATCCACTTGTCATCACCAGTCACAACTCTATGCAAAACACCTTTTCTTTTCTGTCTGGCAAGCAAAATTTCACAAGTGGTTTTTCGCCTTTCAATGTCTCTTTCCTTTAATTCATAAGGAACCCCATTTCCTCTTTTGGATCGTTCCCAATGCGTGTAGACGTTTGAAAATGGCGAATTGTTTCAACGTATGAGTTGAATCTCCATCCAATAATGCTTGCAAATCCGTATCTTCATACTTTTTCGATTGCCTTGGACGCTCCTTGTCTCTTATATCAAAATCACCACTTTTAATAATTTTCAGCAGCCGTGTTATTTGAATGAAAAAAGGTTATCAACTTTCCTGCAAAACGTCTTTTTCAGGTACATAATTCAAAGCAATAAAAAACTATATTTTTTGCACAATGACAATTAATGTTCATGGCATATGTTCACCTTCCAAAAACCATGGACGTCATTAGTCTATACCTACAAATATATTAGTAACGCCATCTCTTAGCAAAATCGACATTATTAACCTAAACACCTATTAAACAAAATTTATTTTCATATTTCCTAAAAAAAATTGGAAGAAATTTTATATCAATCCATAGTATATAAGATTAAATAAATGGTGTCCAAACAATCCAAACAACATAGCTATGTCAATATTCTTATTCATAATAGAAACAGGTAGTGAAATATTAAAATACTGTTACTTTTCGTGTATTGTACGATGGTAAAGTAACAGTGGCAACACTGCTTATCGATCATCAGGGGGGTCTACGTGCCGATTGAAGGAAAAAGAGAGATCGACAATTGTTTTCGCTCCGTCTCTATTCAGACGTTTATAAACCAAAACGGCTGAATTTCTACTTAGTTGTTAGCGTTTCTTGGATGTTTTGTGATGCCAATCGATTATATAACTCTCACCGGCTGTTAACATTAATTCATTAACAATGTTTTCAATGAAATTAATCAGAAACCGATCTTGTCGTGAAGTTCTTCGTGACCTACGCCGATCTATCAGCAAGACATCGACGGACAAGAACAGCGACATCATAGCTCGCGCACAGGAGAACCCATTGTCCAAATTGGAACTTAATTGTGATAAAAATGAAAGCCAGCAGAAATGGATGAAACACATGCAGCACAAGAATATTCGGTGAGTCGAAGCCCGTTTATTTTGTATTTGGAAAGGAATTTTCATTGAAAAACCCAACGAAAGGTTTATTTCAAGGAAATGCAATGTGTTGAGCATCTTGTTTTAGTAGCGTCCTTGAAATGTATTTAATATATAGGCCAGAACTGTTGTTGAATTAAATTTTATTAAAAGATTATATTCAGTGGTTCAATTGCTCGACATAAACAAGTGTATTTTTTAAATTAAATATTTATTATTCACTTTGATTGGTTTTCTCTGATTTAAAAGTGTTTTTAACTTTGAAATGTTGTTGGACATATTTTTAAAGCTTTTAACACTGTACAGAGTATGTGGGACTTTTGTTTAGTCAATATATACAGTCACCTGCATTATTAGTGATTATATCATAATCTGTTTTAATATATGATACCAAATCCTTAATTTATCTATTTTAATCCAGTCTCATTTGATATTGTTTTTTATCATTGTTATATACAGTGATGGTCAAGAAAATAAGAGAGATGATTATATTAGTCTGAATATAAACAATTACTTTATTCATAATTATATATTAATGAGATATTTTAGAAAAAATTAGTTATTTCGTTACAAGTCATAAAACAAAATTAAAAGAAGTAATTCTCGAAAACTGTTTGGTTTATACAGGGTGTTTTCAAAGTTGGGTCATTTATTTTAACATACTCTACATGATATTAGTCTGAATATAACAAATTACATAAGTAATTTTACCAAAAATCATTTATATAAACGTTGCAAAATAAAGAAGTTATTCCTATCATTATCACCGGGTACAAGCGTTACAACCCGAACGGCGGCTTTTATCACTACAACAGTAATGAGAATTTTACCAAATTTATTTTGGCTGCCGACGAGGTCACATTTACAAGAAAAGGAGTAAATAATATAACAGCCATTTTTGGGCAATGGAAAATCCGCATGCTGTGAAAAGAACCCATTTTCAGTAGATGTTTGGGCTGATCAGTAAACTTCAAATCATTTGATTTTTAAACTGCTCGATACGCGTTTCGCCCTGATGATGGTTAGCGAAAAAAGTGATTTTGGTTTTTAATGATAATTGTTGCTTTTTTATGTAGACAATTTGAAATTGTGCATTATACACTTTATTATAGCAATATAAAGTTTATTTTATAAATTTTGGTATATTTAATTTCCCTAGTTACCTGGTTTTATGCCCTGATAAATATTATCTTCAGATAATTCTAATTTTTGTAGTTTAAGTGACAATGTTTGAACAGTTAAAAGTGAAGAGCGTTTTAAAAGTTTTAAAAACAGTTTCGAAACATAGCTAAAACAAGAGTTTATTTACATTAAAAAAAAAACAAAAGGATTATAGGCCTAATATTTTTGTTATTTGATAAAGCTTGAACAACACCATCTAAATTTAGGTTATTCTCATTTTTTTTTTATTTTCTGATGTCGAATAACAATAATAAAGTTTGGAAGAAATGTAACCCACAACCAAATACAAGGAAGAATTACCGGGATAAATTTTCTAAAGATATAGAGCATGACTTATACGGTGGTATAGTCCGGTTTAAGATATTTCGTTGCCCTTTGGCAAAATGTTAATTGCCCCAATAAATCTCAATAAAAATACTCCTAGTTTATAAAAGGCGCCAGAGACGGAGTGTTTTAACTTCCGAATAATTTTGGGAAAAATAAAATATTCTTAAATTATGATTAAATTATTACTGCTCATCCTTACTGTAGAATCTCAGCTCATGCTGGCCGATATTCCAATGCGAAGATTAAAAAGCAATTCAGCTCCTCCCACCCTAGCATAATATTTTACGAAAAATGTGACACGTCTGCAAGAGCACGGCACGCTGTCCCACTATGGCAATCGGTCTCGAGATACTCGAGGTTCTTTGAAAATCTCTTACTTATCAGTCCTTCGGCCGATATAACGAAGGGCACTACATCTACCTTACTCACTTTCCACTGGTTCTCCAAGTCCTATGCCAGATTTTCATACTTTGTGGATTTTTCTATCTCAGTTTTTCTAATGTTGTGAGACAGCGGCACTGCGATGTCAACTATAAAAGCCCTCTTGTTCTTTTTGTTGATTAGAACAATATCCGGCCTGTTATAATCAACCGTTCGATCAGTAGTGATTGGTCTGTCCCAGTAAATAATGGTATCGGATGATTCAAGTACAGGAGAAGGCGAGTAGAGAAGAATTTGTTTGCAATTTGTTGACGTATAATTGTTGCCAGCTGATTATACCGCCCTAAGTAAGCATTAGGAGTAAGGGCCGGGCAACCGCCAATAAGGTGCTCAATTGTTTCCCCCAAAGTACCGCATTTCCTGCACTTATCGACTACGTCCAAATGCAGTATGTGCTTTTCATAGTTTTTTGTTCTTGTTACCCTATCTTGAATAGATATCGCGAAACCTTCTGTTTCTGGGTACAAGAGTCCATCGGTCAGCCACTTCAGAGACAATTGTTCGTCAATGGTGTCATCTTCGATTGACTTAGGAAACCGTCCGTGCAATGTTTGTCCTTTCCATTCTCGAACGCAATCCGTGAATGTTGTTCTGCTATCAATACGATTTTGTTTATTTAGGTTCAGTGGGGTGAGACCCCGCTCTTCATTTGCAACAAATTTCATTAATGTACTGTTTGAATCATTGAAGTGTTTTCTCATTCTATTTTCTTGATTGAGACAGAGAGATTTTTTACGTTTACAAGGCCTCTACCCCCCAACTTTCTTGGGATGTATAGTCTTTTCGTAGATGAGTTTGGATACAGGCATCGGAACTTTGTCAATGTTCGGCGTGTCAACCTATCGAGTTCATCAAGGTCAGTTTCTGACCATTTAACAATACCAAAAGAATATATCAGAGTTGGCACTGCCCAACCGTTGTTCGCTCTAATGAGGTTTTCACTGTTCAGTTTGGTGTTTAAAAGTTTTGTAAGTCTCTTTTGGTATAAAGTGGAAAAGTCCTTCTTTAATTGGTTATGATCAAGTTTATGCTTTTGGGGTATTCCTAAATATTTGTAGGATTCTTCTGGTGCTAGTTGATGTATGTTACAAAGTGTTGAAAGTTGTCTCTGAACCTTTCCCTTCTGTATACTAATGGTAGAACATTTGTCCAGTCCGAATGACATTCTGATATCCCTACTGAATGTTTCAACCGTTTTTATCAATGAGTTTAATTTTTCTCTAGTTTCTCCATATAATTTAAGGTCATCCATATATAGTAGATGAGAGAGCTTTCTTGGATTCCTCATGTTAAGTTTATATCCAATATTGCTGTTGTTGAGTAGTGTGGACAAAGGGTTCAATGCTAAACAGAACCAAATTGGAGAAAGAGAATCTCCCTGAAAAATTCCCCTCTCGATATTTGTAGCAGCAATGCATTGTTGGCCGACAAAAGGATTCGTTTTCCACTTCCCCATCAGGCACTTTAAATAATTAATAATCAGGGGGCTAATTTTATAGAAATTCAGAACCTCAGCCAGCCAATCGTGAGGGACACTATCGAATGCTTTCTTGTATTCTATATAGCAGATATTTAACTTGCGTTTTCTTTTTCGCGCTTGCTCAAGAACTACAGCATCGATCGTCAATTGTTCCTTGCAGCCCATACTTGCTCTTATACATCCTTTCTGTTCTTCTTCAAAAATGTTGTTTTTATCACAATGTTGGTAGATTTTTTCATTGAGTAGGGCTGTGAACAGTTTATATAACACTGACAGACATGTGATTGGTCTGTAGTTATTGGGTTGCTTAACGTCCCCTTTTTTGAACAGTAGGTATGTATTGCCCTCCATTAGAAAGTCAGGGAAAGTGTCTGAATTTATTAAAACCTCTTTAAATGCATTTGCAAGTACGGGATAGGCGGCTGTAAAGCTTTTAATCCAGAAGTTATGCAATCCATCTGGTCCAGGCGCCCTCCAATTGTGAGTCTTCCTGACAGCAGTGCAAATGTCAATCTCTCAGCCATCTGATTGAACTGAACTAAAATATTTCGAAACTTCTAAACCAGCTATAAAATTAATTTTATCTTTTTACCTGTTATCTTATTAGGCCTTTCTTGCAACTTTGCCGAGTTTCGTTACAGCAGGGGTTGTTAAAAAGTTTATTGCAGCCAATCGGTCATTGATATATCTTGAAACGCACTATACTAGAATTTTTAACTCGAGATTTAGCTAAGTTTTAGCTTGCTCGACGATGTGAACACGAAAGCCTAGTAACGGAAGCTTTGAAAACATGGATCCCCTTCGCCACTTCTTACTTCTGCGAAAAAAGCTTCACGTCTATGGTGGCTTTAAGAACTAAATATAGAAATCGTCTAGTATCTCTGGAAAGTCATTTACGTATATGTGTTTGTAACGATGATCCACGTATATAAAAACTTTTAAGTGAAAAACAAAATCAAATTATTTAAGTCTATTTTATTATGTTGTTATTACCTGGTAATATTTAATTTTCTAACAGTTAAAAATACTTTAATAAAAGGAAGTTTCGTGTATGGGTCTTTTTTTTTAACTTATTGCGACCTCTCATATTGCAGAAACGATAGGTTAGGGAATAAAAATTCATCGCTAAGACTTAGATCTGGAGAATAGGGAGGTTGGTAGGAGGACGTACATTATATCACACAATGTGGGTTATCTTGAGCCCATAATCTAATATTTTGTGATGATACGATACCATTTGTCGTAAATGTTGCTTCATCTGTGTATAAAGTATTCTTTCGAAATGTAGGATCGTGTATGTACCAGGTGTCCCATTAAGGATGGATCGCGGCCGTATCTTGAAAACTATTTATCCCACAGCTTTGGGGAAAAAATATTATACTAAAACTGACCGTGAGAAATTCACCAAAAATATTTTTAAGCTTCTAAAACGACCGCAAGAGGGCGTGACGAGCTAAACATTTTTAAAAATCATTTTTTTGTGTATTTTCAAGTGTTAACCGAGTAAGAAAAATTCTCAGTTATAATTAGCAAACTGTCTCCTACAACTTTGTTTTATGACATTTTGTCGTAATTTCGCGAATAAAGAAGTGGGGGGGAGTTTCACCTATTTAGATAAAAAGTCGTCTAATGTCCGTTTGCCTAAACCGATTTTCCTCAATTTGGATTCATTTAAAAGGCAATTGCTGGGACAATCAGATAATCTGGGAGATAAATTATTTAGTTTATAAATGAAACCGCGAGGTGGCGTTACATTCAACAATAGCTTTCTTGAAGTTTTGTTCAGTTTTTTCAAATGGAATGGTACAGCTTTTATTACATGGCTAGAAAGGTAATTTAAAGAGGAATCATCCAGTGAAAACCCGAAATCGATATCTCTGACATGTCAAGAGATATTTCGATTTTTCGTAAAGTTTGTAGGAAGGCAAACATTAGGTTCATATTTTTTTAACTTAATGCAGGTAGTAGTGAAATAATAACTGATTTTTTTCAGAAAATTCTGGATGTCTTCTATTAAATTCTTTTGCTGCTTCACGAAAAGTTCGCGTGTCATCACCAACTAATCTTATAATTTCTACTTTTTCTTCTAAAGGATAAATCATTATGGGCATTTGAAATGACTATAAAACAAATCAATTAGTTAATGTGACATTTGTGAATTAGTTTACAATTTTTGATTTCCATGGCATACATAGTTTTAATAACAGAAAGTACATGTAATTATTAGAAAAATTATAATATAAATATCACAAATATCTGGGACACCCAGTAATTTAGAACCATAAAAATCGTATGGTTTGATTTAAGGTGGTGCTGGTAAAGAATCCGTTGTTAGTTTATCTCTAAAAATATATTAGTAGTAGTAGTTAGTAGTAGATATTAGTAGAAAAACGTGATACACTTTCTTAATGCCGTTTTCCCAGATCTGCCCAACAAAAGAAAGTTTATGAAAATCGGTCCAGAACTAAAAATTTTAATGGGGTGGTAAGTCCTTATCCTGGACACACTGTATATAATAGGTATATAAAAACACTCGCGTATTCGAATGCTACCTTGTGTCAAAATTTCATAGCAATCGGTGAAGAATTTTCGGAGATTTAAGATTTTTAACAAACGAACATTTACATTTTTATTTGAATAGATTGTTCCATTTACGTCTATATCAGTTTGGCTTATGCTTCAGAATACCCTGGTAATAAATTATATCGCAAATAAGATTAACAATGTAATTATTTTCTCGGTAATTTTCGGTTATGTAATCATTAAAAAATTACAATAGTTAATATGTATTGTTGAATAGTATTTTCGTTTTAGCTTTCTTTGTTCTATGTTGGTTCATCGATAATGTTAACCGCAGCAGGTGACGATGTATCCCGACCTTGGACTCGTAAACTTAAACATTTCAGAGTTGTTTAATTTGCTGGGGGGAATGTATGTCCCTCCAGAATTAATTCTATAACGCAATTTTCTACTAAATTGTTTTTTTTTGTTTTAAGTAACGGTAATGAGCTTTATTGTTATGGGCCCTTACGTATGGGCCCTGGTGGACCACGCGAAGTGCAGTTAGAGGCGTTTGTTGTTGGTCCTCTTTTATTGCAGCAATCCATTTAATCATTTCTACTTTAGCTCTACTCCTTTTTTCATAAAATTCGACTATTTGTCTAGTTGCCCTACTCGGATTCATTCGTTTTATGTGTCCGTAAAACTTAAATCTTCTTTTTCTCATATCGCTATGTATATCTTGTGTATTGTTTGATTTCTTGGTTTTCTCAAAGTCTCAAAGGTATGTTGTGCTATTTATTTGTTTGGGGCATAAGATTTTTCTTATGATTTTTCTTTCCTTCTTTTCAATGTCCTCGATGTCTCTCTTTCTATTCAAAATGAGCGTTTCAGCCCCATATAGACATTCTGGCTTAATAACTGTGTTGTAATATATCAGTTTTGTGTTTTTAGATAGGCATTTTTTTATGTAAATATTTTGTGTAAGTTTCAATGCCGTTTCCATTTTTTGACATTTATTCTTATTGGCCGCTTTTTCTAACCCAGTTTCCATGATTATTTCACCCAAATATTTGAATTGAGGGACTCGTCTGATGTTACCATATTTTTTTTAGAAATAGTGTTCTTAGTCTGTTGCAGGTCATGTATTGTGTCTTTTCAAAGGAAATTTGGATTCTACCTTTTCTGCTGTTTCTTTTAGGATTTCAGTCTGTTTCTGTGCCGTTAATACATCTTGAGCTAAAATTGCTAGATCATCAGCAAACGCCAGACAATCATTTTTGATGTTGGTTCGCCCCAGTTTAATGGGCTGGTCAATATTCAGAACGACTTTTTTTACGCCACTCCTGTATTACTATTTCTAGAACACAGTTAAATAAGAGTGGCGAGAGTCCATCCCCTTGTCTCACCCCAGTTTTAATTTCGAAGGGCTCTGAGATGTCACCAATTGTGTTAGTTAATGTTGCTTTAATAATTGCCAGCGTTTTCAGATCTCGTCCTTGTTCTTTCAAGATTTGGAATAAATATTCGCTGTCAATAGAATCATATGCTTTTTTGAAATCGACAAATGTACAGACGACATTTTTATTGTACAGTTTTTGATGTCTTAGGATCAACTGTAGATTCAGGATCCGTTCAGGGCAGGATCTGCCCGGTCGAAAACCTGCTTAATATTCATCAATTTTAGGCTCTAACTGTCCCTGCGCTCTGTCTAGTAGACATGAGATAGAATCTTGTAACAAACTGGGAGAAGAGATATCCCGCTGTAGTTGTTTACATCCGTTCTATCTCCTTTCTTATATAGTGAATGGATTACAGCATCTTGCGGAATCCGTTCGGTTCGCCAAACTTCTTGTAGAATTTTGGTGATTTCCTTGATTGTACCTGGACCAGCGGATTTCAAAAGTTCAGCAGTGATTCCATCTTCACCAGAAGCTTTGTTATTTTTAAGCCGCTTGATTTGATAATTATTTCATCTTCATTCGGTGGTAATGAATCTGGGTTTGTTTGTTTAGGGTTTAGTGTTGATAATCTGTTTAAGGACTCAGTTTAGTGGTGTTCAAAATATTTCGCAAATTATTTGTAATTGTCTTGGTTATTTAGAGCTAACTGTCCGTTTTCCTTTTGGAAACAAAGACTTGGGGGTTGATAGCCTGTTAATTTAGTTTTAAATGTTTTGTAAAAATTTCGGGTGTTATTTTTTTGGAAATCTTTTTCTATTTCGTTAAGTTGATTGTTTTCATATTTTCTTTTAAGTTTTATTATACATAAAAATGGTTTTGTATTTATCGCGTTAGTTATTAATTACATTAAGATTATTAGTTAATAATATTTTGATGACAGTAGGATAGGTACTGAGTTCAAGAAAGAGGGTACAGTTAAACGTCCTTATTCGCGGGGGATACGGCCCGTAAATACATATGCCGCAAATACAGAAACCGTGAATTATGGAATGGTAATTTGTATGGGATTATACAAAAGAAAATGAAAACATATATAATAAAAGCAAATTAATGGGTTAAAGAATTTGGTATTTTTTCTTGTTTTGCCCATTTTAAAAGGTCTTTTAAACAAGACTTCTTTCCATAGTCGGATCAATTTTTATGTAGAAATCACAAGGCTTATTTGTCGTTCCTAAACGTTTCCGTTTCTCTTTGATAGAATGGTGATTAAGCATTTCTTGAATGTCACTTGATTCTATCTGTTCGAAACCATTTCGTCTTAAGCCATTCACAACTTGAGCAATGTTTTCGGTTAATGTTTGAATTTCATCACATTATTACCGACAGTTAGATTAGGCCACAATGTTTTCCAACATGATTTCAATGTGTATGACTTCACCTTTTGCAATGATTATTTTATGTTAACAATGCACTTTACTATGTCAAAATTTTTCCAGCATTTTATAACATTCATATCAGGATTTGATATCATTCTGTTCCAAAACAGGGAAGTTTCGTCTGCATTCAACACTTGTCGAGTGTCCTGTCCACCTTGAACTTGGAATTCTCCATACGTATATTCATTACTACCCTGACTTTTCTAAGGCCTTTGATCGAATGGATCACTCCATCTTGCTGCATAAATTGGCAAATTTTGGATTCAGTGACAAACTTATACTATTATTTGAGTCATATTTGAGCGATCGAGTGCATTACGTTGAGGTACGAGGTTATAGATCACCTCAATTTACCGCCACGAGTGGGGCCCCACAGGGCAGTAATCTTGCTCCCCTTATTTTTGCACTATTTATTAATGATATAGTGACAAATGTTTCAAGCAATATTTTAATGTACGCAGATGATCTGAAACTACATAGAAATATAAATAGCAACGCTGACTGCTTTATGTTACAGAACGATATTGAGGTTGTTGAAGAATGGTGCAACATCAACAACTTGCCGCTGAATTTTGGCACGTGTTATATCATGTCATTTGCGAATATCCAGAATGTCGCGCATTTTGATTACAACCTGAATGGTGCAATTATTGAGAGGGTCGGGATGTTCAGGGACTTGGGAATTGTTTTTGATACTAAAATGTCTTTTTCATCTCACATTAGCCACATTCGGAGTGAGGCAATGAGAATGTTAGGATTCATCTTTCGGAACTCGGCAGATTTCGTGAACATAAATACACTCAAAACTCTGTATCACAGTTATGTGAGATCAAAGTTGGAGTATGGTGCTGTAGTATGGAACCCTTTGTATAACAGATACAAATTGCAACTAGAAGGTGTTCAGAGAAATCAGAATAGTCTCCTGTTGAAATTTCAAATATCATCGTTAGTTAGTCGCCGAAAATATTTACTTCTTCAGTTCATCTATAAATTGTGTAGATCACTCATTGACTGCCCTGAACTTCTATCTGTGGTGGGCTTCCACGTGCCTTCGAGGTGTATCAGATCCTGCCCCACCTTTCATTTACCCTATGCTAGAACCAACTTCATGGTCAGGACACCTTTGTTTCAGGCCATGAAGCTCTTCAATGATCTGTGCTGCGATGTTGACATTAATAACGTATCTGCAGATCGGTTCACGAGGTTTGTCGCCTTGAGGCTGTTGCAGTGATCGATAATAAAGTGTAGGGATCGTTGTTGTAGCTTTATTTAAGTCTGTTATATACGCATTGATTTTGTCTTGATTTTCTTTCTTTTTTTTTTTGTTGCTTTTTTTTTATAAATTGTCTCAAATGGATTTATTCTGTCAAACAATAAAGGTTATTATTATTATTATTATCTAAGTCTGTTATTATATAAGCATTGTTTTTGACTTGATTTTCTTTTTTATCTTTGTTATTTTTTTTTTTTGTGAATTGTCTCATAAATGGATTTATTCTGTCAGACAATAAAGATTATTATTATTATTATTATTATTATTACCAGCTTCTTTAAAATGTGCTTAGCTTTTTCACAGATTATAGGAACCCTTAGAGGCACTCGCTTCTGGCTACAGTCTTATAGTTTATAATATTAATGCAGCTTCCATTTTTTTCATTTACTGGATCACGAACAATTTTTGCTGATATTGAGTTTCAAGCTGTAGAATTCTGTATTTTGTATTCTGATTTCTTGATGGATCGTATAGTTAATTCATTGATATTGAAAAATCGTGATGTGGATGCAAACGAGTTGCCAAAAAGTAAACTGTCAAACATTTCTGTTTTTACCTTGAGCGACAACACGGCTTTCTTCCGTGTAGGAACTAATTTTCCTTTGTTTTTTCTCGATGTTATAAATCGGGAACAAAGCAGAAGAAATCCATGCTATGCACTCGAAATTATTGCGACGAATGACAAGTTGAAGCAATAAAACAAAAGATTCGGTACAGATCGTGCGAAAGCGACTTTTATCAAAAGCCATAGCGTCACGCGCACCCCGGCGGCGGTGACTTATTTGTCAAAGAACTTTCAGCCAAGCAACAATAAGACTTGCTTGTTTATAAATTGATAGTTGTTTGTTTTGGAAGATAACTGGTAAATAAATATACATTATTCTAACAATACAATATTTATCAGTAGTTTTCGATCTGCGAATAAAGAAATTTTTATCCGTGAATACAAGAAGTGGTCACAATTTTTTAATCCGCGAATAAATTCTTTAAGAATATAAGCAGCAATAGTATGCTGGTTATATTGTAAACAAAATATTTAAAGGCCAGTCCATACTAGAATGTTATGTTATTTATCATGGTAAATAAATAGAAAAGAACACTGGGTTTTTATATGTTTTTTCTACCACTTATATTTTATTGATCATCCCGTCTTTTTGATTTATATTAATTATTGTTGAAATACAAACTAAAATGACAAAATGTCGAGATTGAATACAATCAAATAGCGCCAGTTTTTTCAATTGAAAAGACTGGTCTCTATCCCATAGAATACCATAGAAAAAAGCACTTTCAGTTTTTCCCGAATTTTACAATTTTCCGGGCAAGTTTCCCAATGTTTCTTTCTATAAAAACCTTATTCAGACTATTACGAACGTTAAAAGCACCCCCCTCAGACTATCAACCCTTGGTTATGTGCTCATCCATAAGTCTATCAGAAAACCTACCGACTGGCGAGTGACCAACGTAAGAACACTTCGTAATTCATTAAGAACAATAACGTAATTCATTGTCGGATTTTATACTCTTGCCTAGAAACAATCACAAACATTTAGAAAGTAAACAGACAGACGAAAGAAAGAAAAACAACCATCCGAGCGTTGGAATCGAACCAACTACCGCTCCAATGCGGTTTCGGCACAGTCCGCACCAACCCGACCGGCAACAGCATTTGATTTTTATTTATAAGATTTGGAAAAGACAAAGACAGGAATCTGGCGAAGAAAAAATACACTTTTCCTGAGACAATTCACCCATCTGTTCGTCTGTCATTGCAATAGCGAAATTAGTCAATTTGCGCTACGAATTGATGCCACATCCACCCTATTGTCCCGATTTGGCCCCCTCGATTCCGAAAGGAAATCGTTGGGCGAAGTGTATCTTGCTGAAATGACACTACTTGGAAAACTATATCGATTTTCAATAAAAAAATTCAATATTTCATTGAAAAAGTACGAGGTACCTAAATAAAGTAATGCGACTGATTTTTTTTTTATAATTTGTTTATTCTACATTGCCTCGTTTTCAAAATACATTTTAAAAATCCGGTTCACGAAAAGTATTGTTACGGACCACCAAGTGACTCCAAAAAAAACCTTGTTCCATAAAAAATTGTGTTTTTTTACAGCGCAAATAAACTTCCAGAGTTATTCTATTTAACCGTTTACGAAAGTACGACATGTAATTGTGCGTTGTTTGTTCCAGCCCATTATAATTTTCATATCGCATACGATTTATTTAAGGTGACAGTATAATCTTTATACATTTTTTCAACCAGCATACATACGTTAAAAATCACTTGATCGCCGAGTGATTTTGTTTTATTTATATTATTTATTGTATAAGTGAAATACTGTAGAATTGAATTAGAGAATGTATCATATAGAGTATCTCATGTCTAGAATGCCAACTTTCTAAACTCTTTTTCATCATTTTGGAAAAAAATGGATTTTCCAGTTAATTTCAATGAGAAATTAAATCCGAAATTCCGTCCGAATTTCTAGGAGTGAGCGTGAGCGTGAGGAGAGTGAGCTTGCTCACCGATCACTGGCTGTGATAATTTTTTTTACATCAGCTCACCGTTAAGTTTACTCAATTGTTGTTTGAAATGATTAATTGCATTGCTTCCTCATTTCAGCAAATATAGAAAAAATAATTTTTGGCCCTATTTATTCTCTTTTGTCGTCAATGTGAGAGTTTCACGACGACCAACCTATAACTCGTACAAAATTAAAACCGTTGCACGTCATTAAGCACGTGATCAACATTTCGTCTGCCCTGCTGCTAGATCGCGATTAAACATCATAACCTTACTTTAGCGATTCATATTTACAATTTAACTTTAACAAAATTATAATAAATGTTGAAAGTCTTCAAGCAAATTAAAATAAAAATATTATACAGGGTGTTAGGTAAACATGCGACAAAAATGCAAGGGGTTATTCCTTGTCCTATTCTAAGGATATTTTGTCCTATGATGATTTTTGAAAAACCCCTTTGTTTCGAAGATACAGGGCGAACAAAATTTGCGACAACCATATTCGATATTTGTTGAAATTATTAATGTAAATAAAAGTAGGGTGTACGTCAATGAGTTTATCAAGTACAAAGAAATTATTTTTCGATCTCGATCACTTGGAAAGGCTGTTAGATCTAGTAAGTGGATTTCATCGGTCGCATTTGTTTATATAGATTGAATGACGTTTGGCTGTTTGACGTGTCTTAAATAGTGAGTGAAGTCCTCTATCATAATGTATACAAACGCCGAGATGACTAACATGCACTTCATGTATGGACTTGCTGATGGCAATGCATTACAAGCTAGGCGATTGTACAGTGAACGATTTCCAGCCCTTAATGTCCCCGACCGAAAAATCTTTGAAAACAATCATCGACGTCTTTGTGAAACAGGCACATTGAAACGAACTGAAGGGTCAGGAAAATCACTGACTGTAAGAACGGTACAATTGGAACAGAATGTGCTGGACATGATAGCGGAAGAGCCTGGTAGTTCTACGCGAAAAATTGCAAATACTTTGAATGTGAGTCACTGGACAGTTTGGAAAATTCTTTAGAACAATTTGTTGTATCCATACCACATTCAACGCGTTCAGGCAGTACTACCTGTTGATTTTCCTCCACGTATTGCATTATGTCAATGGATATTGCAAACTTTACTTCGCATCCCTCTATTCCTGACATAAATTATTTTCACCGATGAAGCCACTTTCGCAAGAAACGCAAAATAAGGAATTTTCATAATAACCATGTGTGGGCAGATGAAAATCCGCATGAGGTATGCGAAGATAGTTTTCAACATCAGTTCTCGTTGAATGTTTGGGTTGGAATGGTAGGTGACTTTCTAATTGGACCGGTATTTCTATGACAAAGACTTACTGGCGAGGTGTATCGCAACTTTTTGAAAGCAACGCTGCCTGAGTTTCTGGAAGATGTACCATTGGCGACCCTGGTGTGTTTGAAAGAGTTCGGCAGTCAATGACGAGAAGATTGAATGCTTGTATCAAGATTGGAGGAAGTCATTTCGAACATTTATTGTAAATTGAGCAACTTTACATGTACTTTTTGATAATAAAATGTTGTTAATGTCATAAATTTTGTTCACCCTGTATCTTCGAAACAAAGGAGTTTTTCAAAAATCATCATACAACAAAATCTTCTTAGAATAAGTAAAGGAATAACCCCTTTAATTTTTGCCGCATGTTTACCTAACACCCTGTCTGTATACATTTATATTTTCATTAATATAATCATTTATTTTCAGTCAAGTATATGCTCTTTGTCAAACCATTTCATTATTTCATTTTTTTTTCATTTCAAGAACTGCTTTTGATCGTAAGGTAAAAAATTAAAGTTGAACGTTCAGATACAAGTGGGTTAACCTCCAAACGAATCAATAAATATCAATACGAAAAATTTTAAACTTGACAACGTCGCATATGCTGCCAAACCTGACTTTAAATTTGAAATTTATTGAATACATTCCATTTGATTATTTTAATATTTAATTTTTGTAGTGGTATTTCTGCTGTTCTTTAATAGCGTCATCGATGACGTCCAACGGTTTTAATTTTGTACAGGCTGTTCTGTAGCCTGTACAACTTAATAGTTTAGGCTTTTGAGATTTTGGGCTGAATTATTATCCTTTAAGTCTTAAGCTGGGTCCACACTAATAAAATTTTGCGTGTGTGTTGAATTTACTGCAACAATTTGTTTGAATTATCTCGTGGACAATAGGACAATAGATGGTTCGCGTGCCTACTGTGCGGCGACAATATTTGTGTGTGACTTTATGTGTCAGTGCATCTACATTGCAGCGTAGGCACACCACATACAACACATACAGCCCGCACAACGCAAATTTGTAGCTTTACGCTGGGTTCACACCAATAAAATTTAACGTGTGTGTTGAATTTACTGGAACAATTTGTTTGAATTATCTGGTGGGCAACAGATGGTTCGTGTGCGTGTTGTTGCGCGACAATATTTGTGACCTTAGGTGTCAGAGTGTCTACATTGCCGCACGCACACCCCATACAACACATACAGCCCGCACAACGCAAATATTTATTGAAGTGGACCCAGCTTTACAGTTCGATGTCCTCAAACTTTTACGGTTTTTACATTCTATCGAATTATCGGAAAAGATCGTAGGGGTTCTATTGGTTGTTCTTTTAACTCTTATAGTATGTAGTATTGTAACCCTGTAGTATTTATATTGTTTAAGTTCCGATTTGCTTTCATTGATAGGGGAACTGTCTGTAAGTGGTTCCATAGTTATTTATCTGGAAGAACTCAGATTGTTAAAGTGAATGTGTATAAAACAGAGAGCAGTGTTGTATGGAGTCTCTTGGGGTACTGTGTTAGGCCCGATATGATTTATAATTTATATAAATGACCTTAGTTCTTTAAGAATAAAGGTCCACATTTTTACATTTGCTGATGACATAGCCCTGCTGTATGCAGGGAATACAAAATTAAGTGTTGTTATTGTCCGGTAAACAAAATAAAATTTTGCAATTAATATCTGGGCTGGCGTCATTGCTTTATCGTACTTAAGTTTAACCAATACTATTGTTGATTACCTAACAGTTTGTTATAGTATAGTATTTTGATGGATCCTGTCGTTATTGTTAGTTTTTTATATATATATATATTTATATATATATATATATATATATATATATATATATATATATATATATATATATATATATATATATATATATATATATATATATATATATATATATATATATATATATATATATATATATATATATATATATATATATATATATATATATATATATATATATATATATATATATATATATATATATATATATATATATATATACGCAAAGCATTCTGACTCATTTTCGAGTGTTCTTTCTGATCCTCCAGACCTCTCTCATCCTTTCTCCGTGGATTCTCTTTCTCTCCTTCGTCCACTTTGTTCCCGATCTCCTCGAAACTTCGCTCTCTGATGCGACGTTCCACATATGTATTTTGTTTCTGTGCATTCTTCTATCCTCAATCTCTGTCGGACTCATTTGTGCCTTTCCCAAATCAGCTCTGACTTGTGTGATCCATGGTACTGTTGACTTGACTCCTTGTATGAATGTAAGAATTCTGTTGGTGAGTCTTGTCGGTGGGAGTCTACTGATATGATGATTCTGATTCGAGAGATTCAAACATAAAAACAGTTCTTATAAATATACCCCAGAAATAGCTTCTTATAGGGGCTAGAGCCCCTTAAAGGGGGCACACTGAATACGGTTTTCGCAATATTTTCGAAACGGTTTATGCGAAAGTCGTGAAATTCGGTACACTTCAATAAATTGGAATGGAAAAATGTTTTTTGGGTTGATAATTGAATATTTTAGTCAGGGCGTCTCCTTGGTAAATACAGCCATAACTTTCTTGTTTGTGGTATTTTTTAATTTTTTAAATCAAATTGTTGAATCGCAAAGATTTTTAGGTAAAAAGAGCCTCTTATTTTATCTCGTCGGGATAGACCGTTTTCCAGAAAACTGACTTTTTCTAAATCAATTACAAGCAAGCAGTTGTTACTGTTAATTTTTGTTTTTGGCGTTTCGTAAAACTGGACCATAAGCAATTTTTGGGATGTGTTTATAGGAACTTTTTTTATGTTTTAATCTCTAGAGTCACGTCCCAAAATATTTCGACGTTATTTCCGGACACACTGGACAGTTGACAGTCATAATAATCGGCACGAAAATAGTCCCGCAAAACCTTTTGCAGAATTAAAACGGCAACAGGACAGACAGGACAGGCAACAGGACAATAAATCAAAGATCAAAAGCATGATCATTGATTTTCCGAAGCCTTCATAGTTACTAGACTTGAGTCCTTGTGACTTTTTCTTTTTACCCAGATTGAAAATTTACCTCTAAAAAACATCATTTTGGAACATGGGCTTCTAAAGGCAACTACTTTGAAGGAGATCAGATATAGAATTGTAATTTTAGTTGATTAATTGAATTATTATTTTATTTGCACACCCATATACATATACAGTTCAATATATGAGGCACATTTTCGGAAATACTTTTGACCGAGAATTTGACCTTTTTAGAACCAGAGGGGGCTAGACATTCAGGTACCTGATCCCATCTCTTGTTTTTACATTTAAGAAGTTTAAGTCTATACCGTCTGTCCCAGCCAAATGGAATAAATTCGTTAATAAATAAATGGGGGCGTGTTCGAAAAAACGCTCGAATACGTCGATTGGTATTTTTAGATACGCATTTTTTCAACAAAATTTTTGTATACAGGGTGTGTCATGTAACAGTGGCCAATACCAACTTTCTTATTTTAAATATAACACCCTGTATATTATTTAATTTTTGGATTCTTCAGGAAATTCTAGACATATTTCATGTAAAATATCCTAGACTTATCTTCAACTGTTTCGGAAATATTAAGTAATTCTTCGAACATCATCAGCAAATAGGCAAAGATAAAAAATCAGGTTTTCAAAGGTAGGTATTTGTTGTATGAAACGTCAAAAAAATCAACGTGCCTTTTAAATTAGTTTTCTTTGACGTGTGTGATTCATTTGATTTAAACATGGTGTATTTATCAGAGAGTCATAAAATAACTATCTTAATGATGATAGGTTATGGAGATAGGACACGAACTCAAGCCGAAGTTATTCGTCTCTTTAGGGAAAAATATCCTGACTTACCACCCATATCCCAAGGTACAGTAAGTAAAGTTGAAAAACAATTTAGAGAACTGGGACACGTGAAACAAAATTAAGAAGGAAAAAGTGTCGTTGACCGATAACAAAAAATTGGATGTAATGCTTGCATTCCAAGACAATCCGCATACCTCAACTCGACAAGTTGCCTTGGAAAACAATGTTGGTCGCTCTTCGGTTGCCAGAATATTGAAAGAGAATAAAATGCATCCGTATAAGCTGCAGCCTACTCAAGAGCTTAGTGAAAACAACTTCGACAGGAGAATGGAGTTTTGCGAACAAATGATGGACAGAATAGACAACAACCTTCTGAGAGTGGAAAACGTTTTATTTTCTGATGAATCTACTTTTACTCTTCATGGGCATGTCAATCGCCAGAACTGTCGTTATTGGTCGAGAGAAAATCCTCACTGGGTGCGGGAAATTCACACACAAAGACCTAAAAAGATTAATGTCTGGGCAGGCATTATAGGAGATCAAATAATTGGTCCAATATTTTTCGATCAAAATTTAAATGGGGTAAATTACTTAGACTTTCTCCAAAATCAGCTCATTCCAAATCTTATAAATTTGTACCCTAATAGAAGAAATCCTCAATTGCTAGCCGACACAATTTGGTTCCAACAAGATGGAGCACCCCCCCATTATCAAGTTAATGTGCGGCAGTACCTCGATAATGTGTTTCCAAATCTATGGACTGGGAGGAGAGGGCCACTAGAATGACCACCAAGGTCCCCGGATCTCACTCCGTTGGATTTTTTTTATGGAGATATCTCAATTACGCCACAAACATTAAATAATGTCAGGAATCAGTTTTACTTGAGGTTGGGGTGTTGCCAGGACGTCCAGGGTTCACAATTCGAGCATTTGTTACATTAAATGTTTTAAATAAAAAATTTATACAAAAACTAAATAGTCTTGAAATTTCCACAATTTTGTTTAGTGTTAAAAAAAAAGTTTAGTTGCGCATTTTTTTAAACGAAAACCTTTTATACAATTGTGTCATGTAACAGAGGCCAATACCATCTTTCTATTGTGTGTTGTAGAGAATTTCTGTAATCAAATAATTTTCAAAAAAAAAAAACCAAAAAATCAGTTAATTTTTGCAATAAATCTGAAAACACTTAATATTTCCGAAACAGTTGAAGATAAGTCTAGGATATTTTACATGAAATATGTCTAGAATTTCCTGAAGAATCCAAAAATTAAATAATATACAGGGTGTTGTATTTAAAATAAGAAAGTTGGTATTGGCCACTGTTACATGACACACCCTGTATACAAAATTTTTGTTAAAAAATGCCCATCTAAAAATACCAATCGACATGTTCGAGCGTTTTTTCGAACACGCCCCCATTTATTTATTAACGAAATTATTCCATTTGGCTGGGACACACGGTATATAAAAAAACATAATTTTATAATGTTTTTCTATATTAATGGATGTATCGAATTGAAAAACTTTAAAAAGTAAAACCCACTGTTTACTATAAGAGAGATCTAGAAATAGGGAATCGAAAAATAATTATAAGTTGGTTAGAAAAAGCTTCTAACTTGTTTCGACATCTCATGCCATTTTACGGTTGAATTAAGCGCAGATGTGACGGCTTCAAAACTTCTCTCGGTCTCGTTTCTCCATCGATCATTCACCTCGCCCGAGTACGTGACCAAAAACAGGCCCGTCTTGGCATCGCCCTTTTTGTCCTAGCTCACTAGCCCAATAGGCGTTGCTACACGATGGGATTATTAGAATAAATGAATTTTTCTCAATTTTCTGAATTAAATATTGTAACGTTATTTCAAAATAAACTACAAAATAATTTTCAACGTGACTATATTATAATTAAACCAAAATAATATATATTTGAATAAAACAATTTTTTTTTACTTTGTTAAGCTAAAAAAAATGGCAAGAATTCCGAGTGCATAACATCATGATAATCAAAGAAAACAGTCAACATCGCCTTAACTTTTGATCGACTTTGACGTAGTTTTTCGGTTTCGTATCAGTTGGAAGGCGCTATTCTGAAGCTTGTTGCATGTCAAACTCATATACCCATGTCCCATCACTATAGCTTGTACAAAATTAAAACCGTTGCACGTCATTAAGCACGTGACCAAAATTTCAGCTGCGCTGCTGCCAAATTGCGATTAAACATCATAACCTTACTTTAGGGAATCATTTTTTCAACTTTACATAATTACAAAATTATAATAAATGTTCAAAGTCTTGCAAGTGTCGTGGATTTAGTACCTCTAGATAGATTCAGCACATGTAAAAATGCTTAGTTCAAAAACCATCGACAACATTTTTTAATATTTGAATGGTTATTAAAATAAAAAGATTATATAATTATCAGTGACATTTATTGATATATAATATACAAGTACTAAACAAAAAAAAAACAATGAAATGTCTGCATGCACTTTTATTTTCATTACTGAAAAGTACTGGCTGGAATCACTGCTATCATCTGCACTATTTATAATTAAGGAAGGAACTTTCCTGCCACTATCGAAAATAAAAATTTTCAATCAAAACTTTTCATATTTTTTGCATATTTATGTAACTTACCTTTTACCGTCAACTTTGGTGGTTTTTACACTCCTCTTATTATTATCTTGCCATGAATGACTTACATTACCATTTTGAAAAACCCAGTTTTCATCTAAGAAGACAAATTTGTACAAGGCGTTTTTTTTTTCCTTCATGTAACCCCTCAAAAAATCTATACGTTTTAGGGCAACGTTGGGAAGTTCCATAAGGGGAGTTAGGAAGGAAGGAAGGAAGGTTCCCAAACAATTGCTTAAAATGGTACGAATTGATTCTCTCTTAAACTTAAATGACGATTTTCAGTCATCATTTCCTTCAGTTTAGCGATGTTAAGTTGAGATGTAGGCGTCAGTATAGAGAACAGTTGTACGAACAACAAAAGCGATAAACAAAAAATTAACAATCCCTTTAAGCGGGCTTTCCAAATGATCAATTTCCGGTACCTTTTTGACGATTTTGACGTTGATAATTCGTTAATAACTGATTTTTTTTTCAGAAAAATCGAAATATCTCTTGACATGTCAGAGATATCGATTTCGGGTTTTCACTGGACGATTCCTCTTTAAATTACCTTTCTTGCCATGTAGTAAAAGCTGTACCATTCCATTTGAAAAAACAGAACAAAACTTCAAAAAAACTATTGTTGAATGTAACGCCACCTCGCGGTTTCATTTATAAACTAAATAATTTATCTCCCAGATTATCTGATTGTCCCACCAATTGCCTTTTAAATGAATCCAAATTGAGGAAAATCGGTTAAGACAAACGGACATTAGACGACTTTTTATCTCAATAGGTAAAACTCCCCCCACCCCGCTATTCGTGAAATTACGACAAAATGTCATAAAACAAAGTTGTAGGAGACAGTTTGCTAATTATAACTGAGAATTTTTCTTACTCGGTTAACACTTGAAAATACACAAAAAAATAATTTTTAAAAATGTTTAGCTCGTCACACCCTCTTGCGGTCGATTTAGAAGCTTAAAAATATTTTTGGTGAATTTCTCATGATCATTTTTAGTACAATTTTTTTTCCCCAAAGCTATGGGATAGTTTTCAAGATACGGCCGCGATCCATCCTTAATGGGACATCTGGTATATATATATATATATATATATATATATATATATATATATATATATATATATATATATATATATATAAATATATATATATATATATATATATATATATATATATATATATATATATATATATAATATATATATATATATATATATATATATATATATATATATATATATATATATATATATATATATATATATATATATATATATATATATATATATATATATATATATATATATATATATATATATGTATATATATAATTTAAAAATAATGGTTCAAAACTCATGCGATAAAAAAGAAATGATGATAAAGAAATCTGAAAAACAAATACATGTTTTTTTCCCTTACTGTATATTTATAATTTGAAGTAGATTTTTCCTTCACTGTAAATAGTATCGCAACATCAAACATTCCAACACCCTTTACATTTTTCTAAAATAAAATCTTGCCTAACAAGTCAAGAGTTCGTTGGTATTATCGTTTCTATCTCAATCCGCGATGGATTATTCAATAAAATAAAAATGTCTGCACTATCTGAACGATGTATTTGTCGAGGGAGATTATTTTTAGTTTACGATATGTTGTTAACAAACAAACCGTGAAGTGTACCTCGTTAGGAAGTTATTTTTTTTACTTCAAGCGATGGTTTGTGTAGATGTAGGTGAGGTGCTTAATTCTTTAAGCAGCGTTCGAAAAATGTCGCGCTGTTGCCAGATTTTTCGGTGTAATATCCTGGGTTGAATGAAATTATGTATTTTTCCAAAACTTTACAACAAATAAGAGATGAATTGAGTCTCATTTCCGTAAAAACCACTGTAGATTTATATATGAGTATAGATGTATACATTCTGTCAAAAAAGTACCGGGAATTGATCATTCGAAAAGCCCGTTTAAAGAGATTGTCAAAATTCTTTTTATTATTATTATTCACGTATGGCCCTAGTGGACCATGCGAAGTACAGTTAGAGGCGTTTGTTGTTGTTAGCCTTCCTTTGCGCTCATACTAATTTCATTCTTTCGCTATGAGCTTTTTTCCTTTCGTCAGACCAAGTTGTTCCAGTCTTCTTACATTTTTCTCTCTGGCCAACCTTCCAAACGTTAACCTTGTGTCTAAAATAGCCTCTATCCTGACTTTCACTTTGTGTAATATTTGCTGATCGTAGATCCTCTTTAATTGCAGCAATCCATTTAATCATTTCTACTTTAGCTCTATTCCTATTTTCATAAAATTCGACTATTTGTCTAGTTAGCCTACTCGGATTCATCCGTTTTATGTGTCCGTAAAACTTAAGTCTTCTTTTTCTCATATCGTTATGTATATCTGTGTATTGTTTGATTTCTTGGTTTTCTCGAAGTCGGTATGTTGTGCTATTTATTTGTTTGGGGCCTAAGATTTTTCTTATGATTTTTCTTTTCTTCTTTTCAATGTCCTCGATGTCTGTTTTTCTATTCAAAATGAGCGTTTCTGTCCATATAGCCATTCTAACTTAATAATTGTGTTATAATGTATCAGTTTTGTGTTTTTAGATATGCATTTTTTGTTGTAAATATTTTGTGCAGTTTCCATTTTGTGACATCTACCCTTATAGGCCGCTTTTTCTAACCCGTTTTCACGATTATTTCACCCAAATATTTGAATTGAGAGACTCGTCTTATGTTACCTTATTTTGTTTTCAGAAATGGTGTCCTTAGTCTGTTGCAGGTCATGTATTGTGTCTTTTCAAAGAAAATTTGGAGTCCTACCTTTTCTGCTGTTTCTTTTAGGATTTCAATATGTTTTTGTGCCGTTAATATATCTTGAGCCAAAATTGTTAGTGCATCAGCAAACGCCAGACAATCAATTTTGATTGATGTTGGTCCTCCCCAGTTTAATGGGCTGGTCAATATTCAGGGCCGACTTTTTTTCACGCCACTCCTGTCTATTCCTTTGTCTTACTCCAGTTTTAATTTCGAAGGGCTCTGAGATGTTACCCATGAATTTATATATTTGTATATAAATATATATATATATATATATATATATATATATATATATATATATATATATATATATATATATATATATATATATATATATATATATATAACCAAATAAACTTAAAAAAATGAATCAAATTTTCATTTCTCCGTAAGAATGTAAATGTTGTTTTGAAAGTCCGTGCTGCATCGATCGAAATAAGTGGTAGTCCGAAGGGGTTAAGTCTGGTGAATACGGGGGGTGGGGTTAGATGTCCCATTTAACATTTTCCAAAAAGTTTTTACACATTTTGCAATATGAGACCGATCATTATCATGTTGAAAAATTAATTTATCGTGTCTTTGGGCCGATGGCCACTACTTTGATTATTAAGGTAATTTATTTTGTTATAGAGAAATGTTAATCTATATAGAGCGATACAATGGTTTTTCCCAGAATTACAATAATCATACGTTATTTACCAGATTTAATTATCTTACATTTCAATTTTCTTTGGTGTAACTGAAAAAATAAATATTTCCTACGGATAACAAAGATTGGAATGTTGCGATATTTATTTTATTTAAACGTTGTCCTATTTGTCACTAACGATACATGAACAAAGAACAGGTATTTTTTAAATGCTTATATTACCAGAGACTGAAGGTCGTTTTTTTATTTTACCTAACGAATCTATGCTGGAGACTATTATTGAAATTTGTCATTTTATGAAACAATTATATGGTTTCAAAAAATTATATTTTTTAATCATTTCTTAGTTTTTATTATATTATTTTTCATTAACCAGATTAACCATTAACCAGATTAGATGCTTTGAAACTATATATTTTATGTTGGGTTCCAAGGCGTAAATAGTTGCAATTTAACATAACCTCAAAGAAACTAACCTAGAGGAATTAAATCATTTGACCTTGGTGGTCAATTATCAGGTCTGGTCCTCGAAATAATTTTCCTACCGTATGGTTCTTTCAAGAAATCGATTGTTACATTGGCTGTATGACATGTGGAGGCGCCCTGTTGGAACCACATCTTCTCCAGATCAATATCATTCAAATCCGGAATTAAATAATCCCCATTAACGTTAAGGTGCTTTAGAGCTTGATTTTTAAAGAAATACGGCCCAGTGCTGCCACCGGTGTAGAATCCGCACTATAAGTTGCATTTTTCTGGTTTTAACGGTTAAGTGTTGGATCATTTGCGGATAATTTTCATTACAAATGCGGCAATTATAGTTATTAACGTAACCATTTACCCAAATATGAGCTTCGTCTCTGAACAAAATTTTTACTATTCACTGAACGTGCGACGCAATCCATAGTCTTGCGGCTTTAATTCTTCGACAAGCTGGATATTCTAAGGCACCAAAGATACAGACTAAGATCTTCAGCAACACTCCTAGCAATATTTTTTATAAACGAACAGTTTTTTTCTTGTTATAATATCCAGCCGCGTGAAATGCGTTGAAATTTGTAGATAATTCGACGAATACATTGCTCGGTTGGGTGATTATGTGCACCATAAAATTCACAAAGTGCTCTATAAGTTTGGCGCACAAAACAACGATTTTGATAACAAATTTCGACTTTTTGCAAACGGTGCTCTGATATGAAACGTTTTATGATAATTTCTCAGATTATTCTGAATAATGTTGACACTACAAACGCGCAAACTCACAGTTCCAACGCCAAATTTTGAAAAATTCTAGGCTAATTAAGAAGTTCACGGATCGAAAATGATTCCCGAACGAAGTTTATAGTTGAAAACAATCACTTTATTCTTTCCTATATTCTTCCTAAAATTCAATACATTTTTTCCAGAGATTCTCCAATTAATTTGTTCCATCTGTGAAGTTATTTTCTGGAATTTCTTCAAAATACTTATCTACGGCTGCTATAACTTATTCGTTTTATGAAAAACGTTTGCCACGTAGGAGTTTTTTGAGGTTTGGGAACAGATGGAAGTCATAGGGGGACAGATCTGGTGAATATGGTGGATGTTCTAACAATTCGTAGTATAATTCCTTCAATTTAGCCATTGAAAGAACACCTTTGTGAGCCGGAACATTGTCTTAATGAAAAATGATTTTTTTATCTCCTAAACCAGGTCTTTTCTCATGAAGTTTTACATGTAATTGATCCAAAAGGTTTGGGTAAGACTCTCCTGTTATTGTTTTACCAATTTGATTTGTTGTCACAGTTTAGAGTCATAGCGATAAACCCAAGTCTCATCCATAGTTACAAAACAACGTTTAAAATCTATTTTATTCTATCCAAAAAGATCCAAATATTTACCCGTCAATTGTTTGTCATCTATAGCCATATCCTGTATAAAATTAAATATTTGTTCAGTAGTTTTATTGGACGTCCAGTAGAAGGATAATCTTCCAGGCTTGTATGACTACGTTGAAACTGACCTGCCCACTTACAAACCATTGTTTTTGGAGGAGCAGAGTTCCCTAATATATCTACTAGTTTTCACTATGCTTTTAAACCTTTTTTGCAAAGAATTTAATCAATGCACGGTTTTCAATACTTTCCATTTAAAAAAATAGCATTGATTCGTTTACTTTAAGCTGCTGTTTGTGTACTAATCAATTCACAGATCGACTTGAAACTTCATCTATGTTTATATGAAGGATAAAACTTCAAAATGTTGTAGATTATATAGTTATTTTACTGCTCCATAGGTGCCAATTATCCCAGTATGTTGTTCAGAGTGGGTTTTGCATAGGTTCTATTTATATGATAATGTGAACAAAAGTTTGTCATGAACTTTGACCTAGTTTGTGCAGAAAAGTACTTAAAAAGGTTATTCCTATTTAGAACGACAGTCGTTTAAACATTTTCTTTGTGAGTGTACAATGGATAGTAGCTTCCAGAATTCAAGGTGTGTCATAATTTTTCTTCTCCTTTATATATATATATATATATATATATATATATATATATATATATATATATATATATATATATATATATATATATATATATATATAATACTTAGAAACAAATGGTTCAGAAAATTTATTAACTCCATTTAAGACCTACAAATGTCATTTTTTCTAACTATATGGAGTTAATGAATTTATTATTGAGAATATCTCCATAAATATGAATTTTATGAAGAAAATGGAAAGAATCTTTTTGTAGAGAATTTAATTTACTACAAAATTGCTCCTATATGTTTTTCTCAAATCCGAATATTTTAAGAGGTACTTACAAGAAACTACGACTTTATCAAAAAATTAACTTAGATCGTCTTTAGGTATGTGTTATTTTTGTTAAAAAAAATATCCCGTATTTTTTCATCAAAAGGAAGGTTTTTTTGGGGTGTCGGAAAAAAAATTACTGACTACAGAGTAATTAAGTAATTTTCAGATGGCTGTAACTGGTCTTCTAATTTTGATAATCATGCGTTATCATAGTTATTATATATATATATATATATATATATATATATATATATATATATATATATATATATATATATATATATATATATATATATAAACTAAATGACGCACAACCAAGAGCACAAGCAAGATTCAGAAGTGGATTCAGTACAATGGATCACATCCAGGTTGTACAGCAGGCCATAGGAAGGCACAACAAATACACCACTCCACTGTGCTTGGTTTTTATTGACTTCGAAAAACCATTTGATTCCATCTCAGAGCGTGCAATAATGGATGCACTGCTAGGTAACTAAAGCTAGGATGCACAGGTAGAGAAAGCATATGTAAACCTATTAGGATCGATATATGATGGAGCTACAGCCACAATTCACCTTGATGATCTTGAAGTGGGAATTAATGTAGAACGAGGTGTACGGCAGGGTGACGCAATATCGCCTATTTTTTTCTCGGCTGGCCTTCAAGAAGTATTCCATAAACTGGATCGAGAACAGGATGGTGTAAAGATCAATGGTGCAAGCTTAAATCATGTTAGATTTGTAGATGATATCGTTCTCCTTTCACAAGACCCAGAGGAGCTGCAAAGACACATACAAGAACTGCAAAGGGCTGGGGAACCATTTGGCTTGAAAATAAACCTGAAAAAGAGTCAGGTTATGTTCAGTAACTTCGCTCAGGACAGAAAAATTTCAGTTTTAGGAAGGGATTTGGAGATTGTGGACAGCTTTATATATCTTGGCCAGAGGTTATCAATGGGGGGAATATCGCCCGGCAGGAGGAACGGCGTGTTAAATGTGGCTGGCAGTCATTTGGCAGGCTCAACATTGTGTTTAAAAGCCGACTCCCACTTTGCCTGAAAAGAAAAGTCTTCGATCAGTGCGTTCTAACCGTTATGACATACGGAAGTGAAACCTGGACACTCATATCGCAATCAATTGAAAAACTTCGGATAGCACAGAGGGGAATGGAAAGATGTATGCTTGGCATTACAAGACGAGACAGAAAGTCCTGCGCATGGATCAGGGAACAAACGAAAGTGTGTGACATCATTGGAAGAATAAAGCAATTGAAATGGAGATGGACAGGACATATAGCGAGGCGATGGGATGACGGATGGACCAAGGCAATCCTGGGGTGGATGCCGTTTGATCGTAAATGTCCGCGAAGAAGACCGAAAGCAGGATGGATTGATGACATCGTTAAGTATATTGGACCAGACTGGCAGAGGAAACCCCAGGACCGTGAAAGTTGGAAGCATACTGAAGAAACCTTCATCCTGCAGTGGATCGACACGGGCTGATGATGATATATATATATATATATATATATATATATATATATATATATATATATATATATATATATATATATATATATATATATATATAAGAACTTTTAGAACGTGAATTAAAAGAAATAGAGGAATCATATACTAATAAAGAGATAAGAAATTTCTATCAGGAAATTAAAAAAAGTAAAGGCAGTAGCGCTAGAAGACCCCATTATTTGAAAACTCAAGAAGGATCCCTGGTAGGAGATGTAGATGGAAAACTGAAAAGATTTGCCCAATATTTTTCAGAGACGCTAAATGAGACTGGTGAAGAAGGGAACTGGGGAGAACATGAAATGGAAGAAGATGCGATTGCAGAAAATAACGAAATTATAAATGCACCTACAAAAGAAGAAGTAGAAGTTTGTATAAAGCAGTTAAAAAATAACAAAAGTGTTGGAGAAAACAGTATAACAGCTGAAATCCTGAAATACGGTGGTGATACTTTGGTGGCAAGCACATGGAAGTTAATGAACAGAATTTGGCAAGAAGAAAATATGCCAGAGAAATGGAATAAAGCGCTGATAATACCACTGCACAAAAAAGGAGCTAAGGAGGAATGTAATAACTACCGCGGAATTGCACTGCAAGACGTGACCTACAAAGTGATGGCCAAGATGATTAAAGATCGACTAGAGAAATACCATAACGAACAAGTAGGGGAATACCAAGGAGGGTTCAGGGCAGGAAGATCAACAACCGACCAGATATTCATCATGAAACAGATCCAACAGAATACTTATGAGCAAAATTTGAGCTTACATTTGCTGTTCATAGATTATCGGCAAGCATATGACTCCATTAGCAGGGAAAAGGTGTTCCAAGCAATGAGACAACTGGGGGTCCCGGAAAAGTTGAGGAAGTTGGTGGAGATGACTGTCAGGAGAACAGTAAATAAAGTTATAGTCGATGGAGCAATGTCTGAGGAGTTCATTGTAAAGAAAGGACTGAGACAAGGCGATCCACTGTCAACAGTTTTGTTCAATCTGGTGCAGGAAGTGATTCTGAGGGAGAGTGGCATCAATACCAAGGGGTTAATATATGGTACCAGACACCAATGTTTGGCTTATGCCGACGACATTGTATTGATGGCGAGATCCAAGAAAGAAGTAGTAAAGGTTTTCAAGATGTTGGAAAGAAAGGCGAGAGAATATGGCTTAACAATTAACGAGAACAAGACCAAATATATGGTAATGAAAGATAGCACCAGAGGACTCTCCCCTAATTTAGTCATTGATTGTGCAGTAAATAAGAAATATACAATAGAGAAAGTGGAACAAGCTGAATATCTGGGATTAACACTAACGAGTAAAGGGGATGAAGAAAAGGAAATAGAGAAACGACTAGCGAAAGGAAGCAAAGCTGCAGGAATGTTTTCAAAAATTTTAAGGGCAAAGAATATAACAAGAGCAGCAAAAGTTAGAGTGTACCAATCAATACTAAGGCCCACGGTTACCTATGCGTGCGAGACATGAACGATGACGAAGAAGGAAGAAACTGAGGAAGATCCGGAGAAGAAGGTGGAGGATCCGGGAAGACGGACGCGTTGTCTAGAAGTAATAAAATTTTTCTTTCTCAAATTTTTCGTTCTCAAGCTTCAACCAACCATTCTGTCATTAATGCCCCGGTCGTCCATGCTTTTCTATTCCATCTCCATGTAACTTGTAAATCGTTCAGATTGATGTGCCTCAAAGCCCTTGTTTTTGCGGTTCTTTCTGTTTCTAGCGGATTTTCTTTTTCTCCGTTCACGTTTACAGAAAACAAACAGAAGGGGAGGATTAACCGTTGATAGCACTGAGTTCGCGTGTCCGTGTCCGGCCATGAGAGGTACGGATGAATAAGACATTAATATGGTTTGGGCCAACCAAAAAGTGGCTGCTCAAGAGAACTGTCCGCATATTCGAGGTGTTCGTAACAGGAGACTTTTCACTTTAGCCTTGTATTTTGTCAATTAATCTAAACTAAACTTGAAGAGATTTACCACTAAACACCAAAACACTTTTTTGAACTGCTCGACGCACGTTTCGCTAACCATGTTAGCATCATCAGGAGATGATTTAATCTAATTCTAAAACTAAACTATGGTCTATTTATATGAAAACCAAACCTAACGAAGCGTATAAAAATCATGAACCGTGAAGTGTACTAAACCTTACATTAATAATTGATAAAGTTGACTGAAAGAAATCGGTCCTTTATCTCGGTTCATGATTTTCTTACATTTTTCTCTTTGAATGCTTTAAAAAATTATTATTACAATTCCTAAAAATTTCCTTTAAAAATATATTATCTAGACGTCCTTCAAATATTCTTTAATTAGTTGATCATTCCTTAATTAGCTGCCTAAATGCTGAAATACGTGTAATTTCTGATTATTTGACTAAATACTGTCGAAATTTTATTATTAAAACAGGGCCGGCTGATAAAGTAAAAATCGTCAAATTTAACATGACTTTCACGCGTGCTCCGACATACCATACGATATAAAACAACTGTTTAAAGTTTTTTTTCCAAACAAACACAATATTGTTTTGTAATTCAAACTGTACACATGTGTATTCATTGGAAAATAATTTTATAAATACACGTATTAGGTGAAGAAAGAATTTCACTGTAAAATGTATGTTGTATAAATAAAACAAAGTTGTCTAATTTCGCTACAGTGTAGGTTCTTCGGATAGTTTACAAAGAAGAAGGTTTTAGAGAAAAATATAAGTGGAAATTAGGGAACTTTGTTTTATTTATACAATTTAGTATGAATTTCCATCAGAAAATTAAATGAAAAGGAATTGGCAGCTTGAAAGTATTTTGTAAGTGCAGTGAAAGGATTGCCGGGAAACAAGAAAGATGAAAACTATAAAAACCTCATATATAAACTCTTGAAAGCCTATGAAAAACTATACCATGTAATACTATAATTATTCCGACAAAAATTGATATCCCGTAGAGGTGACATAAATTGGCTCCCCACGGAGTCCAGATTTAACTCCACTTGATTTTTTTCTTGTGGGATTATGTCAAGCGCAAAGTTTATGAAAATAAACCACGTACCATATTGCAACTAAAGGAGAATATTGTTCATGAGATCCACTCGATATCCAGATATATGTGTGGCAGGATGATAGCATATTTTCGATCATGCCTTCAAGAATGTCATCGCCGGGAAGATCGCCATCTCGACAATATTATTTTGGCTAAATAAATTTCTAAACACTGTGCTAAACGTTAGTATTTAACTGGGGTACTTGATCTTGGAGCCGATACTTGATAGAAATGAATTTTAAATGAAAGAACTGAGACATACCTAATTTTCCATTATGTTTAAAAAAGTGTACAGGGTGTCCATATATATATATTTATATATATATATATATATATATATATATATATATATATATATATATATATATATATATATATATATATATATATATATATATATATATATATATATATATATATATATATATATATATATATATATATATATATATATATATATATATATATATATATATACCAAGTGGCCCATTAAGGATGGATCGCGGCCGTATCTTGAAAACTATTTATCCCACAGCTTTGGGGGAAAAAAAGTGTACTAAAAATGATCATGAGAAATTCACCAAAAATATTTTTAAGCTTCTGAAACGACCGCAAGAGGGCGTGACGAGCTAAACATTTTTAAAAATAATTTTTTGTGTGTATTTTCAAGTGTTAACTGAGTAAGAAAAATTCTCAGTTATAATTAGCAAACAGTCTCCTACAACTTTGTTTTATGACATTTTGTCGTAATTTCACGAATAGAGGGGGGGGAGGAGTGTTTTTAGGAGGAGGAAAATTTAGGTGTTTCGACACTAGTCGAGCGGCAACGCGTTTCATGCCCAAACAATCACTTAAAATGGTATGAATGGATTCGTGAGATACAGAAAGATCAGTGGCTATCTCTCTCAAATTTAAATGACCTGAGATGAACTGACAAAATCGAGCACTGTATACAAACTAACTATGTTCAAACCCTGCGTCAATATAGAGGACACACTACGCAACCTAATAATTTTTCCAAAACAGTTTTAAGTAATAATCTTTTTCCTTTTCAGTGCTTTATCCACCATTCAGCGTAGTCTAGTCAATTCAAACCCATCTACGTCATTAGTAAGTAAGGAACAATCTAGGGAGTTTATGGCAATGTTTCCAGATATCGTTAGGGAGCTTACGGAGGCAGGTAGGAGCCAAGAGCTACCAGAAGTGATGCGCAAATATGCCAGAGTAAGTTACATTCGTCAAACTCTATGGTAACTTTTAAAGGAATCACCGAAAACGTTTTCTTTTAGGTTCTTCAGTATAATGTACCCACCGGAAAGAAAAATCGTGGTTTACTCACGGTAATGTCTTACAAAATATTAGAAAAACCCGAAAACCTCACTCAGGAAAATGTGAGATTGGCTCAAATTTTGGGTTGGTGTATTGAGATTGTAAGTAATTTGCTTCTTTATTAATTAATTAATTAATTAATTGCTTTATTTAATATCTTTAACAGAAACAAGGAAACTATGAAAATTCTATTGTTCTATTAATTATGTAATTTTTGCGTACATGATGATATTGTAGGGTTATCCATTTTGTGCATATTTAAGTTTGACAGTTGTCAAAATACAGGGTACAGTTGGTAAATACAGTATCTTTCAAAACACTATTAATGTTTAAACGATGTCGAGTTAGCATCATTTCGTGTGGTAGTCATGAGTTTCGAGCCAAATAAGGAGCATTTGCAAAACGCGTGTGAAGACCATCGTAAACTTGAGGAAACTTACGCTTAAACTCAAAAGTGGTGATTTCGAATTGAAAGATCAAGAAAGCTCAGGTTAACCGACAAAAATTGAAGATCCAAATGTCAGAAAGGTTAAATATTGGGCGTCGAACCATTTGCGATCGTCTGCGTGCTATGGAAAAGATCCAGAAAGCAAGAAAATGGGTACCACATCAGTTGCACGACAGACAAACGGAACAACCAACGATATGGGAAGTTTTGCCTTCTCGGCATGAAAGAAAGAACCATCAACATCGACCTCAAGACCGAAGCGCTTTGGAAAGTAGAGTATACTGTGCATTTGGTGGAATCAGAAGGGTGTCGTGTGAGCCATGAGCTTCTGAATTCGACCAATTTGAATCATGTATTAATCGAATCACAAATCCCTTGTGGACCACACCCCTTGCATCAAAGAAAACCTGAGCATCGACGCTCTCATGCGAGGTGTTTTGGGTGGAGGAGGTGCGTTTATGTGCCACTCAGAACTTTGCCCTTTGGTTTCCGGATCATACTCGAAGATTCAACTTTCGTCACCGGCTATCACTTTGTTTAGAACATTTGGATCGGTCTCCAAACGTTCCAACAGTTCATGGCAAATCGTTACATAGTGTTCCTTCTGCTCGTCTGACAAACCCTTCGGCGCCAAATTCGCGCACACATTTCGCATTTGTAAATTATCGGTTATAATTGGATGCACAGTTGATTTCTGTAAATTCAACTCCAGTGTCATCAAACGAACGGTTAAGAACGATCAGAGTTCAGAAATTCTCGCACTTTGGAAACATTTTCATCGGTTCGGGGCGAGATCGGACGTCCAGCACATTGTTCGTCTTCAATCTTTTCCCGATCTCCTTTGAATCATTTATGCCACTCAAAAACACATGTTCTTGACATGGCTTCGTCCTTGTAACACTCACGGATCATGTGAAAAGTCTCTAAAAAGCGGATTTCTTCAATTTCACGCAAAATTTGATGGCACATCGCTGCACTTAAAACACACGTTCACTTCTTTCACGATCTACGCACTCCAAAGCTCCGGAGACAATTGATCTACATTTCCTAGGTTAACTGACAACAGTCATCTCTGATATCACTAGTTTGTTTACATCAGCTAGTTTTATTAGTCGACGTCAAGTGAGCGATTTAACTACGAATAAAAGTATTGAACAAGGACTTTGCTTTACATTTTGTATGTCAAACGAAATTTCGTATACCAAATCGCCGAAAATGTTGCCGGAGACCGACTGTGAATCGTGCATATCAAAAACTCAAGTGTTATGCATGGTAAGTTGGTTGGATCGGTGGTCTCACTGGAGATTTTTGTCTGTTTGGGACATTTTTCTTCTGGTCATATTGAGGCACATTGTTGGCGATTTCTTCATCTTGAGCTGATAGTTCCGCTTCCTCCGGATCTTGTAATACAGTTAATCCTAACTTTTGCTCGTGCCGTTCGGTGGTCACTTCCAACATTGGGATTGTTAGGGACGGTACAATTGGTAAATGTTGTTTTGTCGTTGGTCATGGTGGGGTCAGTTTCGCTTGTGCGCCCGCATGGACTTTTCCATTTCCATTTTCTGGTGATATTTTTCTTGTAGAGCGTATTCATGGTGTACAGTTCTTGTCCTTCTGCAGGATCTATATATATATATATATATATATATATATATATATATATATATATATATATATATATATATATATATATGTATATATGTTGTGTTGGATATTCTTGGAATGAGTCCAATGAGATTCAGTCCGGGAAGGTCTAGCACAGCATATATACGCCCATCCGACGGGAAGTCGGCGAAGACATGGGTTGTTGGCTGTGGATGGAGTCTCCCTATTCTTGATGGTATGGTATGTGTCGGTGTCCTGAAGAGTCTGAACATCGAGAGACAAAACATACTGGACGGAGTTGAAGGAATGGGTGTCCCAGTCAAGTAATCAACAGAAATTTTTATTTAGGCAGAAACGCAGAACGGTTGTGTGTTCCACATGAGATTTTGGAACCCAACGGTTGGGTCTAAGATGATACTCAGCTACTGTTGTCTCATTGGACTCAGTCAAAGAAAATCTAACACAACATATATATATATATATATATATATATATATATATATATATATATATATATATATATATATATATATATATATATATATATATATATATATATATTTAATAAATCCGTTGGGAGGACGTTGGGGAAAATGGGAGGACCTAGAAGAAAATAGTACTGCTAAAGATCTTTTTGCTTTCCCCTTCCTCCGTTTTACTTTTCGTGCTATTAAAGTCCTATACCGTAGGTGAACCAGAAAAATGAGTTAAAGGAAAGAAACTGGACGGAAATAAAATTTGGTGTTTTGCTCTGAAAAATTGTTTACTGTGATAAGTGCTGGATGGGCGGCGCCCCAACGCCCTCCCTTATGAGCCGCCACTGGTCCGTTCATTACATTATGACTGATATTTTAGGCCTAAAACGCGTCGTTGCACAACTTGTTCGAAAAGTGCTCTCGTAACAGGCGACAAGACATGCGTTTACGAGTACGACATACAAACAAGCCAACAATCTTCCGAATGGCGCCTCGAAAACGAGCCGAAATCCAAAAAACCGTGTCAAAGTCGCTCGAAAATCAAAGTCATGCTGGTAGTTTTCTTCGATTACCGTGGTATAGTTCACTCGGAGTTTCTTCCAGAGAGAAGTAAAGGTGAATAAGGAATACTATTTAACCGTACCGTACTCGCCTGATTTGGCCCCTTGTGACTTTTTCCTATTCCCGAAATTAAAATTACCACTTCGAAGAAGGCTTTCTGAGTCAATTGAGACCATTAAAGAAAATTCGCTAAAGGAGCTGAAGGCCATACCTTAGTCAGCCTACGAACAGTATATAGAGAACAAGTCCGATTACTTTTTACAACTAATTCGACGGTCGTTCAAAAAGTTCTTAGACTTATCCAAATCCAAGAGATGATGATGCCCGTAGCACCGGAAATGGATTGTTTTTAGTAAGCATCATTATTCACCAGATAGCTGACAAAGTCTCAGTTATATTCATCACGTGGTTTCAGTTTTTTTGTCAATTGAAGCAAAAAACTTTTGTTTAGAAAAATGGAAACAGTGAGTTTCGAGTGATGATTAAACATTTATATTTAAAAGGCTTAACCCCGAAAGAGATCAAAGCTGAGTTGGATGAAGTTTATGGCACGTCTGCTGCCGTGTTTGCAACCTTTTATAATTGGGGAATTAAGTTTAAACGTGGCCACACATCTACAAAAGATAAACATCGTTCGGGGCGTCCAGTGGAAGTGACTATTCCCGAAATGATTGACAAAATCCACGACATGGTTTTAAGTGATCGACGAATCTAAGTGCGCGAAATAGTTGCGTTGCCACAGGCTTATCGCAAGGTACAGTGTTTTCCATTTTGCACGAAAAATTAGATGTGAAATACATTTCAACAATATGGGTGCCGTGGTTGCTCTCTGTGTTTTTGCGTCGATACATAACTGTGGACGAAATCCACACACACAACACAGAACCTTCCGAAATATTACGTTTTAGACGGCTAAAAAAAGTTGCAGGAACGCTTGGAAAAGTGTACATAGCTAAAATGAGATTATGTTCAAAAATAGAAAAATCTACTTAAAATAAAGGACTTATTGAACGACCCTCGTATATATAAAAAAACGTAAGACGTAAAAGTAAATTTGTACACACAAACCATTTGCTTTTTTAACTTTTACTTAATTATCTAAACGGTTTAACAAAAATGAAATGTCGTGGTTTTTCTAATTCCACGAAAGCGAATTTAAAAAAAAAATCCTTGAAAGAATTAGAAAAGAGGAATGATCAGAAATCTTTCGATTAAAAAATTCCGAATGCTTGATATTGAGATATGTCAGTTATTAACAGCGTGATTGCTATTTATACAGTGTAAATTTATTCATTTATTCATGTATTAGAATTAGTCGTGTTCAAAACAAAATCTTGTATTAAGTGCTTAAAAGTAAAAACAATAGAAAAGTTAAATTAAATATTGTGCGCCATTTATCATTTTGAACAATCGCAGTTTTAAAAACTACCGAGATTAGGGAAATAAACAATTAGAGATCTCCATTGCAACTTCTTTACTTACCAGGTGTGACGGTTAATAATTCTTTAAAAAAACCCGTGTAACTTCAGAGAAAGATAAAAAAAATGATTTATTTAAAGTATGCATCAGCTCTAGCTGCACATTTTTCCCTTCTCTGGCCCTTTGTGGATGCCCTCCCAGAAAAACCGTACATCTATTGAGGTTGTCCAGTCCAAAAAATGAAAACAAGTGGTAGTCGAAAGGGGCCAAGTCTGATGAGTACGGCGGGTGGGGCAGGAACGGTTAATTGGACAGTATTTAACTTATCTGCTCTCTCACGGATCATAGTTCGTTTACCTTCGACCATTAAAACTTTTAATTGATTTGTCCGTTACTTTGTGATAGTTCATTTTTTTAAAAAAGGAATAAAACACTTTTTACTTTGTACATTTTTTTACTTAATAAAAGTGATATATAACAAAGTAAAAAACTGTTTTATTCCTTTTTTAAAAAGACTATTAAAACCTTTATTTTCTCGATATAACTACTTCAATGACGGCCAGTATGATGCCGGTCTTCCAGGTCAGAATTTCTGAACCAACCAAAACACTTTTCCATCGTAGTCTCCCTAACAGAACCCTCTCCGTAAACGGCACACATCTTCATTGTTGCTTAGACATGCGTCTTGCCATTTTTGCCTTTCTTGAAATAATAATGTGGCATAAATGCAAATCTCAACTCAAACATTTTAAATAAAGGGTATTGCATTAAGATGTTTCGAATGTTGGAAACGAATAAAAGAAACGTTTCATAACATACCTGAAAGTTATTTATGGTTATATATTCGAAACTACCGGATCTGTGAAAGATATGGAAACAAAAGTCCGGGAACGTTCTGCTCGTTCGGTTGAAAATATTCAGGCGGTTCGTGAAAGTGTTACTGAAAATCCACAAATGTCTGTTAACAGGCGCGCGCAACATTTGGGTATCAGCAGAACTTCAACGTGGTGAATTTTGAAAAAAGACTTAAGTCTACATCCTTACAAAATTCAGCTAACACAGGAGCTAAAGCCAGCCGACCATGGGCAACGCCGTGCATTTGCCAATTGGATCCTACAGATGAAGGCAAATGACAATAATTTTTGCGACAAAAATCATTTTCAGTGGCGAGGCTCATTTCCACTTTCCAAACGGTTACGTAAATAAACAAAATTGTCGCATCTGGGGCAATGAAAGTCCTAGAGAAATCCACGAAATCCCGATGCATGCTCAACGTGTCACAGTTTGGTGCGGTTTCTGGGCTGAGGGTATCATTGGACCGTCTTTTTTTGAAGATGAAGATGAACGAGCTGTTACAGTAAACGGAGAAAGATACCGGACGATGATTGATGTTTTTTATGGGATCAAATAATGGACATGGATTTAGAGAATATGTGGTTCTAACAAGATGGTGCGACATATCATACAGCACGTTAAACATTGACTTTATTGCGTACACAGTTTGGAGGGAAGCTGATCTCCTGGAATGGGGACGTAAATTGGCCACCAAGATCATGCGACTTGACGCCGCTAGACTATTTTTTGTGGGGCTATGTGAAGAGCAAAGCTTACGAAAATAATCCGCAAACCGTTCAACAGTTGAAAGAAGAAATTAGGCGAATAATTCGTGACATAACTCCGCAGATGTGTTCAGTAGTAATCGAGAACTTCAACAAAAGAATTGTAAACTGCCAGAGAAATCGTGGCGGTCATTTGATAGGTGTTGTATTCCACGTATAATTGTACACTATCCAGCTTCGCACTGCCATAAATAACTTTCAGGTATGTTATGAAACGTTTCTTTTATTCGTTACCAACATTCGAAACCTCTTAATGGAATACCCTTTACATTCTGTCACAGAATGTTTATTATTTATCCAAATTCATTGTATCGCCTTCAAAGTAGGTCCCTTCCGAAATAATACACTGATGCCAATGACTAATCTAATCGTCACCATAGTCTTTAAACGGATTTTCCGGAATCGGCTCCAGTTCTCGCCTCGAATTCTTTTTTATATCTTCTATCGACCGAAAACAGTTGCCTCGAAGTGGTAATTTGAGTTTTGGAAGGAGAAAAAAGTCGGCTGGTCCCATATCATGTCAATACGGTGGTTGCTCGATGGTATATGTTGAGTTTTTGGGCAAAAATTCGTTCACAATGATGGCCTTGTGAGATGTTGCGTTGTCGTGATGCAAAATCCAAAAGTTTTCTTTCCTAACGCTCAGATAATATTTTTTATTTGCCGTCTGACATTCTGGCAAGTATTCCGAGTACACACCACTGCGATAATCAAGGAAAACAGTCAACATCACCTTAACTTTTGATCGACTTTTTTTCGTTTTCGGCTCAGTTGGAAGATGCCATTCCGAAACATTCTTGTGAAGGTGTGGTTTCTTGCGAAGCTTGACTGGTTTGCAAGTCAAACTCGTATACACATGTCTCATCACCAGTTACAACGCGTGTTATGAATATAGAGTGGGAATTGACTCGTTCTAGCATGTATTCAGTGACTTTGTGTTTCTGGCGATTGAGTTTCTGAAGAAAATTCAGGTCTTTCCTCACTAGTCGAGCGGGAACGCGTTTCTTGCCCAAACAATCGCTTAAAATGATACGAATTGATTCGTGAGACACGGAAAGATCAGCGGTTATCGCTCTCAAACTTAAATGGCAATTTTCAGTCACTATTTCCTTGACTTTAGCGATATTAACTTCAGTTGAAGGCGTTGATGGCCGACTAGAGCGAGACAAATCTTCCACCACATCTCGATTGCTTTTGAATGCCCTATACCACTCATATGCTTTTGATAAAGTCGATTCACCGTAAGCCTTCTGCAATACCAAATTCCATTTGCAATGCAAAATGCGGAACCCACGTTAAGCTGTAGGTACAGTCGCTAAATAGTTGCTGATGCGCCTCTAACCGTAACACTTTTTACTTTACCAAGTCCTGTAGTATTTCTCATGTGTACTTTCAGATTCGCTTTGATTTGCACGTATTTAGTCAAGTTGTTTCAAGTTGAAAATATCGGTCGATAATTTGTATTTATGTTTTTATTTCAACAAAAGCCAACACTGCTGTCTAAACAAGATTTGGGTCGTTTACGGAGAGGTGGTTTGATCGATTCAGGAGTGGATATTTTCACCTGATTGTTCTTCTCTCGCTGATGTCTGTCGAGAAGACATCAGCGAGAGAAGATCTACGAACCAGACTCCTTGAAATAGCAGATATATAATTATTTATCAATATTAATAAATTGGCAAATCGATCCTTTTTGACCATCTGAAAAAGGGGAGCTTTTGTCGATACGAGATGTGGGTCCCTCACGAACTTGGTGAGTCTCTTCTCTTCGTACGATCTTGTGCTTAAAAAAAATTGAGGCTCCATTCCTGAAGAGGATAAGTAAGAGTGATTAAAAGTGGATTGTTTACTATAACGTGCTTAGAAAAAATGAAAGACGCCCTTTATCCCCTTTATCCGATGTTTTGTATTTAGGGGACCCATACACTTTGAGCTTCTTCTACGTAATGAAACCATCAACACCGGCCTCTACTGTTCACAGTTAGATCGGCTGAAGGAAGCAATTGAGGAAAAACTATGGGACAATCATCTATTTCCCCTCCCTTGAAAATTGTTTAAATGGGAAATGTTTCAAACAGAAAAAGAGGTGAAACAACTACTGATAATCATAAATTCGTCAATATCTTTGCTTTACAGAACATAGAAAAGGAATATGAATAAAGATAATGCTCGAAATTAGTGTATAGTTAAAAAAGAAAGAGGAAATTTCACCACAAATAATATGAAACAGTCTCTACTATTTGGTAATGAATATGCTTTCGGCAAACACATTTTTGATTTCAATATAAATTATCACGCAGTAAAATAGTTTTTACGTTATTAATTGCATAAGTTCAGAAAGTAATTTACAAACATTTGTCGAATATTTATTGCTATATGTTTTCGATAACGTACTCCTTAATACACTACTCAAAATAATAAACTGAAAACGTGAAAATGTTATATTATGGATATACGCATTAAATTTTTGCTTTACACAACATAGAAAAGGAATATTAATAAAGATAATGCTAGAAAATAATGTATAATTAAAAAAGAAAGAGCAAATTTCACCTATAATATTTGGTAGTGAATATACCTTGATTTTAACTGTTCGGCAAAACAGTTTTGATTTAAATCTATAGAACTAGGAACATGGACTTTTAATAATTCTTAAATATGAATTAAAGCTTCTAAATATGATTTATTTTTGATGATTATTAACGATAAATATTTTAAACTTTAAGGATGTATCACCAGTATGTCTAAATGCTACAAAAACGTTTAAAAATTTGACAGAATAATCCTTACTCAATCCCTAAGTTACTGTAAAAATTTGTAATCGGTTGACTAAGTTATTGCAATTTAGAATCATCGTAATTTTATACGCGATCTTATGGAGATTCACTAACATAATAAATTAAACATGTTTCAAAAATATACAAAGAAATGCTATGAAACATTCCAAACTTTCAAATTTTGCAACTTAAATTAATTAGAACCAATTTTGCGCAGTTTTATTAATATTCATCTTTAGTACTTTTGCCTCTGGTTGTACCTCCGATACTCGTCAAAAAAATCCCTACAGACTTTCGGACAACCTAATATTTTTCCTTAACTAATAGTTACAAGAAAAGAGAATAAACATGATTTTGCAATTTATCATAAGCCATCTCACACAGATTTAGTTATTACATAACAAGTCTTGTCACCCTTATTCTCAAAAAATGGCAGCATTTAATTCATTCATACACAGATTAATAAATACCCCAATGTCAATAGATAACTATAACAAAGAATTGAATGTCATCAAAGAGATCGCAGTGAATAATGGTTATGACCCAAACATTATAAATAAAATAATTAATAAAAAATGTTATAATAATATAATTAATTTAATATATCCTGTCAATAAAGTCAAGAACACCGCATACAAAACAATTACATATACAGGAAAAGTCACCAAATTAATTTCTAAACATTTATTAAAAACAAGCGATATAAATATTGCATTCAGAACAAACCATAGTCTTGGACGCTTAATAAAACACAATAAAAGTCAAACAAATAAACTTCATAAATCAGGAGTTTATTTAATTGAGTGCGGTTCTTGTCCAAAAGTCTATGTTGGACAAACAGGAAGATCCTTTTCCACCTGGCTTAATGAACATAAAAGAAGTTATATTAAAGAACAGAATAATTCTCATTATGCCAATCACTTAATGTTAGAAAATCACACTTTCAGCGATAATTTCAAAATGTTGCATAACGAAAATAAATCTAAAAAACTAAATCTTTTAGAGAGCCTAGAAATTAATAAAAGAAAAAATTTGGAACAATTGTCACACGTACAAGTTTTAAATATAGTGGAAATTTAGATATTAATCTTGGTTTTTTATTTAATATTTTTCCATTACTTACTAATCATTAAAAATATATCTTTATAAATTATCACGCAGTAAAATAGTTTTTACTTTATTAATTGCATAAGTTCAGAAAGTGATTTATAAACATTTATCGAATATTTATTGCAGTATGTTTTCGATAACGTCCTCCTTAATACACTGCTCAAAATAATAAACAGAAAAGGTGAAGAATATTCTATTATGGATATACGCATTGAAACTTGCAAGTGCATTTCTGTAATATCAGGCTATATCCTGGGGGAAAAAGTTTTGGGCTGTTTCTTCCACAAGTTCCCGTCGTTTTTTATATAAAAAAGTTAAAAAAATTTGAGCCTTTATTTTCATAACAAAATAAATTATCAACATAATCAAAGTATGGGCCATTTTCGTAGTCCGAAGGGGCTAAGTTTGGTGAATCCGGTGGTTGGGGCAGAATGTACCATTTAACGTTTTGTAAATAGTTTTTTTATACATTTTGCAACATAAGGCCGAACATTGTCATGTTGAAAAATGACTTTATCGTGTCTTTGGACGTATTCTGGTCGTTTTTCGTTCAATGCCCGGTTCAATTTTATCAATTGTTGTCGGTATCGATCACCGGTAATCGTTTCACCAGATTTCAACAGTTCGTAATACGGAGCTCCCCTACTATCCCACCAAATACTTTGCAAAACCTTCTTCCTATGTATATTGCGCACCAGTTGTGATGTTGAAAGCTGGTCTGAGTCTACCCATGTTTTTTTACGCTTTGCGTTATCAAAATAGATTCCCTTTTCATTGTCTGTCACAAGTCGAAGAAGAAAACATTTTTTTTTCTTTTTCTTCCTATCAAAACCATTTTCCTTCATTATGGATCTTTCCCAATGTAGACGTTCGGAAATGGTGGATTGGGCAACATTCAATGCTTCTACCAATTGCTTCTGAGTACGAGTTGAGTCTTCATCTAATAATGCTTGCAAATTTGCATCTTCAAACTTTTTCGGCTGTTCTGGACGCTGTTTGTCTTTTATATCAAAATCACCACTTTTAAAGCGTTTAAACTATAGTTTACAAGTTAGAGCACGTTCGATACGTAACAATAGATAGCCATTTTCTTTAAATGAAAGGTTAGTAAAGTTCCCCGTAAAACTGGTACTTAACTCCACATATTCAAACCTATGAAAAGCTTTTTTTTTGTGCACAATATATTTATCCTCCAAATAAACGTCATTAGCCATAAACGTCATTAGTTTGATTATCTCCAATAATTGTATTAGTAACGCCATCTCTCAGCAAAATCGACATTATTAACCGAAACACCGATTATAACAACAAATTTTCTTCTATTTTTTATATATTTCTTCTATATTTGAGTCTATTTTGCATACTAATATTTCTTAAATATGTCAACATTTTCTATTCGCGATACGGGTTTGCGTTTTCTATTCTGTGCTACCTTCTTTTTCATTTCTGTTATCTTAAATACTTTATGCATGGTAGTTTCGTGGAGGAGACATGTGAACTGATAAGAAAAATAAATATTTTGCAGTATTTTATTATCGTTGGAAACTAAATTGTGACTTTAAAACTAGCAATGTCTATAAAAATATAGTAATGCAGTAATATAACCTCCCAAATTTTGCATTGAATACCTGATCGCCTGACATAGCACCGGGTGATTATTTCCTTTTCCTTCGATACAAGTAAATGTATTTTGCATTTTACATTAAAAACGACGACAGAGTTATTGAAATTTGAACAGGACTCCATCTGTCGGGTCAGCTAGTCTTATAAATAAAAATTAAATGCTGTTGGTTGTTGGTAAACGCATCATTTGAGAACGGCTGGACCGGACCGGAAAATCGATCACGTTTCGATTTCAAAATCGATGACGTTTTTGATGATTCAAATGTGAAGTGTGTGGTCTTGCGTTGTCTTGTTGCAGGAAGATTTTGACTAATGGTAGATTTTTTTCTCCCAGCGTGTACTCTTTCAAGTTGAGCTAAGTAAAATTCTGAAATTTTCTTTGTTTCTCTGGGTTCTGTGTTGTCTTCTTATCTCTCCAAATCTATAAATTTCACTTTGTATTTCTTGCCATTTCGCCTGATTTAGTGTTACCGCCTTCGTTCGATATTAAAGCTCCGAGATAGAAGAATTGGTTCACTATGGTACTTTAAATTACTCTATTTGTCAGATGTTGGTCATGTTGTAGTTTGTACGGTGGATAATCATTTTCGTTTTCTACTGGCCAATATATATATATATATATATATATATATATATATATATATATATATATATATATATATATATATATATATATATATATATATATGAACATCCTGTTCCTGATTACCTGACTGGGAACGGGCCCCACCCATCCCTTCCATTGGAGGGCACATGTTTCGTCTCTTGATGTTTAGACTCTTCAGGGCACCGACATGGCTCTCCCGTCAAGAATAGGAAGATCCCATCCACAGTCAACAACCCATACTTTTCGCCGACTTCCTGTCGGATGGGGTATATATACAGTGTTAGAATTCTTTGGACTGCGTCCAATGAGACAACAGTTTTGAGTGTCATCAGATACCCAACCGCTGGGTTCCACAATCTCATGTGGAACACACAATAACCTGCGTCTCCGCCCAAATGAACATCCTGTCGATTACCTGACTGGGAACGGGTCCCACCCATCCCTTCCATTGGAGGTCACATGTTTTGACCTCCAATGGAAGGAATGGACCTCCAATCGTCTCTTGATGTGAAGAGTCTAAACATCAAGAGACGAAACAGGTGCCCCCCAATGGAAGGGATGGGTGGGGCCCGTTCCCAGTCAGGTAATCAACAGGATGTTCATTTGGGCGGAGACGCAGGTTGTTGTGTGTTCCACATGAGATTGTGGAACCCAGCAGTATATAGTTATTAAGGTTAAGAAATAGCATCACGATGGATTTTGTTACAGTTGCAAGCTTTCTTGTTAGTAACGGATGACATCATGGATGGATCCGAACTACGCAGAGGAGTACCGTGTTGGTACCGTCAATCTGAAGTGGGTTTAAGCGCCTTTAATGATGGTATCATGATGCAAAATGCCATCTTTGGTTTACTTAAGCAGTAAGTATAACTTTCTGCTATTATATCACATCGGTCAATAAGTCCCCGGGCTCACAAATTAAATACGTTTTTTTTTGCAAATAGCGACTTTAATCATCAATATATTCTCCTTGAACAGCAATACAATCATTTCAACGCTTTTCAAAGATGTGTACGCCTTTTTTATGGAGCGATTTCTCTTTACCTTCAAAATATCCTTCAGTTTCTTCAATTACCTCTTCACTGGAGCGAAACCTGTTTCCAGGAAGCATTTGTTTGAGATTCGAGGACAGAAAATAGTCGCTGAGGACCAGATCTGGAGAATATTGTGAATGAGGAAGCAATTAGAAGCGCAATTCATGCGCAATTCATTGTGACCCGGTGAATTGCCTCGGTGAAACAGCACTTTTTTGGTCATTTGGAGCCGTTTTTTGCGATCTAGCCCTTCAATCGTACCAATAGCGCTATTGGTAGTTTTACCTTTCTCGAGATAATCGATGAACAATATCGCATGCGCATTCCAAAATACAGTGCCTTGCCTGCCGATGGTTGTGTTTTTGCTCACTTTTGGACGACTTTCACTGGCTGCTATCCACTAAGCTGACTGCCGATTTGACTCCTGAGTGTAGTGATGGATCCACGTTTCATCCATGATCACATACAGCATGAAAAAATCAAATGGTTGGCAATTTGGTTTAAGTTCTTGGATTAACTGACTTTATGAAGAAAATTTCATGTAGTGCCATAAAAAGCCCAAGTTCTTGAGAACGGCGTGTGATTGATTGTTTTTGATTTTCATCTACACTTTAACTCACAGCATCAATGTTTTCAGCAATACGTTTAAGTTTTTCACGAATTTGATTCGTAGAATCAGATTGATTCGATTTCTTAAATTAAATTACGAATAGTAAGCTCTGTAAGTCGATTATATTGACCATAAAAAAGGCGCGAAACGTAGCCTGAATAGAATAATTTTTTGTAATAAATTTGAACTGACCCCCCACTTTGGGGGTTCGTCTCAACCTCCAACTTCTACACGCTATCGAATCTTGTATCTTTCCAGGGTGAATCTACACAATGTACTGAACACTGAACCTTTTTATTTCAAGCAGTGTTCCGAGACCCTTTATTTTTCATCATTTATAATTAAATCATTTACAGGCACTTTAGTCATCATCCTGCTTATGTTCCAATTATGGAACTGTTTCACGACACAACTCTGAAGACATCATTTGGTCAAAGTTTGGATAACATGTGTCTCGATGCCAATGGAAAACCCAAATTGGATATGTTTACTATGAATAGGTACGTATTTTGGACCCCACGTTTAAAGATTTGAATTAATTCTAAATTTAAAATAAGATTCAAAAGAAAATCTATTTTTTTCAATCTTCTCAAAATTAGTAGAAAAGTAGATTCATTCCAATTTACCTTTCACATCATTCAATGAAACAGTACATGTAAATAGTAATGCAAACGATAATCCTAAACAGTGTGAACTGTCATCAAGAGAACAAAGACGTTAGAGACGACAAAATGTTGAGATGTTAATTAAAATAAACGGCGAAACTAATCCAAATAACGTTGGAAAAGAAATCAAGGACAGTTTGGCCAAAAGCAATATACATGAGAATGTGAAAACAATTAAGAAGTTAGACAGTGGAGGATTAGTATCGAAATGCTACAACAATGAGCAACAGCGAAACTGAAAAAATATATGAAATAAAAACAATATTTTTCACCTGAGTTAAAAAAAAAGTACTGACCCAATAAACTTGAAGAGATTTACCACTAAACACCCAATCACGTTTTTTTGAACGTCTGGACGCACGTTTCGCTAACCATGTTAGCATCATCAGGATATGATTTAATCTTCTCCTGATGATGCTAACATGGTTAGCGAAACGTGCGTCGAGAAGTTCAAAAAAAGTGATTTGGTGTTTGGTAGCAAATCTCTTCAAGTTTAGTGTTTCACACCAAAGGTTCCAATAGAAGAATTGATCTACTGACCCAATGATAATGATATCGGGTATTGTCAAAGGCTACGAGCCAACTGATTTAATATTGAACAAAACCCAGAAATAAAAAGCAACTTTGGTAAGAATGTTTCTAAACGTATAAAGATTTGTTACCAAGAAAGCATATAGAAACATAAAAAAAATAATTGAATATTTCAGGTTACACTGAACATTTCCTAAAACATAAACATATTTGTCTCGACCTGATAAGTTCACGTGACTCGAGATGTCCTGCTTATCAGTTACAAACAAACAAATACAAAACAAACATTAATTACAATATGGATGAGAATGGACAAAGTAGAAATTTAATATAAAACAGTTAAAGAGTTCAATAAAGTACTACTACAGTAGTGTTTGAAAATGTAAAATCGTTTTACGAAACTATAGTCACACAAAATTTTAAAAATTAAAGTGATAGATAAAGTATAAAATTGTTTCTCTTTTATTTTTTTTTATCTTTTATTTTACGTCCTCAAACACTACTGTAGTAATGTTTGAGAATGTAAAATCATTTTACGAAACTATAGTCACACAAAATTTTAAAAATAAAAGTAATGGATAACAAAATATAAAATTGTTTCTCTTTTATTTTTAAAATTTTGTGTGATTATTATTTCGTAAAACGATTTTACATTCTCAAACACTACTACATCAGTGTTTGAGAATGTAAAATGGTTTTACGAAACTATAGTCACACAAAATTTTAAAAATAAAAGTAATAGATAACAAAGTATAAAATTGTTTCCCTTTTACTTCTTTTTTATCTTTTATTTTACATTCTCAAACACTACTGTATCAGTGTTTGAGAATGTAAAATCATTTTACGAAACTATAGTCACACAAAATTTTAAAAATAAAAGTAATGGATAACAAAATATAAAATTGTTTCTCTTTTATTTTTAAAATTTTGTGTGACTATAGTTTCGTAAAATGATTTTACATTCTCAAACACTACTACAGTAACTCACTAACGAAATAACATTCTCAAACACTATTACAGTAGTGTTTGAGAATGTAAAATCATTTTACGAAACTATAGTCACACAACATTTTAAAAACAAAACTAATAGATAACAAAGTATAAAATTGTTTCTCTTTTATTTTTAAAATTTTGTGTGACTATAGTTTCGTAAAATGATTTTACATTCTCAAACACTACTGTAATAGTGTTTGAGAATGTTATTTCGTTAGTGAGTTACTGTAGTAGTGTTTGAGAATGTAAAATCATTTTACGAAACTATAGTCACACAAAATTTTAAAAATAAAAGTAATGGATAACAAAATATAAAATTGTTTCTCTTTTATTTTTAAAATTTTGTGTGATTATAGTTTCGTAAAACGATTTTACATTCTCAAACACTACTACATCAGTGTTTGAGAATGTAAAATCATTTTACGAAACTATAGTCACACAAAATTTTAAAAATAAAAGTAATGGATAACAAAATATAAAATTGTTTCTCTTTTATTTTTAAAATTTTGTGTGATTATAGTTTCGTAAAACGATTTTACATTCTCAAACACTACTACATCAGTGTTTGAGAATGTAAAATGGTTTTACGAAACTATAGTCACACAAAATTTTAAAAATAAAAGTAATAGATAACAAAGTATAAAATTGTTTCCCTTTTACTTCTTTTTTATCTTTTATTTTACATTCTCAAACACTACTGTATCACTGTTTGAGAATGTAAAATCATTTTACGAAACTATAGTCACACAAAATTTTAAAAATAAAAGTAATAGATCACAAAGTATAAAATTGTTTCTCTTTTATTTTTAAAATTTTGTGTGACTATAGTTTCGTAAAATGATTTTACATTCTCAAACACTACTACAGTAACTCACTAACGAAATAACATTCTCAAACACTATTACAGTAGTGTTTGAGAATGTAAAATCATTTTACGAAACTATAGTCACACAAAATTGTAAAAATAAAAGAAAAACAATTTTATACTTTGTGATCTATTACTTTTATTTTTAAAATTTTGTGTGACTATAGTTTCGTAAAATGATTTTACATTCTCAAACACTACTGTAATAGTGTTTGAGAATGTTATTTCGTTAGTGAGTTACTGTAGTAGTGTTTGAGAATGTAAATTCGTTAGTAAGTTACCATAGTAGTGTTTGAGAATGTAAAATCGTTTTACGAAACTATAGTCACACAAAATTTTAAAAACAAAACTAATAGATAACAAAGTATAAAAATGTTTCTCTTTTACTTTTAAAATTTTGTGTGACTATAGTTTCGTAAAACGATTTTACATTCTCAAACACTACTGTAGTAGTGTCGTACTAACAAACACTACTGTAGTAGTGTTTGAGAATGTAAAATCGTTTTACGAAACTATAGTCACACAACATTTTAAAAACAAAACTAATAGATAACAAAGTATAAAATTGTTTCTCTTTTATCTTTAAAATTTTGTGTGACTAGAGTTTCGTAAAACGATTTTACATTCTCAAACATTACTACAGTAACTCACTATCGAATTTACATTCTCAAACATTACTACAGTAACTCACTAACGAATTTACGTTGTACTGTTTGAGAGTAGTGTTACATTCAGTAGTAGTGTTTTACAAAGCTATAGTCACACAAAATTTTAAAAATAAAAGTAATAGATAACAAAGTATAAAGTTGGTTTATTCCTTTTTAAAAAATAAACTATCACAAAGTAACGGACAAATCAGTCAATAATTTGAAAGGCATTTATTATTATTATAATTGCTGTGATGTTATATAGTTCGTTAAGTCTTAAATCATCCGATATTTCTTTATTTTTCAGATATACATCAATAGTGAAGTATAAGACAGCTTACTACACCTTCCAGATGCCTGTAGCTCTCGCTATGTATTTAGCAAACATGTTTGACGAGGAACAACACCGACAGGCCAAAACAATTTTATTGGAAATAGGTCAATTTTTCCAAATCCAGGTAAACAGCTTGAAAGTATCAATGACATCATCATCTTTTTGATATATCATCATATATCATATCATCATATATTTCAGCTTATGTATTATCTTATTACCTTTAAAATCCTATTTTCATCAATAGTTTAAACAGATGGTTTGAAACATCCATTCGTATAAATGAAAGTGTTTAAAATAATGATTAAATTTGAAAATTAAATTCTAAAATTTTTCCAGCTGTATCAGTGATTTGCGCTGTTTCGTCAGACTTTGCTACTGTTTGCTTTAACAGTCAATTATTTGTACATTAAACTATTTTGGCCTGTAAACAAAACGTCATAAATGCAACAAATGTTAACCGTCAACCGTGGTGGTAAAGTAGGTTTCGTTAGGTCCAAGAATGTTCAAACTTTGAAACGATGCTGTTCGTCAATAGATCGCGTGACTGGTTCGCGATCGCGTGTAGGTGTTTCGAAAAAGTCGTTTTACGGAGAAGTTTAATAACCTTTCATTGGAAGACACGTCTGCTGAAAGTTATCGATTGTTGGTTGAAGCTTATGACGAACATGCTCTAACCCAACAAACTTGTGAACGATGGTTTAAACGCTTTAAAAGTGATGATTTCGATTTAAAAGACAAGGAGCGTGCTGGATAGCCGACAAAGTTCGAAGATGCAGATCGACAAGCATTATTGGACGAAGACTCAATTCATACGTTGAAACTAACCGAGCGTCTACACGCATTGGGAAAGATCCAGAAGGAAGGAAAATGGGTTCTATATGAATTAAAGGAAGGACATATTGAAAGGCAAAAAAAACCACTTGTGAAATTGGAAGCTTGCCAGAAAATAGATCTATTTTAAGAACCCAAAGCGCAAAAAATCATGGCTAGATCCAAACCAGTCTTCAATATCACAACCAGTGCGGAAAGAAGGTTTTGCTGTGTATTTGGTGGGATAGTAGGGGAACTGTGTATTATCACGAACAACCCCAATCTACTAAAATGATTACTGGTTATCGATAACGACAACAGTTCATAAAATTGAACCGAGCAATCAAGAAAAAATGACTAAAATTCGCCCAAAGACACGATAAAGTAAGTTTTCAACATGATAGTGGTCGGTCTCATGTTGCTAAAGGTGTAAAAAAACTATTTGGAAATTGTTAAATGAGACGTCTACCCCACCGGCCGTATTCACTGGACTTAGCCCCTTCGGACTACCGAAGTACAACTACCTTTTCAAGACAACATTTACATTCTTGCGAAGAAGTGAAAATTTGGATCGATTAATGGTTGGCCTCAAAAAAAAAGCAAAAGTTCTTTTGGTTAGGTCAAAAAACCAAAAGTTCTTTTGGTTGTTTGATGAGGATGGTCAATACTTTGATTATTAAGTTGTGGGTATAGGATTAGTATCCCACTCCAGCGAAATAATTACTGCTATGAAACCTGGTGCGAAATATGGATAAAGTAATGAGACTGATTTTTATTATTATTATTCACGTATGGGCCCTGGTGGACCACGCGAAGTACAGTTAGAGGCGTTTGTTGTTGTTAGCCTTCCTTTGCGCCCATACTAATTTCATTCTTTCGCTATGAGCTTTTTTTCAGTCTTTCAGTCTTCCTACATTTTTCTCTTTGGCCAACCTTCCAAACGTTAGGGCTGTTTTAATAGTTTTTTGTTTTAATTCTTGCCAGTTCTGTGCTAGTTGTTTATCAAGAGACTGATTTTTGATAATTATTTTGTTCAACTGGGATTAAAACCGATTGTACTTCCGATCACGGGCGTAGCAAAGGGGGGAATTTTGGGGGTTCACCCCCCCCCCCCCCCCGAAATAAGCCAAATATTACCTAATATTATACCGAAAAATACGAGGAGTGAAGAGAGTTAAATTGTTACATTTGAATTGAATATATATCCGAACTAGTGGACGTTGCGCACAGTAACGCCATCTCTTGTCGAGTAGTCCAACTATTTTGTATCGTATGGAAACTTTGCGTTGTTTCTCGATTATTCGCCACGCCCCTCGGTCGGAATGAGCGGAGCTTGGTGGAAGTTTGTGGTAGTTTCTGGATGGCTACTTCTGGGCTGCTATATAAGCGGTGCGTGACCGCGCTTACGGCAGTATTGTTCCATGCGAACTCGAAGCGAATATAAGTGAAAAGTGGTGAACGAATAATGAAGAGAAGTAAGTGTACCGTGTAAGTGAGTAATTTTAGTGCAGTGTTATTCGGTGACCTTGTTAAGGATAGATACGTGAATCATTATTACTGTCGAAAAATGGAGGAAAAAAAAAGGAAGAGTGATAAACTTAAAGGTATGGACTACTGGAAAAAGTGGTGTAGTCAAGGGGTTTCTAATAAAGAAACAACTTTGGATTTAGCTATCAAAGCTTCAGCTACTTTGCATGCTGATAAGAAGACTGTGATGACAAGCGGGCCCTCGACCTCGACCTCAATCAGAATACCGAATGTCGAAAGAGATGCCATATCGATGGTGCCCTGTCCGATACCTTCAACTGCCGAATCTACATCTAGTCTGCAACAGGCCAGCTTGCCTGTTACTTCATCTTTTACAACTGTAGTTAAGTTGGATGTTGGTTTTTACGCGAATCAAGAAAAAATCTTGGATGAATATTTTAAAGTCCAAATTTTAAAAACGCCATGGAACCCACCCAGAGATTATAAGTTTTCTATTTCCACAAAACGAAATTTGCGCTTTCAATTGAAATGGTTGGAGAGATTCCCCTGGTTGTCATATTCGGAATATAAAAGTGGAGCATACTGCAGAGTTTGCGTGGTAATGGAACGTTCGCTTGATGAAGGTAAAGGCGGTCATCAAAGGATCGGCCAGTTGGTAACCGAACCTTTTTGTAAGTGGAAAAATGCCCTAGAAATATTTGAAGCTCATGCGAAATCGGGATACCACAAGCGGAATTAAAAACTGGCAGATAACTTTCTAAAAGTAATGTCTTCGCAGGCTTTTTCGGTCACTGAACAGCTGTCTTCTGAAAGAAAGAGACAACAAGAGGAGAATCGAAAGAAACTAATCCCTATCGTAAAAACAATAATTTTTTGCGGCAAACAAGGCATCTCCTTGAGAGATAAAATCGATTCGGGGCGCATACAAATTACACCAGAATCACCAGAACCTGAACAACCACTACAGAATGATGGTAATTTTAGAGCCCTGTTACGGTTTGCGGCTGAGTCTGGAGATAAAGATCTGGCTGAGCATTTGAATACTTCACAAAAAAATGCCCTGTACACAAGCCCTCAGATCCAAAACGAAATAATTGGCATTTGTGGTGAATTAATTCAACATAAAATAATTGAAGAAATAAAGAAAGCCAAACTATTTGCCATTCTGGCTGATGAAACCACCGACATCGGACGTGTAGAACAAGTCTCGTTATGTCTTCGATATGTTGATTTTACAGATAATAAACACCATATACTTAAAGAGATGTTCCTTCAGTACATTCCAACGGTCGATGTTTCAGGATCCCGTCTCTCAAATCTTATTATTACATCTCTGAAAAAGCATGGACTTGAATGCATGGCTGCAGCTATCAGTGGGTATTTGCACGGTACCCAAGCTTATGTTCGCCAAGAATGTCCTCTTGCTCTTTATGTACACTGTAGTGCACACTCTCTCAACCTTGCTATTGCATTGGGATTGTGCAGTCTGTTGGTTCCTACTTTCGACATTCTGCTCAACGCACTGCTTTGTTGAAAGAAAAAATTCAAGAGCTACTACCCGTCGGTAACCAAAAAAGCTTGCTCTCAATGTGTGAAATACGGTGGGTCCACAAACATGAAGCTATTATAAGATTCAGGGAAATTTATTCAGCGATTGTGAATGCTCTCGAAGAACTCCAATTTAATCACAATAAGGAAACATCGCAACAAGCCGCCCAACTGCTAAGTACGCTTCGATCTTCGGATTTTGTGATGTGTTTAGTGATTCTTAAAAGTGGAAAAGTAGTTAGTAGTTTAGTGATTCTTAAAGAAAAAGTTATGAGCTTTACATTGTCGCTATCAAAACAATTACAGACAATTGACATCGATCTTATCACGGCATTCAAACATATAGATGATGTTATTGATGTCTTACAACTCCTGAGAAACAACACTGACGTCGAATATCTTCATCTCTATGAAAACGCAAAGGTTTTACTGGAAGAAAATGGTGGTATACTGCGAATGCCACGCGTCGTCGGAAGACAATTAAATAGACCGAACATTCCTGCATTGGATGTATGCACGTATTACAAAATTAATTTGTTCATTCCATTTCCTGATCATACAATTCAACAATTGGTTGAAAGGTTTACCAAACATCGTAAAGTAGTATCAGCATTATCTGGTGTGCTACCTTCAAATTTTACTGCCAGTTCTGAAATTGACGAAGTAATTTCCATGTACTCGTCACTGCTTCCCGAAAGCAACATATCAGTGGTTATAGCAGAACTTAAAGTATGGGAAACAGTGATGACAAGTATCTCGCCTACCCCGAAATCTAGTTTGGAATGCCTAGATATGTGCGATAAAAACCTTTATCCTAATATTTACACATTACTACAAATCTTGGCTTCCATTCCTGTACCCACTGCTACCCCAGAAAGGTCTTTCTCGAGCCTAAGGAGACTGAAAAACTATTTACGAAACACTACAAGTGAAAACAGACTTAATGGTTTGGCTCTCATGAACATTCACTATGGAACAGAAATTCATACAGATGAAGTAGTGGATATATTTAAAAGAAAAAGCCGAACATTTCTTCTTTAATGGTTTTTGATTTAGCGCAGAGGAACGAAATTAATTTAACCATTTCATTTAAAGTTAAGAACTTTATAAATATGTCGTAATTTTTCCGATGAATATATAGATATTAAATTTCATGTAAGTATATTTTTGTTGTTTTATTTAGTTTAAACTAACCCCCCCCCCCCCCCCAAACTAAATCCTGGCTACGCCCGTGCTTCCGATACAGTAAAATATTTTAAAGAATATATACGAAAGTAGGGTGAAAAGTTCGATTGAAAAGAGTTTGCGGAATTATTATGAACCTCCAAGTGACTTTAGAGACTTTAAAAAACTCGTGCCGAAGACGCCTCAGATTTTTTTTGCTCTCCTCTCCAAAGGGGAATACCAACATCGTTACCAGATGGAACGCTAGTCTCATTATTTTATTTACACATCTAGTTATCCTTGTAACTATCCAGACAAGCCTATTGTTATACGGTTTTTTAAAACTATGTTTTTTTTTTCAATTTTGATATTAAATTGGTGTTTTTCATTAGCACATTGTTTTCGTATTTGTATTGTAACAAAACAAATAGTCTATAAATAGCGCGTTTCAAAATATATTTAACAAACATATTTATAAGTGTGCAGTAATGAGACTTATTTTGCAAATTAAATATTCGCAAACGGATCAGACCACACGCGAATTTTTATATTCCTGCCATTTCTATAGCAACTGTTAATACATATACAAATAACAAAAGTTTGGAAAAAATAAATTATGCCACCTCTGATAATAGAAATGTTTACATTTTTATTTCAAACATATTTGTCTTTAACTAATTCCTGTATTTTTCTATAAACACAAAAGAAGATAAAAAAAGTAACTGTGAGTTTTAAAATTTTTTTATATAAATATACTTGAAAAATATAAAAAATGATGGGATGAGAAATATAACATTCACAGTATGTCGAAAAAATAACGAAACTTTAAAAATAAAAAAGAATTATTCTGCGAAAATTACAGGTATGGTAACATTGATGGAAATAGATGTATATGAAGTATTTTGTAGTCATATATCTGAAAATGATAAGCTAATTAATGTAAAACGTACAGTTTTTTTTTGTTGGGGAGGATCTGTGGTGGGGAAAACACTGGGACGACATATTTTTACAATCTAATATTTGTTCTAGTCTAATATCAAAAAAAATATTACAACAGATACAGCGACAAAAACTTTTCCTCTTTTCCCTTGTGTTCTGTAGCACTATCTCTTTTTAAAAGCCAGCAGTAGTCACTCAACATAGATGGATTCCAGGGTCCTTGGTATCTTGCTTCCATCGTTCTGATGAGAGAGAGAGAGAGAATTTTCAAGTTTAGGTCGCATCGATATCAAGATCATTTAGCGACCAGGAACTTTAACTTATGAATATGGAGCTCACTTAAAAGACAGACATTGAATGGATTAATAAATATCACAGGTTATTAGTATCACAGATCGGTTCTATCACAGGTGGCTTCTATCACAGATGGGTTTCGTCGCAGGATAAGCTATCACAGATGTGTTGATAAGTTTGATTTTGCTGCAAATAACTCACACTAGAATGAAATGTCGCTAGCAGTGACTAGATTTTAGTGAGATAGTTAATTTCTTTCAGATAAGCTAAGGTGTTAAATATGTTGTCTGAGCAAAGGTTTCGAGAAAGGTCCTGATTGAGGTCAAAAAAGGATCTGAGAGGGTATAATGCCGTGCATTCGGTAAGAATGTGCTTGACGGATAGGGGATCGTTGCAAAATTCGCAGAGCGGGGGACCTTCTCGTTTTAGTAGATATTCATGTGTAAATCTGCAGTGACCAATCATGAGTCTCATCCATTTTACTGTAATTTTCCTACTTACCAGATGTTCTGGTGGAGGTTGGGAGAATAATGGTTTAATATATCTCAGCTTATTGACTTTCTGTGGATCATCCCAGTAGGATTGCATTAAAGATTGCGAGAAGGATTTCACCGATGAGAGATGGTCTTTTGGATAGAAGCAGCGCATATAAGGTTGACCATGCTGAATGGAGTATTTTGCAAGTAAATCTGCTTCCTCATTACCTTTGATGGCCTTGTGACCGGGACACCAAACGAAGAGAAGAGAAGAATCATGTGCTATAATATCTTCTATAAGATCCATAATTAGCACTATAACTGGATGGGAAATGATGCGATTTTGGATCATGGATAGTGCATTCTTAGAATCTGAGAATATGATCCAGCAATTTGCGGGATTTAACTTGATATAGCTGAGGGATCTTTCAATGGCCACTAGCTCAGCGGTTAGTACACTTGTTATGGCGGGCAACTTAAAGCCTGAGGAGGATCTGTCATGAACAAAGCCACAACCGACTCCATGGTCTGACTTAGATCCATCTGTATAAATTGTTTGGCATGGAGATTTGGACTGGATAATGTTGTTTATACTGGATTTGTAGACAGAAGAGCACGTAGATTCTTTATCATATTTTAGTAAGGAAAAATCAACCTGGATGGGATGTAATAACCACGGAGGAGTAGAAGTAGTGCTAATTGGGAGAGGAACTTGCAATTGGGTGTTGGACTCTTCAGATAGTTGCTGGAAGATGCGTCTGAGGTCTAGGGTTAGGTTATGAGTGGAGGCTATTGGGGGTATTGGGGGAGGATGGAAGAATGACTGATGTCCAGGAATGAATGGTCTCTGCCAGAGATCCGTAGCATACTTTAAGAGTAGATACTTCCTCCTGATGGATAGGGGCTCTAAACTCATAATGCTATGTAAACTGGGAGTTGGGCTGGTGATAAAAGCTCCAGTTATAAGTCTTAGTGATGTATTCTGGATGACATCCAGTGAGCGCAGATAAGATTTGGGAGCCGTAGCAAAAATTATGCTGCCGTAGTCCAGTTTGGATCTTATAATTGCTTTATATAATTTAAGAAGGCAGAGATGATCCGAACCCCAGTTGTGGTTTGAAAGCATCTTTAATATTCCCAAGTCGCGAGTACATTTAGCCTTCAGAGATTGGATGTGATCTTTCCATGATAGTCTGTAATCGAAGGTGAGTCCGAGAAACTTGTGAGACGAAACTGTTGGTAAAGTCTTGTTTTGAAGAGTTATTGAATGCAGACGGGAACATTTTTGTCTTCTGCAAAAATGCACAATAGCGGATTTTGTGGACGACAAAGAGAGACCTGTGGCTTTGGTCCATTTTTCCAGTGAGTTCAAGTTAGATTGGAGGATTCTTTCGCAGACTCTTGGATTGGGAGACTGGTAATATAGTAGGATGTCATCTGCGTATAATCTGTGAGTGATCGTAGGGCTAAGGTATCTTTGAATGTTGTTCATGGCTATATTAAAAAGGGTAGGGCTCAGCACTGAACCCTGAGGGACTCCATTTAGTAAGGGGAGTGGATCAGATAGATGACCATCAATCCTGACATTAAAAAGTCTATCAGAGAGGAAGTTTGATATGAATTTAGGTAACCGGCCTCTGAGGCCCCACTGATGTAAAGTGTTCAGGATGGTGGGCCGCCATACCATATCAAAAGCATTGGAAATGTCTAAGAAAGCAGCAACTAAATGGTTTTTCCTTTGGAATGAAGTACAAACATCATTATGGAAGCCCGTGAGATGATCAATGGTAGATCTCGATTGCCTGAATCCCAGATCTAATAGATTGTGAGATTCAATGTACCAGGCAAGGCGAGTATTTACCATTCTTTCAAAGATCTTGCCCAGATGGTCAGTCAGCGAGATTGGACGGTAACTACCAGGTGAGGAACGAGGTTTGCCATGTTTATGTATTGGAATCATGATAGATTTCTTCCAGGCAGATGGGTACGTGCCTGTTCTCCAGTAGCCGTTATAAAGATCCAACAAATTGTCTAGAGCCGCTTGAGGGAGATTGCGGATCATGGGAATTAGGATTAAGTCAGGCCCCGGGGCACTATTTCTGCTTCTAGAGAGAGAATTTAAGAGTTCATCAAAGCTAAAAGGGAGGTTGTAGTGCTGGAGGGGAGAATCGTCAACGTCGAAGTTTACTGATTGGGAAGATCTCTGATTTAGCTGGGAAGTGCTAAGGTTATTGTCGCCAGATACATTGGAGAAAAAATTCGCGAAACAGTTCGCAATATCAACCCTATTGGAGATCCATTGATCATCACTAATTAGGCCCTGTATTGACTGAAGAGGACTACCTCGAAACCTTTTGATTTTTTGCCAAAATTCCCCACTGCTGAGAGACGAATTTATAGATTTGATGTATTCAGCCCAGGAAGATCGCTTTGCGTTTAAAATCGTCCTACGAGCTTTTGCTCGGCATCTTTTGAAGATGATAATATTTTCCAAAGTAGGACAGTGTTTGAAGCGATTCAGTGCCGATTTTCTTTCCCTGATCACCATTCTACAGTCATCGTTCCACCAGGGGACTGGGGGTTTGTGGTGTTGGATATTACAGTGAGGAATGCTGGAATCTGCTGCAGCAATGATTGAATGGACATAGGTATCAAGGGCTGAGTCCTCATCGGCAAACGTTAAGTTTGGAAGGATGTACGAGTCTCGAAATTTGGTCCAATCTGCTTTGGATAGATTAAAAGTTTTTCTAGGCAATTTAGGTTGATGCCAGCCTATAGAGGAGATTCTGATTGGGAAGTGATCACTTCCGTGTAGATCTTCCATGATATCCCACTGTAGGGTAGTGAAAAGGTCTGGAGAACAGAGGGAAAGGTCTAAGGATGAAAAGGTTAAAGAAGCTAGGCATGCATGGGTATGGACTGGAGGATTTAGGAGGGAAATGTTGTTTGAGATTAGGAAGTCCTGAAGGATTAATCCTCTGCTATCTGTTCTAGAGGAACCCCACATTACATTATGGGAGTTAAAGTCTCCGCACATTATGAAGGGGGGAGGGAGTTTTGAAAGGATATTGTTGAGATCCTGTAGAGAAAATGGCGTGGAAGGAGGGATATAAACGTTGCAGATGGATACTTTCTTGACAAAGTGAGTGGAAATTGCTATGACTTCTACACCGGAATCAATTTGGATAGTGGAATAGTCTAGGGACTCGTGTACCAGAATAGCTACACCTCCTGAAGATCGCAGGGCTTGTTCCCTGTCTTTTCTTATAATGTTATAGTTCTTAAAACTAGGGCAGGAAGAATCGTTAAAATTTGTTTCTTGTAAAAGAATAATGGCAGGCTTATAACTTGAGGCGATTAACTTCAATTCTTCGAACTTTTTGTTGAAGCCATTAATATTCCATTGAATTATGGTTGGATTGAATGTGAATTTTAGGAGGTTAGATAAGCCTGGTGACACCTATAAAAGGAGTAAGTACTACCTTCTAATGTTAGGTCGTCGAGAAGTTGGTTTGCTCTCTTTTGACTTTGGTTTTGACGAGCAGTCTAGATCCATGTCCTCAGTGGAAGAGGATTTGTTAGAGGACTGGGATAGAGATCTCGGGTTTTTGTGAGCTGTTTTATTTGAGGGTATTTTTGGATGATGGGTGGGAAGGGAATTTGAGGGAGTTTGTGTAGTGGAGAGAGAAAGGGAAGAAGGAGGAGGAGGGAGGGTGGGCTTGGGGACGACGAGTGGGGGAGCTTTGGATGCAGTAGGAGGAGTGGGCGAGGGGAGATTGACAGGGAGGGAGGATGGAGGAATAGAGGGGGAGGAAGGAGGAAGGGGGTCACGAGGTGTAGTGAGTGGCGCCTTATCAAGTGCTTTAGAAGGGCACTGGTTAATGTTGATTTCACATTGCGTAGCAGTAGACACCATGGTTTTACTACGACTTACGACAGTTGCAAAACTGGAGGTACTGGAGGGGAAGGTGCTTTTGACCTTAGCCTTCGCGACAAAATAAGGGATTTTTTCCGATACTTTTATTCTCTGGATTTGGTATTCTTCTTTGAATACGATGCAACCTCTGTACCTAGGGGAATGATCGCCATTACAGTTGGGGCAAATTGGGGCAAGTGAGCACTGAGAACCATCATGTACGGCACCGCCACAGGAAGGGCATACTGGGGAAAATGAACAATCCGATGATATGTGACCGAATCTTTGGCACTGGAAACATCTCATAGGGTTAGGAACGTACTGTCTGACTCTTAATGATAGGTAGCCAGCCTTAATTCTGTCAGGTAAAGCAGGTTTTCTAAATGTTAATATTAAACTGCTGGTTGGAGAGATTGTACCTTCTTTTTTTGTGGTGATTCTTTTGACAGCCTCAACTCCATGCTGCTTCAAATTTTCCAGAATTTCCGACTCTTCGCAATTTAGGAGGTCAGTACTCGAGATTACTCCTTTACAATAATTCAAGGATTTGTGCGGCTCAACCACAACATCAAATGTGTGCACTTTTTTGAGATCCAGTATACTCTTGGCCTGTTTAGCATTTGAAACAACTGCTAGTAACGTACCGTCTCTTAGTTTTTTAATAGATTCTATGTCACCTACATTTCCCAAAATGACTTTATGAATGATAAATGGTGAAACATTTTTTAGCGATCCTTCGCAGCTTTTAATTATAAAGTATTTGTCAAAATCAGAACATTTATTATTATTCTCTACTGGAGACGCAATCCGGGGTCTTTTCGACCCTGATAATAGGGGGTAAGATGAATTGTTAAAGGACATATAGTTCCCACGAGATTGGAAGAAAGGAGGTCGACTGCAACAGTGCTCCTTATTGCAGAAACCCTAAATACTCCAAAGGGACGGGAGGTACTTTGGAGGCCCCGTTCACAACAGCTGATACCCTCAGCTGCCATTCAGCCCTCACCACGGGTCGCGCTACAGTTTGGCTTAAGGGGAAATCAAACGATCAGGGACATTTACAGGACAATCACAACATGACTAGGGTACCTCGGGGACGTCAAACCCGTATTCAGAGGAAGAACCAGGACTTCCACTCTGAACCCCTGAGGGGCATCGTTCTGATGACCTGGTGAAAACTCTTTTCTTGTTCGTCGCTAACTGCACCAAAATTTTCCGAAAAAAATCCAAATTGGAGTGTAAAATACATTTTTAAGGACATGCCACAAGGCTTTCAAGTGTTCATCTATGAGGTTTTTATGGTTTTCATCTTGTTGCCCAGAAATCCTTTCACTACAATTAGAAAACACTTTCAAGTTGCCAAATCCTTTTCATTTAATTTTTCTTGAAAACGAAAATCACCATAGAAGGTGATTATTTGAGGTTTAATAAATATGCCTTCGTTTAGTTTTGCATAACTTAATTGACATCCCGTTACTTGAAACCATTTTTTACTTTGTCCATGACTTTGATAAAGTTTTTCATTAGTCCAAGCGTAATACGGTGAGCCCGTTTTTGCTGTTTTGAAATCCCTTCTGGTTTAGTGATACAACAGTAGCAATCACTTACATGGTCAGTAGGGTCTCTCCTCATCATAGGAGCAACAAACGGCATAGAATTTTTCTTGCGATACACTAAATTTACGTGATAACTAACTCAACAAATACGAGGAGCCCAACTTTTATTTTGATCAATAAAAAATCAAGATTAATATCTAAATTTCCACTATATTTAAAACTTGTACGTGACAATTGTTTCGACACACAGTGTCTTTTTCAAATACACACTAAATTAAACTAACAGTAAGAAAAGCAGTTACTACCTAAACTAATCTAATAAAACCATAAATGGTGATAGTGGGAGTCCCGTGTCTCAATGTCTAGAGTAATATAAGTTTGACAAGGGTGAACCATTCAAGTCTACCTGATCGTTAAGTAAAATACCCAAATTTTTCTTTTATTAATTTCTAGGCTCTCTAAAAGATTTAGTTTTTTAGATTTATTTTCGTTATGCAACATTTTGAAATTATCGTTGAAAGTGTGATTTTCTAACATGAAGTGATTGGCATAATGAGAATTATTCTGTTCTTTAATATAACTTCTTTTCTGTTCATTAAGTCTGGTGGAAAAGGATCTTCCTGTTTGTCCAACATAGACTTTTGGACAAGAACCGCACTTAATTAAAAAATTATCGAAGCTTCAACAAGCATTTTAGCCTTATATTATTTTAAACTGGAGTTAAAAACTAAGATCTGCACCCAAAATATTTGGTTTTTAAACAAGTGTTATCAATCAGATGTTTTCACCAAATACATGTGTCTGAAAACTAATAACAGAACAGAGTCAGCAAGGAAAAGACAACAGCAAGGTTTGAAGAAATGGCTACTTGAAGGTAGATAAATTCAATATAATAAAAGGGATATACATATATATATATATATATATATATATATATATATATATATATATATATATATATATATATATATATATATATATATATATATATATATATATATTATATATATATATATATATATATATATATATATATATATATATATATATATATATATATATATATATATATATATATATATATATATATTAATTATATATATATATATATATATATATATATATATATATATATATATATATATATATATATATATATAACTCTACATACTATATATTACTCTACATTACTATATATATAATTCTACAAAAAAGGCATCGGAATGTTAGATAAGCGTTCCTAAAAGTTGTTTTAGTAGTCATCCTACGAACTTATTGAGTGATGTGTTAGTTTTAGTTTGTAGAAAAACGTACAAAAGGAAATTAAATTTACTGATGAAGCTTCCCTCATATCAGTAAAAAATATATTTTGTGGAAGTTGACTCGACGATAAAGAATTACTAATTAAACTAATGAATAACTGAACTAAACATATAAATTGTGATAAACTCTTTATAGGATTAAGAAATCTTAAAAATATAAATGTGTTGCACAAAAAATGTTGTCGCCCAAAAAAGTAAATATTTACCTATAATTGATTTATATTCTGGTCAATTATTTTTTTATTCTTTTCCAATATTTTAACTTGTATGTGAAACAAATAAAAAAAAACACTAAAGAAGAATAATAAAACTTAATTGTATTAATCTTTCAATAAGATTTAAAGCAAAATCTTTTGTTGGAGCAACTTTTAAGAACCTTCACTTTCTTCAAAAAGGCACTGTTTCAAAGAATTGTACTTTTTCAAAAAAAGCTTCACTTAATTCAACATTTTAAATCTTCGTTGAATGATCCATAACTATTTTTTATTCCAAATATGGTTATTTGCAGAAAAGTAGTAATATATTTACCTTAACTTCCATTTTTAACTTCCTAGTAAGCCTGTGCAAGCTACTTCAGTCTCTATAGTAGTCAAAGGTCCAAAAATGAAAGAAAAGTTCATCTTTGTATCACAGTTCACAACATTACTAACAAATAATAAAAAATCTAACATCTATATGTTGTAAAGTTACCTTTATACTAATCAGTACGCATATAAAAAAGGGCACAGTTTTTGATGCTGAACAAAAATATTAAGTTGAAATTTAATCAAGATGTTTCGTCATTTATTTATAAAAAATAGCTTTAAAATTATGCTCCTGCCCATGATGCATATTCAAAGTATAAATCATCAACGTACCACACTGAATTTATTCATGGTGAAATGTCAGCGAGTTCCCATAAGTAATATCGTTTTTTGATTTTTGATTATATTTTATCTTAGAATTTAGAATTATTTTATAATCGACATTGTTGTCGCAGTTCCAGAATATTATCTTTTCGATTAATCAATCTTGGACGTGTTTGATTCAAAGCCATTTTTAGTCTATCAAGCTGAGTTTTCCTCCATCGTTTCGATGGTTTTTCCTCTACTTTCTTTTACTTTGTGGTCTCTTACATGCAATCTTCCTCATCATTCTATCTTATCCACGTGGGTCAGTCTTCTCGATTTCAGTGGTGTGCTTATCATTGGCTCTTTAAAAATACAATTTTTCTCCTTCGTTCTTCTCATACACAAGTCATGGACGTTCTATCCTCCTATTATTCTTCTGATTATTCTATGTTTCCTTCAGAACAGTTTTTCTTCTTCTTTCTTATTTAGAATCCATTCCAGTGCCTCCACTATGCTTTTATTGTTTAAAAAATCAAGCCCGCCGGATTCTCCAGACTTTACTCCCTCCGACTATGTCCGGTATGACATATGAAGAAGTAAAAATTTATAGATTCGTGGATGGAAATATGACCAGTGTTTTCAACGCGAAATTTGAATGCTGCTTGAACGATAGGAGAAAGTAGTGGTAAAAAAAACGGCGGGAACAAAGTTGTATACTTTTTATTGAAACATATATATATATATATATATATATATATATATATATATATATATATATATATATATATATATATATATATATATATATATATATATATATATATATATATATATATATATATATATATATATATATATATATATATATATATATATATATATATATATATATATATATATGTATATATGTATATATATATATATATATATATATATATATATATATATATATATATATATATATATATATATATATATATATACATATATATATATATATATATATATATATATATATATATATATATATATATATATATATATATATATATATATATGTATATGTATATACCAGGTGTCCCATTAAGGATGGATCGCGGCCGTATCTGGAAAACTATTTATCCCACAGCTTTGGGGAAAAAAAATTGTACTAAAAACGACCGCAAGAGGGCGTGACGAGCTAAACATTTTTAAAAATCATTTTTTGTGTATTTTCAAGTGTTAACCGAGTAAGAAAAATTCTCAGTTATAAGTAGCAAACTGTCTCCTACAACTTTGTTTTATGACATTTTGTCGTAATTTCACGAATACCGCGGGGGGGGGGGGGGGGGCTGAGTTTTACCTATTGAGATAAAAAGTCGTCTAATGTCCGTTTGCCTTAACCGATTTTCCTCAATTTGGATTCATTTAAAAGGCAATTGCTGGGACAATCAGATAATTTGGAAGATAAATTATTTAGTTTATAAATGAAACTGCAAGGTGGCGTTACATTCAACAATAGCTTTTTTGAAGTTTTGTTCAGTTTTTTCAAATGAAATGGTACAGCTTTTATTACATGGCTAGAAAGGTAATTTAAAGAGGAATCGTCCAGTGAAAACGCGAAATCGATATCTCTGACATGTCAAGAGATATTTCGATTTTTCTGAAAAAAATCAGTTAGTTTTAATTTTTACCGCAGTATTAAGTTAAAAATTCTTCTTAATATTTAGGTCGCAGTCGCAACCGCAACAATTTTATTTAAAAAATAAAATTATCTATTTACTATCAATCATCATAAATGTTCTAATCCTGACCTTGATAATATTTTCTAATTTAATTACATAAGCGGACAAAATGCCTTTCCCCAATTGTTGCATTTTCTCTTTTGTGATGCTTAAATACTACTTGACAGAATATTGAAATCAGTCATTAATAAATATACCTACTCTTTCTTTTAAACTAAATGAATGGATGAATGAAATTATGCGTTTTCGGGTTTCCAAATAAACGCATGCAATCCTTAGGTTCATTACACAAAGAGTGTAAGAAGGGAACCACGGAAACAAACAAAAACAGTCAAATTAACTTAACAGTTTTGAAATGCATTACATTTTCAACATTGCATTTATTGATTATTAATAATTATTATAATAATATCTAACAATGCCTTTTACGAATAACGAGGCCTATGACATGGTGGCGGTGTATTTACAATGTTTTGAAAATGCATGTATTGCAGAGCGGCAATATACAAGTCAATATCCCGAAAAAAAGCATTATTCGAAGATTTTTTCAGAAAAATCGAAATATCTCTTGACATGTCAGAGATATCGATTTCGGGTTTTCACTGGACGATTCCTCTTTAAATCATTTTTCTAGCCATGTAATAAAAGCTGTACCATTCCATTTGAAAAACCGAACAAAAACTATTGTTGATACATTCAACGCCACCTCGCGGTTTCATTTATAAACTAAATAATTTATCTCCCAGATTATCTGATTGTCCCAGCAATTGCCTTTTAAATGAATCCAAATTGAGGAAAATGGGTTTAGGCAAACGGACATTAGACGACTTGTTATCTCAATAGGTAAAACTCCCCCCCACTTCTTTATTCGCGAAGTTACGACAAAATGTCATATAAAACAGAGTTGTAGGAGACAGTTTGCTAATTATAACTGAGAATTTTTCTTACTCGGTTAACACTTGAAAATACACAAAAAAAATATTTTTAAAAATGTTTAGCTCGTCACGCCCTCATGCGGTCGTTTTAGAAGCTTAAAAATATTTTTGGTGAATTTCTCATGATCATTTTTAGTACAATTTTTTTTCCCCAAAGCTGTGGGATAAATAGTTTTCAAAATACGGCCGCGATCTATCCTTAATGGGACACCTGGTGTATATATATATATATATATATATATATATATATATATATATATATATATATATATATATATATATATATATATATATATATATATCATGTGTTTTTCAGGATGATTTCTTGGACTGCTTTGGAGACCCAGCTGTGACCGGCAAAATTGGCACTGATATTCAAGACGGCAAATGCTCTTGGCTGGCTGTAGTTGCTCTACAAAGAGCATCACCGGATCAACGTAAAATAATGGAGGAGCATTATGGAAGGTAAGATTATTTTAATAATTTTTAAAGTAGGAGTCGCCTTCCCGCTTCTAATTTCTACGCTCTGTTGAATCGTGTAAACTGGATGCAGACGGCGCAGGACTGAACACAGTGAAAACTCTAAAGGAGACGTACATCCAGCAGCAGCACTCCTTTAACACAATATCTAGAAAATCACTAGACACCAAAATCCAGCATCGATGATAACGCAACATCAAACCCAAAACAACTTTTCGGCCTCAGAAGAAAGAAGACAAAAGCCAGACGAAGAAAGCGCGTTTTTCGACGTGCCAGCTAGCCAGACTTCATGCCTCATGACCTGGGTCTGGAAAATTCTTATATTATCTGTAAAATCAGTACCTTCTGGCCTAGATAGAAGCCCCAATCGACAAAACCTTTCAAGTTCAAAGACAACCTCAGTAGAAACAGGCAAGAGCCAGCAAAGCTAACCAAAAAATCAGGGTCAATAAAACAGAAACAGAAACCAGCAGTGGACTTCAGTAAGCTGATGGTGGATCCACCGTACCGTACAACACCGCAAGAATTAAAGAAAACGGTCAATATCGCCCTAACTTTTAATCGGCTTTGACGTGTTTTTTTCGGTTTCGGTTCAATTGGAAAGCGCCATTCGGAAGCTTGCTGACTGGTTTGCTTGCGAGCAGCAACGCGTTTAATGCCCAAACCATCGCTTAAAATAGAACGAATTGATTCATGAGACACAGAAAGATCAGGGGCTATCTCTGTCAAACTTAAATAATGATTTTCAGTCACCATTTTCTTCACTCTAACGATGTCAACTTTAGTTGAAGACGTTGATGACCGACCAGAGACCGTAAACAAAGTAAATGACAGTAACTTTTATCTGAGCAAGCGCCCAATAGACGAAAGTAAATACTACAAATAAACAAGTCTTTCCAAATGGCGAAGGTGTGATAATTTAAAAAAAAAAATAATAAAGTATGTGTTACATCGGCGCGCGCAACTTCGTCCTCTGCTAAAAATACATTCCGATCTGTTTTCCCAAACGCGCCATAAGAAGTACAGCTTCAATAAAACAAAAAGAAAAAAAAACTAAATCCACTTAGCGTCTGACTTATATCAAGCTATTGAGTGGTCTGTTCACTAGTAGTGCAGCTGATATTTAAATTCTGGAACTAACCCCTCCAGTCTTAACCTCTGAACCGTCATGGTTCAAACCTTTAATTCAAAGTACAAGATGAAGCGTTCTAATAATTACAAAATTACCGCAAGAGGTAGACAATCCTTTGCCAGCTTTGCTGGTACAACCGGACTTTCGGATTCTGGGGCGTCCGGGCTTAAACGCAAAATTTTTCAGATGGAGTCGGAGACCTCTGGTTAACGTCTGAAACCGAAAACAAAAACTTTCTTTGGAGTGGTAAATATCAATTTTCTTCTGTGCCCAGGAAAACTACACGAATTGGGGCGAACATTGAATCAGCAAAAAATCCAAATTTTAGCTTTGCTGGAAACCAGATTGACAGATGATAACACCTTGGAATTCGGCAACTACAGACTTTTTAAAAGTAAAACGGACAAAAGAATACTCAAAAATACACCACATCTCGGTGTTGCTTTCGCTGCCTCAAGAAACATTCTTGGTTCTATAACTAATGTCCAGCCAGTAAATAATCGACTTATGACACTATCCCTCAAGTGTGCTAACAAAAACTATACATTAACCAATACACAGCTCCCAGTTAACGAAGAAACGAAATCTAATCCTGAAAAAGTAAATAAGTCCTGGGAAATTCTGGAAAAGACTATCTCTAAAATTCCCTCTAACCATGTAAAAATCCTATTGGGTGATTTCCACGCCCAATTAGGGAAAGAAAGAAAGTACAGGAAAACAGTCGACAGTTTTTCCGCTCATAAATGGACTAACCATAATGGTAAAAGATTTGTTGAACTATGTTCGCAGTTTAATCTAAAAATAATGTCAACCCATTTTAAGAAGAAAATAACAAAACAAAAGACCTGGAGGTGTCCAAACACGTACATGGGTGAATTTCAAATTGACCATGTTGCCTTTTCGTACCCCAATTATAAAGAGATTTTGAATGTTCAAGTTCAAAACGAGCTAACATAAACACCGATCACTACTTGACTAGAATCAAACTTAGCTTAAAACCTCGAAAACTTATTCAAAAAAGATTGTTAATACCAAAGTTCGACCCTATGAAAATAAAACCAACCCTAACAGAAGAGCTTGATAAACAACCAGCACAGAACTGGCAAGAAATGAAACAAAAATTTATTAAAACAGCCTAAAGTTGGTCCTTTTACAAAAACGTAGAAAACATCCGTGGTGAGATAAAGTTTGCGAACAAGCAGTATTAAGCCGAAGTAAAGCATTTAAAGATTGGAACAGTCAAAAACCAGCAATAAATTATAACATCTTTTTGGAAGTAAGAAAATAAACATCGAAGCTAATTAGACAAACTAAAAGAAAATATGAAAACAATCAACTTAATGAAATACAAGAACATTTCCAAAAAAATAACGTCCGAAACTTTAACAAAACATTTAAAACTAAATTAATAGGCTATCAACCCCAAAGTCTTTGCTTCCAAGAGAAAAATGGACAATCAGCTCTAAATAACCAAGACAATTGCAAAGAACTTGCGAAATATTTTGAACAACTACTAAACTCTCCTGAGCCCGTAAACAAATTACCAATACTAAACCCTAAACAAACAAACCCAGATTCATTACCACCGAATGAAGATGAAGTAATTAGGCAAATCAAGCGACTTAAAAATAACAAAGCTTCTGGTGAAGATGGAATCACTGCTGAACTTTTGAAATCCGCTGGTCCAGGTACAATCAAGGAAATAACCAAAATTGTACAAGAAGTTTGGCGAACCGAACGGATTCCGGAAGATTGAAAAGATACTCTAATCCATCCTCTACACAAGAAAGGAGATACAATAGATGTAAACAACTACAGAGGGATATCTCTTCTCCCAGTTTGTTACAAGATTCTATCTCAATGTCTACTAGACAGAGCACAGGGACAGTTAGAACCTAGTATTGATGAATATCAAGCAGGTTTTCGACCGGGTAGATCCTGCCCTGAACAGATCCTGAATCTAAAATTGATCCTAAGACATCAAAAACTGTACAATAAAAATCTCGTCTGTACATTTGTGGATTTGAAAAAAGCATATGATTCTATTGACTGCGAATTTTTATTCCAAATCTTGAAAGAACAAGGACTAGATCTGAAAACGCTGGCAATTATTAAAGCAACATAACTAACACAAAGTCAAAAGTTAAATTCATGGGTGACATATCAGAGCCCTTCGAAATTAAAACTGGAGTCAGACAAGGGGATGGACTCTCACCACTCTTATTTAACTGTGTTCTAGAAAAAGTAATACAGGAGTGGCGTGAAAAAAAGTCGGCCCTGAATATTGACCAGCCCATTCAACTGGTGAGAACCAACATCAAAATTGATTGTCTGGCGTTTGCAGATGATCTAGCAATTTTGACTCAAGATATATTAACGGCACAAAAACAAATTGAAATCCTAAAAGAAGCAGCAGAAAAGGTAGGACTCCAAATTTCCTTTGAAAAGACACAATAGATGACCTGCAACAGACTAAGAACACCACTTCTAAAAACAAAATATGGTCACATCAGACGAGTCTCTCAATTTAAATATTTGGGTGAAATAATCATGGAAAATGGGTTGGAAAAAGCGGCCAATAAGGGTAGATGTCAAAAAATGGAAACGGCATTGAGACTTACACAAAATATTTACAACAAAAAATGCATATTTAAAAACACAAAACTGAGACATTACAACACAGTTATTAAGCCAGAATGTCTATATGAGGCAGAAACGCTCATTTTGAATAGAAAGAGAGACTCGAGGACATTGAAAAGAAGGAAAGAAAAATCCTAGGCCCCAAACAAATAAATAGCACAACGTACCGACTTCGAGAAAACCAAGAAATCAAACAATACACAGATATACATAGCGATATGAGAAAAAGAAGACTTAAGTTTTACGGACACATAAAACGGATGAATCCGAGTAGGCTAACTAGACGAATAGTCGAATTTTATGAACATAGGAGTAGAGCTAAAGTAGGAATAATTAAATGGATTGCTGCAATTAAAGAGGACCTACGATCAGCAAATATTACACAAAGTGAAATTCAGGATAGAGGCTGTTGCAGACACAAGATTAACGTTTGGAAGGTTGGCCAGAGAGAAAAATGTAGGAAGACTAGAACAACTTGGTCTGACGAAAGGAAAAAAGCTCAAAGCGAAAGAATTTAATTAGTATGGGCGCAAAGGAAGGTTAACAACAACAAACGCCTGTAATTGTACTTTGGGTGGTACACCAGGACCCATACGTGAATAATAATAATAAAATGAATTTTGACAATCTCTTTAAACGGGCTTTTCGAATGATCAATTCCCGGTACTTTTTTGACAGAATGTATACATCTATACTAATATATAAATCTACAGTGGTTTTTACGGATGTTCCATTATAACTACTGAACCATGCATCCGATTGACTTGAAACTTGGTATCCATGTAGAAAATACATGTACTTAATGGATAGGCTAATGTTTATATGAGTGTTGGACTCCCTACACCAGTTGCGGGGGCGTTAATGATGAGAATCGCTAATTATCTGATTTTATTATAGCTTTTATAAACTTATTATTAAAATGAAAATTTTAAATGATTTTTTTCTTTCTTGGGCTATATTAAGACTAATTAAGAAAGTCTACAACCGAGTTCAAACTCCTAAAGCGGTTGTGAGAGCGCTAATGATCAAAAACGCAAAATTTAAAATTTCAGCTTTTATCAACTTATTATTGATTATTATTATTATCATGTACATTAACTAATACTATTATTAATTTTAATAAATGAATTATTAATTAAACTATTAAATTAATATTTTTCTGTAGCATTAAAACTTTGTTTTTTTCAAACAAATTTTTACCAAATGTCAATTGACTGATTTAAAAAGATATTAAAAACATATATATCTATGTATATGCATATGTTTATATTTATTAAATAAAGAAGGAAAAGAAGGAAGCGTGGAATAATTAGATTAAAACGAAAAATTAGTTTCCCAGCATTAAATTAGTAAGATATTTATTTCAACTTTTTATATTGAATTTTCGGTTATCAATCTCAAGATAGTTTTTAATTATTTCCAATTATTTATTGTAATCATAAATGCCTAAGAAAGGAAAGACAAATTAAATTTGGTAACGTCTAAATCAAAGTATATGAAAGCTAAGGGTGCATGTGAAAGTCAAGATGAAACGGAAAATAAATTCCAAAAAAGGACAAAAAAGGAAAGACGATTTACGACGTATGAAATTAAAAATTCGTTGGAAAGTAAAAATAAATTGTGGTTTTTCGTATGATCCTACAGTTGATTATAAACAAGAATCAAAATTAAGTTCAATGACAAAAATTTGTAGTTATTGTAAAGCATTAAAGTGGATTGGTGAATGTGAAGGTTTATGCTGTTCAGCTGGCAAAATAAAACTAGAACCTTTGCGACAACTCTCAGAGCTATTAAAATCGCTACTCCATGGAACACATGTAAAATCAAATGCATTTTTAAAATCTATCAGACCTTACAACAATGCTTTCCAAATGACATGATTCGGTGCAATGAAGATGTCGTTTTAACTAATAAGTACATGGGGCTCATGAACGATTTGGGGCCAATCGAAACTATCATCGAAGAAGATGAGATAGACGACGAAGATTAAATGTTAGGAAGATTAAATACTCTATTTGAGGGCACTATATGTAAGTTTGATTTAAGACGTGAAGGGGAAGTTAAAATTTTCTTAAAAAGAAATTGTAATAATGACAATAAATAATAATGTGAATTTTAAATGCCCAGCGAAGCGGGTGGGTTCAGCTAGTTTAGTATACAAATAGTGTCTAAAGTTTTAACAATCTTGTTGAAAAACTCAACATATTTTAAACAATTTCAGAAAATAAATCCTGTCGGGTTCTTGTGTTATTTTATGTGTTAATATTTTTGAAATTAAAATATTTAACAATTTGAATACTGATGATTTTATGCCAGATCTGATCCGCAATCAGTCGAAGCGATTCGTCGCCTTTACGAAGACCTTTCTCTGCCCAACACGTACGCCATATACGAGGAGGAGAGTTTCAACATAATTAGGACGCACATCCATCAGATATCGAAAGGACTGCGACACGACTTGTTCTTCAAAATTATGGAGAAGATTTACAAGCGTGAATGTTAATTATTTGTACCTGTATTTTTTATCATGTGCATAAGAAGTATTTGCTTTTTTGTTTTTTTTTATTGCAATATTATAATATTGATTGTATGTGAGTTTACAATTGATGAAAATATATTGTTACTTATTGAAGAAAGTGTTTTAATCAGTATATAAAGATCACATTGATATTCCGATTGTTTTTCATTATTAAGGCATGGTTTGATTGACTGTTTTCTTCTATTTGTAGTTTACATTTTCCAGTCATCAAATTTTCGATAATTTGTATAAATCTCTCACTATCTTATCTTTCCATCTTGATTTTGGCCTCCTCTTACCTCGTATGTTACTTTGTAGTCCTAACATCCCCAGAAGTATATAAAGCCGTAGGAGGCACGACATTAGACAAAGGATCGAAATGAGCCACCAACTTGCTGCAACTGTGGAGGTGCGCATACTGCGAACTTTCTAGGCTGCAGCAAGAGACCAGATGGAGGTATCTCCGAGAAAGCCGCAAGGCTTTCGAAGAGAAAACCTCGTGGGGCCGCTGTTAACAAGTCCCGTAAACCCGCCGTACCCCCACCGACCTTCGTGTGGGGGTCTCAGTAGCAACCCCGCTCCACAAGGTGGCATTATCTCCAACCTTGTGGAGCAACTAGTAGCTCAATTGTTGGGTCAACTTCAGACCCAACTGAGCTCGGCGCTCCGCACTTCCCTCGGAGTCTTCCCCAATTTCCGTGGCAGTAAGCCTATGGGGCCCGACATTCTCGGGTTTCCGGCTTACATAAGTTCCATAATAGTAAACCGCTATCGAAAAATCCCGCTATCCCGCACCAAATGGCGGATCGACGACTCCCGCTGGTCGTCGGCCCGACATTGGGCGTGACTAGTTTCCCACTTCCGATGGAGACAGTTTTTCATTATCAAGTTAACCTTCACAAAGTTTCTCTGGACTTTGTAGTAAACCCTAATTTTAAGTAATGTCAGACTATGCCCCGCAAAAGAAAGGGGGAATTCTGACACTTCCTGGGATAGCTAGAATCCCATAAAAATAAAATTCGGAAGGCCTGAAGGCTAACCTAAAAACCAGAGTGAAAAAAAGCGACATTAGACATCAACTTAAACTATTGTTTGACCTCATATGGGAGCGGTAGGGCCACAAGTGCGACAAGATTTCAGAAGTGCCATTATTATTAGCATTTTCAAAAAGAGAGGGGACCGAGTTGACTGCGATAATTGTAGGGATATTTCCTTGCTAGTAGTAGCGGGTAAAGCACCAGGCTAATTGACAAGTTCGCGGAGCGACACCTATAGAGCAGTAAAAGAACCATACACAGGGTGCGGCGCCAAAATCCGGACAAAATTCAATTCAAATTTCTCGCCTTTCTAAACCACTTGTAGAGGTCGCAATTGGGCTTTGGAACAATTTTTTTTTTTCATAAACGGAAATATCATACATAAGTTTTATAACAAAACTATTTTTATTTCTATTTTTTTCCTTGTAATTAAAAAGTTATATCAAATTGAAAATACATTTTTAAACTTAGTATCGATGACACGCCGACAATTCCCGAAAACAATCGGAGCAATATGTGACCTCACAGAATGTACCGCCAATCGCTTCGGCTCGGGGCAATTCGGTTACTTAAATCCGAAATTTTCTTTCGTCCTGTTTCTGAACAGACGTTCCGAAAGAATTGGAGTTTCGGGCAAATAAAACAATTTATCGATCTTTAGTCATTGTTCTATATCTTGTAGCGTTCACAAATTCTTGATCGCTACGGGCAGCATTCGTAAATTGTTGATCAGCACTGGTAGGTTTATTTTGGACAAATTCTTAACTGAAAGAGCTGCGGTATCGTTTGGACAAGGCAAGACAGTCTAACTCCAAATCTCCAGGTGAACGGACGTTTTCGCGCCTTACCCTTCCGACCGAGAGGATTTTACGACCCGGCAGCAGAGAATCCGATCAACAGACATCAGGCCATTAAACGACCACCTATTACAGAGCCCGACCATCGTGGAAACCTTACACCTTTTTGGGGCCACATGGCACAGTAACCGGTTGGTCAGATCGAGATTATTTCGGGACCCCCGCATAGGGATACCGGACTGCCCGCAGTCGTACTCAGTGTTTTTGGACACCCAGTACCTTGACAGGCAAGGATAGACAACATCAGGAAATAAGGCCAGATAAACATTTTTTTATTATATTTTCATGTATCGTTAAGGATTGCAGTTACCATTTATTTTTCACAAATACATTTTTACCATAATTTCTTATACTGATAATGGTCACGTTATCACCTTATATTTTGTATCTATTTGCCGTCTGACCATTCTTGGTTACCCTAGCGTTATATATTTATCTTTTTACTATTGTCAGAACAGAGGAAATAACTTCTAATTTGTAAGTATAGGGACATAGAGACCAGCTGGTGTAATTCGGAGCTGTTTATTTCATTTTTGATTTCTTTCACGGTAAGGTTTGGAGAACCACCTTCTCTAAACCTTCCCGTGTCTTTTATTTGATAGTTTTAGTTATTCCTTTTTTTATGTGCTTTGAGTCGTTCTTTTTTGAGTGTGCTTTTGTAATATATATATATATATATATATATATATATATATATATATATATATATATATATATATATATATATATATATATATAAGATTCTAGTAAACCGTTTTATTTAAGATAAACCCCTTCCCGGTTCCAGGGTCGTCTCTTCCGATATATGAAGTAACCGGGTGGCGCTCAACTTTTGTCGTGGCTTCATTCTGTCCTGGACCTTCTTCCCAGTGCTCCCGGCAAACAGCTGCCGTCGCTGTGATCTATATATTTTTTATTTTGTTTCAAAAGAGAAAATAATAGGTCACAATCTTTGACTGCTTTTGTTGATTTGCGATCGATTTGAAAATATACTTGCTTTTAATTGTTATTTAGGCTTTCGGTGTTGTTTTCGACGTTATTCTCATATATATGGAGGCTCAAAGGTAAACTCAGAATGAAATCAGATTAGGGTTCCTTTTGTTTTTTGCATTCGTTTTTATAACTTTTATTTATATTATTTAGTTCATGTAGGAATAACAAATTAACGTGCCAAATTTATAAGAAGGAATATTCCTGTGTGTCCGCAAATAATCTACATGTAGCAACACAACCAAGGGTAGTAACAATAAAAAAAAGCCTTACAGAATCGTCAATTTTGTAGAATAGAATTAGAGAAGAACAAAATTCGACTAGTGATTTGGAAGGTGATCGTATATGAAAAGTCATATGCTTATGAAAGTTTTACAGGATAATCTAATTTGTAGATGGTCGAAGAGTACAGAAATTTGTATGATTAGTTGGATGAACACTAACTAGTTAAATTAAGGACTGGCAAAGCAGTTTTCCATGGAATCAAAACAAACATCTGAAGGTTGTGACCTATTATTTTCTCTTTTGAAACAAAATAAAAAATATATAGATCACAGTGACGACACCTGTCGCCGGGAGCACCGGGAAGAAGGTCCAGGACAGAATGAAGCCACGACAAAAGTTGAGCGCCACCCGGTTACTTCATATATCGGAAAAGACCCTGGAACCGGGAAGGGGTCTATCTTAAATAAAACGGTTTACTAGAATTTTATACATATATATTATAAAAGCACACTCAAAAAAGAACGACACAAAGCACATAAAAAAGTGGAATAACTAAAACTATCAAACAAAAGGCACGGCAAGGTTTAGAGAAGGTGGTTCTCCAAACCTTACCGTGAGAGAAATCAAAAATCAAATACACAGCTCTGAATTACACCAGCTGGTCTCTATGTCCCTATACTTACAAATTAGAGGTTATTTCCTCTATTCTGACAATAGTAAAAAGATAAATATATAACGCTAGGGTAACCAAGAATGGTCAGACGGCAAATAGATACAAAATATAAGATGATATCGTGACCATTATCAGTATAAGAAATTATGGTAATAATGTATTTGTGAAAAATAACTGGTAATTGCAATCCTTAACGGTACATGAAAATATAATAAAAAAATGTTTATCTGGCCTTATTTCCTGATGTTGTCTATCCTTGCCTGTCAAGGTTCTGGGTGTCCAAAAACACTGAGTACGACTGCGGGCAGTCCGGTATCCCTATACGGGGGTCCCGAAATAATCTCGATCTGACCAACCGGTTACTGTGCCATGTGGCCCCAAAAAGGTGTAAGGTTTCCACGATGGTCGGGCTCTGTAATAGGTAGTCGTTCAATGGTCTGGTGTCTGTTGATCGAATTCTCTGCTGCCGGGTCGTAAAACCCTCTATAAGAATATCAGAAAAATCAACCCAAGCGTGACTTGGCCAGCAAACCTACGGAAGGATTAGGTCGGAAGGATTAGGCGCGAAAACGTCCGCTCACCTGGAGATTTGGAGTTAGACTGTCTTGCCTTGTCCAGACGATACCGGAGCTCTTTCAGTTAATAATTTGTCCGAAATAAACCTACCAGTGGTGATCAACAATTTACGAATGCTACCTGTAGCGATCAAGAATTTGTGAACGCTACAAGCTGTATGCAAAAAAAAGAAAATAGAAAAGCACACCTACTATCCAAACAAAAAGTTAAAAAAATGGTATATGTATGTTCTAAATAAAAACAAAACAGTTAAAATATTTTGTTTTTTAGGATTTTGATACATTTCATCTATTGATTGAACCAAACCAAACCTAGATTAGAAAATTATTCAGTGGTTCCAGGATATGTTGTGGTACATAGTGGTTTTCTAGTGGGTAGACCTTAACAGGAGAGTTCCACACTTCGACTATAAGTTTTCCACTCATTCCACTCAAAAACCAAAAGGTTTAGGTGCCTTATCTTATTTAGGAAATCTCTGGGTGGTCATGCATTAGAGTTAGTTAGCAGCCACATTTATTTATATTTACAATTATTATTAAAACAGGAGTCTAATGTGGTGGTTTGTAAAACATGGAAGGCGAAAAATCGCTATCGTTTTAAAAATACTGAAAACTTTAATCAAAACAATAATGTAGTAGTAGTGCCGGTCGCGTTGGTGCGGCGGTAAGAGCGTCTGCTTTGCCGAATCCGCGCTGGAGCGGTAGCTGGTTCGATTCCAGCGCTCGGATGGTTATTTTTCTTTCTTCTGTCCGTTTATCTTTCCTAAATGTTTGTGATTGTTTCTAGGCAAGAGTGTAAAATCCGACTACGAATTACCCCTCAGTCACGCCAGTTAAAGGCTGGGTAAGGCCGGATGCCTTCTGAGAAGTGTTCTACATTGGTCACTCGCCAGTCGGTAGGTTTCCTGATAGACTTATGGGTAGGCACATAACCAAGGGTTTATAGCCCGAGGGGGGTGCTGGCCTGGGTTTGTCGGAAGCTGATGACCGTGGTTCGAAACCCACGTTAAGCTGTAGGTCCAGTCGCTAAATAGCCTAGTTGCTGATGCGCCTCTAACCCAAACACTTTCCTTTTTAATAATGTAGTATGGGTGGATTTTTTTTTGAAAATATTGTTAATAGAGTTAAGTGTGGTGGTTTGAAGAATCGGTGTGGTTTTAAAAGGATTGCAGACTTCAGTGAAAGCAATCAAACGAATATGTATATAATTTTGGATAATGATTCTTGTTATTCTGAATTGATTATTAATGTAGTTTACACATTATAATCTACTGTAATATATTATCCTAGTTGGGGGATTTTTTATTATGTATATTTAGCAGTGTATTCTTTATTGAAATAAAATTAGAGATTTGAACAGTATGTATGTGTTTTGTTTTTCTAATTATGCTTTATATTGTTTTTTCACTCAAAAAATAATTACAAAACTAGAAAATATCTTTTGGTTATTCAATATTTACCATTTTTCATTATTTTTGAAAAACAATATTACAAATATATAACATAATTTTTGTTTGTTTGAGTATTTATTATTTGCTGAAGCTGTACAATCGTGACATTGAGTGTCTTGAACTTTTCTTAATTTTTCATTAATGGTCAAGGTAACTATATGAGCTTTACTTCGAACTTTATGTGCTGGACCTACATGTACTTTTACAATGCAAATATCATTATTGCGTTGAACAAAAAGTTGAACAAAATCTATAACCGCGTCACCGTAACTCTCTCGTCACACCCTACAAATAGTGTAATTATATTTAATAGAAATATTTTAATATAATAATTTCTTATTTACATTTACATTATTATTTTTTTAAAAACTTACATCGATGCTTTAGCACCTCAAACTTCAGCTGAATTGAACCAAATATCATTTTTCCGAAAACCTGGGACCATAAAAATATCCACTAGCTAGAGACCCCAGAAACAAAAAGTGCCCACCTCAGGGTCGACATTTCTAGTAAGAGCCTCCGGGTTAACTAAAAAACCTAGCTGAAGAAGTCGAAGTATATTATTAGAATTGGCTTTTATAAACCCTTTGTCACTTAACCAACACTTCGACTTCCTCAGCCAGGTTTTTTAGTTAACCCGGAAGCTCCTATTAGTTTCTAATGAGATTCAAACCCTAAGATGGGCGCTTTTTATATTTTGGAGGTCTCTAGCTGTCTCTAGCCTTTGACCTGCCGGAATTGAAGATTCCGGCTGTCATTTAAGTTAATAGAAAGACAAAAAGGATAATATTTCAATTATTAGAAGTCCTGGCGAACTTCTTGAGGTTAACAAGAAAGGAAAAAGCAAAAAAGCTAGATTTCTATTTTTTATTATTTTTACTTCCATCGGAAATTCGATGAAGTTTTCGCCGAATGGCGGTCCGACCGATCGGTCGCCATCCGACGACGCCGGGGAGCAAGCATCATTCTATTATTTATAGTCGAAGCGACCTTACGCAAGCCAGGAACCGATATTCGATTCCCTTCTGCTTGCCGCCCGTACAATGACATTGGGGCTTAACCAACAATAATTTTGACAGTATATATACAAATAAAAGCCATTGATGACGTCACAAACATAGCAACCAATCGTGGCGCGTTCGTAGTCACGTGATTTTTATTTAAATTGTATACATTTTAATTCAATTATGATTAATTGTAACAAGTTTTTAAAAAGTTTTTCGCTTCGATCATCAATATTATTTATGTTAAAGTTTTGAAATAAAGTAAAAAAATCAATAATTATTTTTTATTCACAAGCCTAATTAGTGCTCAAATCTTTGAATATAAAACTAACAGGAAGCAGCCTTACCTATCTTTATGCACATAGAAATGGAGACGGAACCGGCCATATTGAAATACCACAGATGGCTCATTGTTTTAGAATTTTTAGTTAAATTTAATAGTAGATTTGAACAATTTTAGTGTGTTTCAATCAATAATTAGTGCCGAATAAGTGTAATGGAATACTCTATTTGTGCGTTCTAGTGTAAATACATATTAATACTTATTAAATTGATAATAAAAGCAATAACATCGGAAGTAAAGTGAGCACACAACATATGGTTAGTTGTGCGTCTTGTGGTTGTTTCCTGACACGAAAAAATCAAAATTCAGGAGTAACACATTACATAGGTAAGTGCTTTTAATTTTAAATTTGTCAATTATTTAGAAATAAAAAAACGTATTTTGTTTGAATGAGATTTTAAGGTTATGAAGCCAACATATCACCTGGTATGCATAGGCATAGTCAAATTGATTTAGGTAAAATAATATAATTATAATGTTATTGAAACAAAAAATTATTAATACAGTCTTAAAGTTGGTCCCGTTACAAAAACATCCTTGTGGGATGAAGTTTGCGAGCAAGCAACATTAAGCCGAAGTAAAGCGTTCAAAGATTGGAACAGTCAAAAAACAGCAACAAATTATAATATCTTTTTGGAAGTAAGAAAAGAAACATCGAAGCTAATCAACTTAATGAAATAGAAAAAGATTGCTAAAAAAATAACACCCGAAACTTTTACAAAACATTTAACCATTTATCAACCCCAAAGTCTTTGCTTCCAAAAGGAAAACGAACAATTAGCTCTAAATAACCAAGACAATTGCAAAGGAAATATTTTGAACAACTACTAAACTGTCCTGAGCCCGTAAACAAATCACCAACACTAAACCCTAAACAAACACCGAATGAAGATGAAATAATTAGGCAAATCAAGCGACTTAAAAATAACAAAGCTTCTGGTGAAGATGGAACGACTGCTGAACTTTTGAAATCCGCTGGTCCAGGTACAATCAAGGAAATAACTAAAATTCTACAAGAAGCTTGGCGAACCGAATGGATTCCGGAAGATTGAAAAGAACTACAGAGGGATATCTCTTCTCCCAGTTTGTTACAAGATTCTATCTCAATGTCTACTAGACAGAGCACATGGACAGTTAGAACCTAAATTTGGTGAATATCAAGCAGGTTTTCGACCTGGCAGATCCTGCCCTGAACAGATCCTGAATCTAAAGTTGATCCTAAGACATCAAAAACTGTACAATAAAAATCTCGTCTGTACATTTGTGGATTTCAAAAAAGGATATGATTCTATTGATCACGAATCTTTATTCCAAATCTTGAAAGAACAAGGACTAGATCTGAAAACGCTGGCAATTATTAAAGCAACACTAACTAACACAAGGTCAAAAGTTAAATTCATGGGTGACATCTCAGGGCTCTTCGAAATTAAAACTGGAGTGAGACAAGGGGATGGACTCTCGCCACTCTTATTTAACTATGTTCTAGAAAAAGTAATACAGGAGTAGCGTGAACAAAAAATCGACCCTGAATAATGACCAGCCCATTAAACTGGGGAGAACCAACATCAAAATAGATTGTCTGGCGTTTACTGATGATCCAGCAATTTTGGCTGGACACTTTGGCTTTTCACTTTAAAGGCAATGGCAATTCATAGTGAATGTATTAGGGGTGGGGAATGTAGTGGGAAATGTATTAGGGGAGTCTGCTCCTTCAAAAACAATGGTTTGTAAGTGGACAGGTGAGTTTCAACGTGGTCACACAAACTTGGATGATGATCCTCGTTCTGGACGTCCAATAAGTGCAACTACTGTATAAATAATAAATTCTATGCATGATATAGTTAAAGCATCTCATCTGAACGAGTGTTTCATATTTTGAAAAAGGAATTGGGCTTGAGAAAGCTATGTTCAAGATGGGTGCCGCATTTGTGAAAATCTGATCAAAAACGACTTCGAATAAAACTTTCGAATCAACATTTGGTTCTTTTTCGAAAGAATAAAATGATTTTAAACGTCGTATTGTAACTATGGATGAGACTTGGGTTTACCAATGTGATCCTGAACTGCGACAACAAACCGCAGAGTGGACTGAATCGGTTGTTCAGCTTCGAAGCAGCCAAAGTAGTCAAAGTCGACCAAAAATGTTATGGCATTAATTTTTTGGGATACAACAGACATTTTGTTAATTGATTACCTTTCAACCGGTAAAACAATAACAGGACAGTATTACTCAAACCTTTTGGATCAATTGAATGCAAAAATTCGTGAGAATAGACCTGGTTTAGTGAACAAAAACATAATTTTTCATCAAGATCCAAGATCCATCATCCAAATTGAAGGAATTACACAACAAATTGTGTAGAGCATCCACTATATACACAAAAATATCTACGTGGCATTTTTTTTCATCAAATTAAGAAGTTACAGCAGTCGTAGATGAGTATTTTGAAGGACTTCTAGAAAATTATTTCAAAGATGGAATAAATGAATTGGAGAACCGCTGGAAAAAATATATTGAGCTTAAGGGAGAATATACGAAAGAATAAAGTCATTCTTTCAACTATAAACTTGTTTTATTATTTCCTCCCAGTGAACTTTTCAGTTAGCCTAATACTTACTAAATTCGTGACTATCAGATGACTCCCCTATGTAAAGGCTGATTTTTTTAATGTGTCCTAACTTCTGATAGGGGTCGCTGTTAAACTGTGAGTTTGCGCAATTATCTGACAAAAGAGCAACGCTTGCAAATTGTCGAAATAAATTATCAAAATCATTGTTCTGTGAGTCAAAACTTAGATAACACTTCTTGAATTTTATGGTGCACATAATCGTCCAATCGAGCGAAGTGTTCGCCGAATTATTGACAAATTTCGAAAGCATTTTACGCTGCTCCGTGTTAAAATAGAAACAAGATGTGTATTCGAAAAGAAAATAGCGTCGCTGTTGCTGGTAGTGTTGATGAAGATCCAAATTTATCAATTCGTCGCCGTTCACAGGAAGTTGGACTTTGTTATTCGACTTCGTGGAAAATTTTGCATAAAGGTCTTGATCTGGTGCTTTACTAGATCCACTTTGTCCAATAATTCAAGCCGCAAGACCATCGTTTGCTTCGTATGTTCGGTAAATGGACTCAAAATCAATTAAAACTTGACCTTGAATTTAACCGAACAGCAGGATCGCTCCACATGTCATACGGTTTTCTAGTTAGGTAGTCTCGATAATTTTAAATCATCAATCATTTTACATCATCTGAGACAGATAATGGCGATCAGATTGTATAATAAAAAATCAACCATGTCTTCAGTAACCTTTACTTCAGCCAATTATTCTCCAACATTATTTGTAATTGCTGAGCAAGCTTTTTTCTACCTACTTATCCTATCATTGCCTGGACTCTTGTTATATTTTAGAATATTCCTTCCACAATCATAATTTATCTCCCTTTTATCCTGCCACTTCTTCATTTTATTTTTTTTAATACTGAGTTTACTAGGTGTGTATATATCGTATTGAAACTGGTGCCGTAAAGTTCGATCTGACAACACTGTTAGCGTCCCCTTTGGGGATGAGATAGACCAACCCTTCATGCGTCTTCAGTACGATTTTCACCTCCCTAGAATGACTTGGAAATCTGTAGTATACCTTTTCGTAAACCGAAGTTTTGTAATGCATTTTGAAAATGGGAACAACAATTTTAATTCAATTCTTCTATTGGAACTTTTGATGTAAAATACTAAACTCGAAGAGATTTACCAGTAAACACCAAATCACTTTATGCAACTTCTTGGCACATGTTTCGCTAACCATGTTAGCATTATCAGGATATAATTTAATCTAAGGTTCATGATTTAATCTAAATCTCAGATTAAATCATCTCCTGATGATGCCAACATGGTTAGCGAAACGTGCGTGTATAAGTTACAAAAAGTAATTTGGTGCTTAGTGGTAAGTAAGGTACGTAAGTAAGTTTTTCGAGTTTAACAATTTTAATATACTTTTTAACAAGAATAACTGAACTAACTTTCTACTGAAGATCAAGGGAATAGCGAAGAGAGGACCGGATAAGACAACAAATGAGATAGTTGGGCGACCAGAACTGTAAAAATTGAAAAGGATTGTTTACATTCCAAGTTGCATAGAATTAGACAATATATAAGAAATTGAAAATAGAATCATTGTGGAGTTCAAAATAAAAGATTCAGAATAGGGGTTGGCACCCATAAATGACACGCTTAATTGTTCAAGGTGACGAGTTAAATATTTTTAAAAAGTGACGTTTTGGAGATTTTAGATCTACAGAGACCATCTTTGGAGAATGCTGACTCCCTTAAGAAGCATTTTTTGGATTTGTTGTAGGTCACCTTTACGTCGAATCAATATAACATTTTTGGACAATCTTATACATTGGCAAACATTAGTTGAAGCTATAAACTTTTTTTTGATTTGTTACATGTACATTTATGAAAGATGCGTTTCGTATTACACACTTTAGCGATAGCATCGACATTTGTTCTTAAATTAATTTGTCTTTAAGTCGAAATGATTTCAGATCGCCCTTATAGCTGTCAGTAAGCAAAATCTGCTGCTATGCTATTTTTTCAAATTTAGTATTGTATTGAGTTATTGTTTTTCATTAACACAAAACTTCCTTGTTTGAGCATAACAGAAGGTTTTTATAAATATCCCATTTTAGAAAACTGACGAACAAAAATATTTATATATATTAACAGATTTTAAAATGTAAATATACCTGGAAATTTGTCTACACACCAATTGGTATGTTATTGTTATTCGTATGGTATGTTAATTTATAAAAATACTAAAAAAACGCAAAACAATTTTATTATAGCAACTTTGATAATGAATAAAAGTAAATCATTATTTCAAACACAAATATTTCAATGATGTTTTTATATTTATTTAATTGCATGGAGTTGTTTGCAAATTCGGTTTTTTAACTAGAAAATTAAATATGATAAAAAAATGACACATGTGAGCAGTTTGACGTGAATAAAAATGTTTGCCATTATGTAACAAAAAATAAATAAAAAAAATCCCAATAAAAGCGATAGGATTTGAATTTGAAATACCGCACAGAAAATTCGGCCGAAAATGGTGCCTATTCCTTTTATGAAATGGCATATTTTATGCCATTTATGATTTAAACAAAATATCATTCATGTGACCGCCTCGATTCTTCTTGCATTGGCATATCAGGTGGGATGGCGACTATGGTAAGTCTTCTTGCAATTCTATACACTTTTCCCAGTGATGCTACCATCTTTTTTATTCGTCCAAATAGCAGTTGAGATCTCGTACGGCAAAATAGTCGTTTACGAAAAGGATGGTCTCACCATTCGATGAAAATCTCCGTCCTCCGAGTAAAATTCTGGTCGTAGGAAAGATAAATAAGGCTCTGGGGACCAGATCTGGTGAATACAGTGGGTGGTCAATCAATTCGAATCCCAATTCGTAAATGTTTGCCATAGTTAATAGTTGTTGCAGTCAGATTTTTTTCCACGAAGATGTTATAGCTATAGATCTGAAAAGGTTGTAATCTGGCGGTGTAGCATCAGGAGAATATAGTGGGTTAGAAACTCTTCCCATCCTAACTCTTTGATTTTTTCTTGGATGATTTCTTGGCACTATGGAGTCACGCATTGATATGCTTCAGATTATCATTTTTTCTACTCCAAGATTACTCAGTTTTGGACGTTTTTGAATCAAAGCCATGTCTAGTCTTTCAAGTTGAGCACAATAATATTCAGCATCTATGGTTTCATTAGGATTCAGAATCTCGTAGTGAATATTTCCTGTAAAATCCCACCATATTGATGTAATACTTTTTTTAGGGTGAAAACCTGGTCGTTTATCGTTGTTCTTTCTTATGTATATTGCTGTATGGAATTAACTTTTCGTCACCAATAACAATTTGTTCAAGAAAACGATCTCCGTCTAAGCTGAACAAACGTGCACTGCAGACTCTTCTTGCATTGGCATATCAGGTGGGATGGCGACTATGCTAAGTCTTCTTGCAATTCTATACACTTTTCCCAGTGATGCTCCCATCTTTTTTATTCGTCCAAATAGCAGTTGAGATCTCGTACGGCAAAATAGTCGTTTACGAAAAGGATGGTCTCATCATTCGATGAAAATCTCCGTCCTCCGAGTAAAATTCTGGTCGTAGGAAAGATAAATAAGGCTCTGGGGACCAGATCTGGTGAATACAGTGGGTGGTCAATCAATTCGAATCCCAATTCGTAAATGTTTGCCATAGTTAATAGTTGTTGCAGTCAGATTTTTTTCCACGAAGATGTTATAGCTATAGATCTGAAAAGGTTGTAATCTGGCGGTGTAGCATCAGGAGAATATAGTGGGTTAGAAACTCTTCCCATCCTAACTCTTTGATTTTTTCTTGGATGATTTCTTGGCACTATGGGGTCACGCATTAATATGCTTCAGATTATCACTTTTTCTACTCCAAGATTACTCAGTTTTGGACGTTTTTGAATCAAAGCCATGTCTAGTCTTTCAAGTTGAGCACAATAATATTCAGCATCTATGGTTTCATTAGGATTCAGAATCTCGTAGTGAATATTTCCTGTAAAATCCCACCATATTGATAGTAATACTTTTTTTAGGGTGAAAACCTGGTCGTTTATCGTTGTTCTTTCTTATGTATATTGCTGTATGGAATTAACTTTTCGTCACCAATAACAACTTGTTCAAGAAAACGATCTCTGTCTAAGCTGAACAAACGTGCAATGCAGACTCTTCTTGCATTGGCATATCAGGTGGGATGGCGACTATGGTAAGTCTTCTTGCAATTCTATACACTTTTCCCAGTGATGCTACCATCTTTTTTATTCGTCCAAATAGCAGTTGAGATCTCGTACGGCAAAATAGTCGTTTACGAAAAGGATGGTCTCACCATTCGATGAAAATCTCCGTCCTCCGAGTAAAATTCTGGTCGTAGGAAAGATAAATAAGGCTCTGGGGACCAGATCTGATGAATACAGTGGGTGGTCAATTAATTCGAATCCCAATTCGTAAATGTTTGCCATAGTTAATAGTTGTTGCAGTAAGATTTTTTTCCACGAAGATGTTATAGCTATAGATCTGAAAAGGTTGTAATCTGGCGGTGTAGCATCAGGAGAATATAGTGGGTTAGAAACTCTTCCCATCCTAACTCTTTGATTTGTTCTTGGATGATTTCTTGGCACTATGGAGTCACGCATTGATATGCTTCAGATTATCACTTTTTCTACTCCAAGATTACTCAGTTTTGGACGTTTTTGAATCAAAGCCATGTCTAGTCTTTCAAGTTGAGCACAATAATATTCAGCATCTATGGTTTCATTAGGATTCAGAATCTCGTAGTGAATATTTCCTGTAAAATCCCACCATATTGATGTAATACTTTTTTTAGGGTGAAAACCTGGTCGTTTATCGTTGTTCTTTCTTATGTATATTGCTGTATGGAATTAACTTTTCGTCACCAATAACAATTTGTTCAAGAAAACGATCTCCGTCTAAGCTGAACAAACGTGCACTGCAGACTCTTCTTGCATTGGCATATCAGGTTGGATGGCGACTATGGTAAGTCTTCTTGCAATTCTATACACTTTTCCCAGTGATGCTCCCATCTTTTTTATCCGTCCAAATAGCAGTTGAGATCTCGTACGGCAAAATAGTCGTTTACGAAAAGGATGGTCTCATCATTCGATGAAAATCTCCGTCCTCCGAGTAAAATTCTGGTCGTAGGAAAGATAAATAAGGCTCTGGGGACCAGATCTGTTGAATACAGTGGGTGGTCAATCAATTCGAATCCCAATTCCTAAATGTTTGCCATAGTTAATAGTTGTTGCAGTCAGATTTTTTTCCACGAAAATGTTATAGCTATAGATCTGAAAAGGTTGTAATCTGGCGGTGTAGCATCAGGAGAATATAGTGGGTTAGAAACTCTTCCTATCCTAACTCTTTGATTTTTTCTTGGATGATTTCTTGGCACTATGGAGTCACGCATTGATATGCTTCAGATTATCACTTTTTCTACTCCAAGATTACTCAGTTTTGGACGTTTTTGAATCAAAGCCATGTCTAGTCTTTCAAGTTGAGCACAATAATATTCAGCATCTATGGTTTCATTAGGATTCAGAATCTCGTAGTGAATATTTCCTGTAAAATCCCACCATATTGATAGTAATACTTTTTTTAGGGCGAAAACCTGGTCGTTTATCGTTGTTCTTTCTTTTGTATATTGCTGTATGAAATTAACTTTTCGTCACCAATAACAACTTGTTCAAGAAAACGATCTCTGTCTAAGCTGAACAAACGTGCACTGCAGACTCTTCTTGCATTGGCATATCAGGTTGGATGGCGACTATGGTAAGTCTTCTTGCAATTCTATACACTTTTCCCAGTGATGCTCCCATCTTTTTTATCCGTCCAAATAGCAGTTGAGATCTCGTACGGCAAAATAGTCGTTTACGAAAAGGATGGTCTCATCATTCGATGAAAATCTCCGTCCTCCGAGTAAAATTCTGGTCGTAGGAAAGATAAATAAGGCTCTGGGGACCAGATCTGGTGAATACAGTGGGTGGTCAATCAATTCGAATCCCAATTCGTAAATGTTTGCCATAGTTAATAGTTGTTGCAGTAAGATTTTTTTCCACGAAAATGTTATAGCTATAGATCTGAAAAGGTTGTAATCTGGCGGTGTAGCATCAGGAGAATATAGTGAGTTAGAAACTCTTCCCATCCTAACTCTTTGATTTTTTCTTGGCACTATGGGGTCACGCATTAATATGCTTCAGATTATCATTTTTTCTACTCCAAGATTACTCAGTTTTGGACGTTTTTGAATCAAAGCCATGTCTAGTCTTTCAAGTTGAGCACAATAATATTCAGCATCTATGGTTTCATTAGGATTCAGAATCTCGTAGTGAATATTTCCTGTAAAATCCCACCATATTGATAGTAATACTTTTTTTAGGGTGAAAACCTGGTCGTTTATCGTTGTTCTTTCTTATGTATATTGCTGTATGAAATTAACTTTTCGTCACCAATAACAATTTGTTCAAGAAAACGATCTCCGTCTAAGCTGAACAAACGTGCACTGCAGACTCTTCTTGCATTGGCATATCAGGTTGGATGGCGACTATGGTAAGTCTTCTTGCAATTCTATACACTTTTCCCAGTGATGCTCCCATCTTTTTTATCCGTCCAAATAGCAGTTGAGATCTCGTACGGCAAAATAGTCGTTTACGAAAAGGATGGTCTCATCATTCGATGAAAATCTCCGTCCTCCGAGTAAAATTCTGGTCGTAGGAAAGATAAATAAGGCTCTGGGGGCCAGATCTGGTGAATACAGTGGGTGGTCAATCAATTCGAATCCCAATTCGTAAATGTTTGCCATAGTTAATAGTTGTTGCAGTAAGATTTTTTTCCACGAAGATGTTATAGCTATAGATCTGAAAAGGTTGTAATCTGGCGGTGTAGCATTAGGAGAATATAGTGGGTTAGAAACTCTTCCCATCCTAACTCTTTGATTTTTTCTTGGATGATTTCTTGGCACTATGGGGTCACGCATTAATATGCTTCAGATTATCATTTTTTCTACTCCAAGATTACTCAGTTTTGGACGTTTTTGAATCAAAGCCATGTCTAGTCTTTCAAGTTGAGCACAATAATATTCAGCATCTATGGTTTCATTAGGATTCAGAATCTCGTAGTGAATATTTCCTGTAAAATCCCACCATATTGATGTAATACTTTTTTTAGGGTGAAAACCTGGTCGTTTATCGTTGTTCTTTCTTATGTATATTGCTGTATGGAATTAACTTTTCGTCACCAATAACAATTTGTTCAAGAAAACGATCTCCGTCTAAGCTGAACAAACGTGCACTGCAGACTCTTCTTGCATTGGCATATCAGGTGGGATGGCGACTATGGTAAGTCTTCTTGCAATTCTATACACTTTTCCCAGTGATGCTACCATCTTTTTTATTCGTCCAAATAGCAGTTGAGATCTCGTACGGCAAAATAGTCGTTTACGAAAAGGATGGTCTCACCATTCGATGAAAATCTCCGTCCTCCGAGTAAAATTCTGGTCGTAGGAAAGATAAATAAGGCTCTGGGGACCAGATCTGGTGAATACAGTGGGTGGTCAATCAATTCGAATCCCAATTCGTAAATGTTTGCCATAGTTAATAGTTGTTGCAGTCAGATTTTTTTCCACGAAGATGTTATAGCTATAGATCTGAAAAGGTTGTAATCTGGCGGTGTAGCATCAGGAGAATATAGTGGGTTAGAAACTCTTCCCATCCTAACTCTTTGATTTTTTCTTGGATGATTTCTTGGCACTATGGGGTCACGCATTAATATGCTTCAGATTATCATTTTTTCTACTCCAAGATTACTCAGTTTTGGACGTTTTTGAATCAAAGCCATGTCTAGTCTTTCAAGTTGAGCACAATAATATTCAGCATCTATGGTTTCATTAGGATTCAGAATCTCGTAGTGAATATTTCCTGTAAAATCCCACCATATTGATAGTAATACTTTTTTTAGGGCGAAAACCTGGTCGTTTATCGTTGTTCTTTCTTATGTATATTGCTGTATGAAATTAACTTTTCGTCACCAATAACAACTTGTTCAAGAAAACGATCTCTGTCTAAGCTGAACAAACGTGCACTGCAGACTCTTCTTGCATTGGCATATCAGGTTGGATGGCGACTATGGTAAGTCTTCTTGCAATTCTATACACTTTTCCCAGTGATGCTCCCATCTTTTTTATCCGTCCAAATAGCAGTTGAGATCTCGTACGGCAAAATAGTCGTTTACGAAAAGGATGGTCTCATCATTCGATGAAAATCTCCGTCCTCCGAGTAAAATTCTGGTCGTAGGAAAGATAAATAAGGCTCTGGGGACCAGATCTGGTGAATACAGTGGGTGGTCAATCAATTCGAATCCCAATTCGTAAATGTTTGCCATAGTTAATAGTTGTTGCAGTAAGATTTTTTTCCACGAAAATGTTATAGCTATAGATCTGAAAAGGTTGTAATCTGGCGGTGTAGCATCAGGAGAATATAGTGAGTTAGAAACTCTTCCCATCCTAACTCTTTGATTTTTTCTTGGCACTATGGGGTCACGCATTAATATGCTTCAGATTATCATTTTTTCTACTCCAAGATTACTCAGTTTTGGACGTTTTTGAATCAAAGCCATGTCTAGTCTTTCAAGTTGAGCACAATAATATTCAGCATCTATGGTTTCATTAGGATTCAGAATCTCGTAGTGAATATTTCCTGTAAAATCCCACCATATTGATAGTAATACTTTTTTTAGGGTGAAAACCTGGTCGTTTATCGTTGTTCTTTCTTATGTATATTGCTGTATGGAATTAACTTTTCGTCACCAATAACAATTTGTTCAAGAAAACGATCTCCGTCTAAGCTGAACAAACGTGCACTGCAGACTCTTCTTGCATTGGCATATCAGGTTGGATGGCGACTATGGTAAGTCTTCTTGCAATTCTATACACTTTTCCCAGTGATGCTCCCATCTTTTTTATCCGTCCAAATAGCAGTTGAGATCTCGTACGGCAAAATAGTCGTTTACGATAAGGATGGTCTCATCATTCGATGAAAATCTCCGTCCTCCGAGTAAAATTCTGGTCGTAGGAAAGATAAATAAGGCTCTGGGGACCAGATCTGGTGAATACAGTGGGTGGTCAATCAATTCGAATCCCAATTCGTAAATGTTTGCCATAGTTAATAGTTGTTGCAGTCAGATTTTTTTCCACGAAGATGTTATAGCTATAGATCTGAAAAGGTTGTAATCTGGCGGTGTAGCATCAGGAGAATATAGTGGGTTAGAAACTCTTCCCATCCTAACTCTTTGATTTTTTCTTGGATGATTTCTTGGCACTATGGGGTCACGCATTAATATGCTTCAGATTATCACTTTTTCTACTCCAAGATTACTCAGTTTTGGACGTTTTTGAATCAAAGCCATGTCTAGTCTTTCAAGTTGAGCACAATAATATTCAGCATCTATGGTTTCATTAGGATTCAGAATCTCGTAGTGAATATTTCCTGTAAAATCCCACCATATTGATAGTAATACTTTTTTTAGGGTGAAAACCTGGTCGTTTATCGTTGTTCTTTCTTATGTATATTGCTGTATGGAATTAACTTTTCGTCACCAATAACAACTTGTTCAAGAAAACGATCTCTGTCTAAGCTGAACAAACGTGCACTGCAGACTCTTCTTGCATTGGCATATCAGGTGGGATGGCGACTATGGTAAGTCTTCTTGCAATTCTATACACTTTTCCCAGTGATGCTCCCATCTTTTTTATCCGTCCAAATAGCAGTTGAGATCTCGTACGGCAAAATAGTCGTTTACGAAAAGGATGGTCTCACCATTCGATGAAAATCTCCGTCCTCCGAGTAAAATTCTGGTCGTAGGAAAGATAAATAAGGCTCTGGGGACCAGATCTGATGAATACAGTGGGTGGTCAATTAATTCGAATCCCAATTCGTAAATGTTTGCCATAGTTAATAGTTGTTGCAGTAAGATTTTTTTCCACGAAAATGTTATAGCTATAGATCTGAAAAGGTTGTAATCTGGCGGTGTAGCATTAGGAGAATATAGTGGGTTAGAAACTCTTCCCATCCTAACTCTTTGATTTTTTCTTGGATGATTTCTTGGCACTATGGGGTCACGCATTAATATGCTTCAGATTATCACTTTTTCTACTCCAAGATTACTCAGTTTTGGACGTTTTTGAATCAAAGCCATGTCTAGTCTTTCAAGTTGAGCACAATAATATTCAGCATCTATGGTTTCATTAGGATTCAGAATCTCGTAGTGAATATTTCCTGTAAAATCCCACCATATTGATAGTAATACTTTTTTTAGGGTGAAAACCTGGTCGTTTATCGTTGTTCTTTCTTATTTATATTGCTGTATGGAATTAACTTTTCGTCACCAATAACAACTTGTTCAAGAAAACGATCTCTGTCTAAGCTGAACAAACGTGCACTGCAGACTCTTCTTGCATTGGCATATCAGGTGGGATGGCGACTATGGTAAGTCTTCTTGCAATTCTATACACTTTTCCCAGTGATGCTCCCATCTTTTTTATCCGTCCAAATAGCAGTTGAGATCTCGTACGGCAAAATAGTCGTTTACGAAAAGGATGGTCTCACCATTCGATGAAAATCTCCGTCCTCCGAGTAAAATTCTGGTCGTAGGAAAGATAAATAAGGCTCTGGGGACCAGATCTGGTGAATACAGTGGGTGGTCAATCAATTCGAATCCCAATTCGTAAATGTTTGCCATAGTTAATAGTTGTTGCAGTCAGATTTTTTTCCACGAAGATGTTATAGCTATAGATCTGAAAAGGTTGTAATCTGGCGGTGTAGCATCAGGAGAATATAGTGGGTTAGAAACTCTTCCTATCCTAACTCTTTGATTTTTTCTTGGATGATTTCTTGGCACTATGGAGTCACGCATTGATATGCTTCAGATTATCACTTTTTCTACTTCAAGATTACTCAGTTTTAGACGTTTTTGAATCAAAGCCCTGTCTAGTCTTTCAAGTTGAGCACAATAATATTCAGCATCTATGGTTTCATTAGGATTCAGAATCTCGTAGAGAATATTTCCTGTAAAATCCCACCATATTGATAGTAATACTTTTTTTAGGGTGAAAACCTGGTCGTTTATCGTTGTTCTTTCTTATGTATATTGCTGTATGAAATTAACTTTTCGTCACCAATAACAACTTGTTCAAGAAAACGATCTCTGTCTAAGCTGAACAAACATGCACTGCAGATGATTACACGTTGAATTTAATTCAACCGAAAGTTCATATGGCATCCACATTCCTTCTCTTTGCACTTTGCTTAGTTATTTTAAACACCGTTATATTGTGTTAATCCTCTATCAGAAACAAATAAAATAACTCGAGTACACCGTCGAAACACCGTTGTATTGAGGACCATGAAGTTTTAAGTTTGTCGCTAATTCCTGAATATATATATATATATATATATATATATATATATATATATATATATATATATATATATATATACTAATCTATACTTCTATACTAATATATACATCTACAGTAGTTTTTACGGATATTCCGTTATAACTACTGAACCATGCATCCGATTGACTTGAAACTTGGTATCCATGTAGAAAATACATGCACTTAATGGATAGGCTAATATTTATATGAGTGTTGAACTCCCTACACCATTTGCGGGGGCGTTAATCATGAGAATCGCTAATTATCTGATTTTATTATAGTTTGTATAAACTTATTATTAAAATGAAAATTTCAAATGAATTTTTTCTTTCTTGGGCTATATTAAGACTAATTAAGAACGTCTACAACGGAGTTCAAACTCCTAAAGCGGTTGTAAGATCAAAAACGCTAAATTTAAAATTTCAGCTTTTATCAACTTATTATTGATTATTATTATTATCATGTACATTAACTAATATTATTATTAATTTTAATAAATTAATTATTAATTAAACTATTAAATTAATATTTTTCTGTAGCATTAAAACTTTTTTTAACAAATTTTTACCAAATGTCAATTGACTGATTTAAAAAGATATTAAAAACATATATATCTATGTATATGCATATGTTTATATTTATTAAATAAAGAAGGAAAAGAAGGACGCGTGGAATAATTAGATTAAAACGAAAAATTAGTTTCCCAGCATTAAATTAGTAAGATATTTATTTCAACTTTTTATATTGAATTTTCGGTTGTCAATCTCAAGATAGTTTTTAATTATTTCCAATTATTTATTGTAATCATAAATGCCTAAGAAAGGAAAGTCAAATTAAATTTGGTAACGTCTAAATCAAAGTATATGAAAGCTAAGCGTGCATGTGAAAGTCGAGATGAAACGGAAAATAGATTACAAAATGAACAAAAAAGGAAAGAAGATTTACGACGTATGAAATTAAAAATTCGTTGGAAAGTAAAAATAAATTGTGGTTTTTCGTATGATCCTACAGTTGATTATAAATAAGAATCAAAATTAAGTTCAATGACAAAAATTTGTAGTTATTGTAAAGCATTAAAGTGGATTGGTGAATGTGAAGGTTTATGCTGTTCAGCTGGCAAAATAAAACTAGAACCTTTGCGACAACTGTCAGAGCTATTAAAATCGCTACTCCATGGAACATATGTAAAATCAAATGCATTTTTAAAATCTATCAGACCTTACAACAATGCTTTCCAAATGACATGATTCGGTGCAATGAAGATGTCGTTTTAACTAATAAGTACATGGGGCTCATGAACGATTTGGGGCCAATCGAAACTATCATCGAAGAAGATGAGATAGACGACGAAGACTAAATGTTAGGAATATTAAATACTATATTTGAGGGCACTATATGTAAGTTTGATATATATATATATATATATATATATATATATATATATATATATATATATATATATATATATATAATAAAGTGTGCAGTTGCTAATTTTGGACGTCTAACAAAAATAGTGATCAGTAACCACCGTAAAATCTACGAGATTCAAAACATACAAAGACGTCATAAAATCTCTTAAAGAACTGCGTGTCAAATGGGAAATAACGGCAAACCACATACCCAAATGGAGTGAAGATACATATAGAGCTGTGAAGCTTCACGAGGCAAATAATCGCCAAAAAACCATAACCAAAGGACCGCTGCGAACAGTCTAAACGGCTCCTGACCTTAAAGGGACAACAAGCGGAAGACTATGCAGATCTAAACTAGGATATCTGAGCCACTGTAAAAACCTTCTTCTTTGTAATTCTTCAACACTGACTCCACAAAATTAATAGCTATGGCTGAGGTTATGCTCGTACTTATGCATACTTAAAATAAAACTAAATCATTAACATCTGTCATTTTGAAAAAAATTGTTAAATGTTTATATAAAAGTTAATTTAAAAAATGGTTTATAATAAAACGTTTGGTTGACTACATTTTTTTAATTTTTCACTCATAACTGATAACAACTACAATATTTATTTATAATTATGCATAATTATTATCGATCTTATCGCTGATGATACTAAGAATAAAACTAATATCTCATTCTGTTAGCGGAAGAACTTCTGTTTTTAATTATGTTTTCAATATTTAACGATTTTTTTCTATGTTTTACATGTTATATTATCTACTGTATCGGTATCAACTTGAAAATATGTTTAAATAGTGTATACAAGATAAGGATAATATAAAAATTTAAAAACACAATGTCTTATTTATATATTGTTACTTTACAAACTCTGCATGTTGTGATGAACTACTAATTTAAGAATTTTAGAGCAAAAATATACAAATTCATGTTTCCGTTGAAATTTGCCAGTGGTCGATATATAAATATTGATTAAACGCATGGTTTTTATTCCATTTCGTCACGTGATATACAAATACGTGCGAAATTTTCAAAAACGATTTTATCATCACCATTCTCATGACATCCCATAAAAATAAAAATATTGTGTCAGTTAATTTATTAACCTCTGTTTTAACTCAGTTGCCTTTACCTATCGATATCGATTTTCTTGATCGATACTGCCCTTTCTATTTCGCCCATACCAGGAGCTGGATGAAGTAGCTTCAATGGAACATCAGTGACCAGTTCACCCCCAAGAGTGCTACAGTTTAGCTTCACTCTGTAGTAGAGTAGGATACGACAATACCGATTGCGTCAATTGGACATTTTCCTTCAGATACCTGCATAAAAAAACTGAAAAGATAGGCACTACTATGATTAAAAAGTGAGAAGAATTTTTGTGTACAAATTTGGGTTTTACGTATCGATACAACCATTTGTTTTTTAAGTTAGTATGACTGATTTGAATTAAATTTGGTATAAGAAGTTAATTTTTTATACAGGTGCATTAAAAATGTTGAGGGGTGTAACGACACAATGAAGCTACAGTGGCGACTAATGAAATAAAAGTTGTAGAAAAACACTTTTAAAAGCCACGTTTTCTTTTTTAATTTATTTATCATAATAAACAAAATAATGTGCTAATATTAAATGGCCTTTAAACATTTTGTTTACAATATAACCAGCGCATTTTATTTCTCCTTATCTTCTTAAAGATTATTTTCTCCTAATGTTTTACTTTGTAGACTATATACCAAGTTTGGATTTTTTGGGTAAATTAATATATTTTATTTTATTGATAACGTCATATAATATTCGTATATTGTAAAATGATTTTAATAAGCTTATTTGATAATTTGATTGAAGGAGCTGTAACAAATTAAACTACTGGACTAATTGGGTAATTATCTTTGTGTAATTTTATAAGCGAGTATAATTTTGGTGCCTGAGGATTCATCATTATTAATTGTAGCTTCTCGTAATCGTTAAAAATAGACGAATATTTTATTATTTGTTTTATTTCTTTTTTAAATTATTCGTAGGATCAGAATTAATTTTGTTAAATTTCCCTGATTTAATTTTTTTTTTAATTATTGAGGTATAATCCAGACATCGCAACAATGGACTTACCCTTATCTTCTTTTGTCATTATGATGTCGTTTTCTTTGATTTTCATATTAATCCTGTTCGCTATATAGTATTGATAGATGTGATTTTTTCATAATTTAAAATTTGATTCTGTGAACGAATAAGTGTTTTTGGGATGTATCTGAATTTGATAGAACGAGTTCGCACTCCACTCCAAGGTGTTCTCTGTTACGTTCATTATCTTTGGGCTTTATGTTATATTGTAAACCTCTGGGAAGTAACTTAGATTCTTTACTAGTGAAATTACAATTTGTACGGTTGACGAATCTCTTGAAAAATTGGTGTTCGGTGTAATTTGTAATAGGTTTAATTTTCTTGGTTTCTTTCTTGGATAGGAGGTTTTCCAATTCCTTCATATGCGTCATGAAGTTCTTGTTAATGATATCGGAAATTTGTTGCCTTACTTGTTGGCCCAAAATATCGAACTCAATATTGTTTAGTCTAGTTATCCCTTGAAGTGTCGGAATTTCCCTCTTTCTTTTGTGAGGCATGTCCGACTATTAAGAAACGGGGTAACAACAAAGTCCAGAGAAACGTTGTGAAAGTTACCTGGGATGGGACCTTGTCTCCATCGGAAAAAAGAGCGTGGTCACGACCAATGCCGGGCCGACAACCAGCGGTTATCATCGGTCCGCCATTTGGATCAGGATCTGGGAATTAGCCATAGCGGTTAGCTTGTGTGGAACTTATGAAAGCCGGAAACTCGAGAAGCTCGAGCCCCATAGGCTTTTTGCCATGGAGATTGGGGGGGCTTATTTGGGAAAGAGCGCTCCAATGGAAGCTTGGAGCATTGCGCTCAGCTGAGCCTGAAATTGGCCCAGTATGGTATGCAATGAGTTGCCCCACAAGCCCGGAAATTGGGTTTTCTTGTGGAGCGGGTTTTTTCGGAACCGAGTTTTTGAGACCCCCACACGAAAGTTGGTGGCGGTGTTAAAAGAGGAAAGGAGATGGGATTAAGGTTTTGGGATTTTTCATTAGTCCCAAGAGGCTTCCTCCGTGCAGACTTTGCAGCCTTCACAGAGGTGCCTCGCTAGGCCTTGCCTCGCAACCTTGGAAGTTCGCCGTGTGCGAACCCCCGCAGTTGCAGCAAGTTGCTGGTGTGCCCCGATCCTTCTTGCACTCCCTGGAAGAGTGCTCGCCTGCGCACTTTACGCAGACGGGATCGGCGTGGCAATTTTTGACCTAATGGCCGAATTTCTGGTAGCGAAAACACTGCACTATTCGGCCGTTCGACCCCTGAGATTCTACTTTGATGCTCTGATCAAAGAATTTATTGATGTTGAAAATTTCCCTATCTTCTCTGGAGACAATGACTTGGACTATGGAAATAGGTTTGCCATCTTTGCCTGCGGCTTTCCACCGCTCAACATGGACTGGATAAAAGCCCATGGAGCGGAGTTCTTTGGTTATGTCGGGGACCTGGATGGTCTCCAACACTCCCCTGATGAGAAGGCGAAGCTTGCGTTCCTCAGGGGTTGTGAACGAGTGATATTTATAATCACCGTTGTCGAGCAGCCTGGTGGCCGCTCGATAATCGCTTGGGGTCTGGGGTTGTAACAACTCCCCGTCTGGCTTTGTGATGGATCTGGAGAACAAGATTTCTCAATGTATGACTTTAAGATAAACGCTGTATATATACCTTTTATTATTATTATTCACGTATGGGCCTTGGTGGACCACGCGAAGTACAATTAGAGGCGTTTGTTGTTGTTAGCCTTGCTTTGAGCCCATACTAATTTCATTCTTTCGCTATGAGCTTTTTTCCTTTCGTCAGACCAAGTTGTTCCAGTCTTCCTACATTTTTCTCTCTGGCCAACCTTCGAAACATTAACCTTGTGTCTGAAACAGCCTCTATCCTGAATTTCACTTTTTGTAATATTTGCTGATCTTAGGTCCTCTTTAATTGCCGCAATCCATTTAATTATTTTTACTTTAGCTCTACTCCTATTTTCATTAAATTCGACTATTTGTCTAGTTAGCCTACTCGGATTCATCCGTTTGATGTGTCCGTAAAACTTAAGTCTTCTTTTTCTCATATCGCTATGTATATCTGTGTATTGTTTGATCTCTTGGTTTTCTCGAAGTCGGTATGTTGTGCTATTTATTTGTTTGAGGCCTAGGGTTTTTCTTATGATTTTTCTTTCCTTCTTTTCAATGTCCTCGATGTCCCTCTTTCTATTCAAAATGAGCGTTTCTGCAGCATATAGACATTCTGGCTTAATAACCGTGTTGTAATGTCTCAGTTTTGTGTTTTTATATAGGCATTTTTTGTTGTAAATATTTTGTGTAAGTCTCAATGCCGTTTCCATTTTTTGACATCTACCCTTATTGGCTGCTTTTTCCAACCCATTTTCCATGATTATTTCACCCAAATATTTGAATTGAGAGACTCGTCTGATGTTACCATATTTTGTTTTTAGAAATGGTGTTCTTATGGTGTCTGTTGCAGGTTATGTATTGTGTCTTTTCAAAGGAAATTTGGAGTCCTACCTTTTCTGCTGTTTCTTTTAGGGTTTTAATCTGTTTCTGTGCCGTTAATACATCTTGAGCTAAAATTGCTAGATCATCAGCAAATGCCAGACAATCAATTTTGATGTTGGTTCTCCCTAGTTTAATGGGCTGGTCAATATTCAGTGCCGACTTTTTTTCACGCCACTCCTGTATTACTTTTTCTAGAACACAGTTAAATAAGAGTGGTGAGAGTCCATCCCCTTGTCTGACTCCAGTTTTAATTTCGAAGGGCTCTGAGATGTCACCCATAAATTTAACTTTTGACCTCGTGTTAGTTAACATTGCTTTAATAATTGCCAGCGTTTTTAGATCTAGTCCTTGTTCTTTCAAGATTCGGAATAAAGATTCGCGGTCAATAGAATCATATGCTTTTTTGAAATCCACAAATGTACAGACGAGATTTTTATTGTACAGTTGATGTCTTAGAATCAACTTTAGATTCAGGATCTGTTCGGGGCAGGATCTGCCCGGTCGAAAACCTGCTTGATATTCACCAATGTTCGGTTCTAACTGTCCCTGTGCTCTGTCTAGTAGACATTGAGATAGAATCTTGTAACAAACTGGGAGAAGAGATATTCCTCTATAGTTGTTTACATCCGTTCTATCTCCTTTCTTATATAGTGGATGGATTAGAGCATCTTTCCAGTCTTCCGGAATCCGTTCGGTTCGCCAAACTTCTTGTAGAATTTTGGTTATTTCCCTGATTGTACCTGGACCAGCGGATTTCAAAAGTTCAGCAGTGATTCCATCTTCACCAGAAGCTTTGTTATTTTTAAGCCGCTTGATTTGCCTAAGTATTTCCTCTTCATTCGGTGGTAATGAATCTGGGTTTGTTTGTTTAAGGTTTAGTGTTGGTAATTTGTTTAAGGGCTTAGGACAGTTTAGTATTTGTTCAAAATATTTCGCAAGTTCTTTGCAATTGTCTTGGTTATTTAGATCTAGTTGTCCGTTTTCCTTTTGAAAGCATAGGCTCTGCGGTTGATAGCCTGTTAATTTAGTTTTAAATGTTTTGTAAAAGTTTGATTCTAGTCAAGTAGTGATCCGTGTCTATATTTGCTCCTTTCCTGACTTGAACATTCAAAATCTCTTTATAATTGGGGTACGAAATGGCAACATGGTCAGTTTGAAATTCACCCATGTACGTGTTTGGGCACCTCCAGGTCTTTTGTTTTGTTATTTTCTTCTTAAAATGGGTTGACATTATTTTTAGATTAAACTGCGAACATAGTTCAACCAAACTTCTACCATTATGGTTAGTCCATTTATGAGCGGGAAAACTGCCGACTGTTTTCCTGTACTTTTTTTCTTTCCCTAGTTGGGCGTTGAAATCACCCAATAGGATTTTTACATGGTTAGAGGGAATTTTAGAGATAGTCTTTTCCAGAATTTCCCAGGACTTATTTGCTTTTTCAGGATTAGATTTATTTTCTTCGTTAACTGGGAGGTGTGCATTGATTAATGTTTAGTTTTTGTTAGCACACTTGAGGGATAGTGTCATAAGTCGATTATTTACTGGCTGGATATTAGTTATAGAACCAAGAATGTTTCTTGAGACAGCGAAAGCAACACCGAGATGTGGTGTATTTTTGAGTATTCTTTTGTCCGTTTTACTTTTAAAAAGTCTGTAGTTGCCGAATTCCAAGGTGTTATCATCTATCAATCTGGTTTCTTGCAAAGCTAAAATTTAGATTTTTTGCTGATTTAATGTTCGCCCCAATTCGTGTAGTTTTCCTGGACGCAGGAGAGAATTGATATTTACCGTTCCAAAGAAAGTTTTTATTTTTGGTTTCAGACGTTGGCCAGAGGTCTCCGACTCCCTCTGAAAGATTTTGCGTTTAAGCCCGGACGCCCCAGAATCCGAAAGTCCGGTTGTACCAGCAAAGCTGGCAGAGGATTGTCTACCTCCTAGGGTAATTTTGTAATTATTAGAACGCTTCATCTTGTACTTTGAATTAAAGGTTTGAACCATGACAGTTCAGAGGTTAAGACTGGAGGGGTTAGTTCCAGAATTTAAATATCAGCCGCACCACTGGTGAACAGACGCTGACCACTCAGCCGCTTGATACAAGTCAGATGCTAAGTGGATTTATTTTTCTTTTTGCCTTGGTTCGGAGCTGCTTATTTTGGGATATTCGCAGCTGTCTATTAATATCTAATGGAACTTTCACTATCCACCACCCGTGACCCGTCCAGTACCTTAGGCGAGGTATACTGGAATATATCCCTTTTATTATATTGACTTTTCTTATCTTCAAGCAGGCATTTCTTCAAACCTTGTTGTTGTCCGTTTTTTGCTGACTCTGTCCTGTTGTTAGGTTGTAAACACATGTATTTTGGATAAACATCGGATTGGTAACACTTGTTTAAATCTCAGATATTTTGTGTGCAGATCTTACTTTTTAACTGTAGTTAAAATAATACAAGGCTAAACTGTTTGTTGAAGCTTCAATAATAAATTTAACTGAGGTATCCGATACTTGATGGAAATTCATTTTAAATAAATAAGCCCTGATTAATATCTAACATTTTTCTTTTCTAGGTCTTTTCTAGGTCGAAATTTTTCTTCTATAGGCCTAATTTATTAGATCGATGGACACTTTAGGTTCTAATTACTTTTCTCACCGTTAGTTTAATATAGTTTATATTTGAAAAAGGCACTATGTGTCGAAACAATTGTTAATTTAAAAATTGTTTAAAATAAAACGCTTGTGTGAGTATAGTTTTTTTTTATTTTTCACTCATTATTGATAACAACTACAATATGTATTTATAATTATGTATAATTATTATCGCTATTATCCCTACAAGTAAATCAAGTATACAACTAATACCAGATCACTTCTGGCGGAAGAACTTTTTTTTTAATTATGTTTTCAATATTTTACAATTTTTTTCTGTTTTACGTGTTATGTTGTCTACAGTATCGGAATCAACTTAGAAATATGTTTAAATAATACTTATATTATAAAGTTAATGTTAGAATTACGTTATTATTAAAAATATATTGTTAATTCATAAACCCTGCATGTTTCGATTAACGACTAATTTAAGATTTTTAGAGCGAAAATATACAAATTCATTTTCCGTTGAAATTTGCCAGTGGTCGATATATAAACCTTGAGCAAGCGCATGGTTCTTTTATTCCATTTCGTCACGTGACATGCGAAAACGTGCAAAATCTTCAAAAACAATGTTATCATCGTCATCATTCTCATAACGTCCCCTAAAAATATCGTATCAGTTAATCTATTAACCTCTGCTTTAACTCATTTTCCTTTACCTATCGATAGATTTCATTTTCTTCATCGTTGCTGCCCTTTCTTTCTCGCCCACACCAGGAGCTGGATGAAGTAGTTTAAATGGAACATCAGTGACCAGTTCACCTCCAAGAGTGCCACAGTTTAGCTTCACTCTGAACGAGTAGGATATGACAATACCGATTGCATCAATTGGACATTTTCCTTCAGGTACCTACATAAAAAACTGAAAAGTTAGGCACTACTATGATTAAAAAGTGAAGTGACTTTTGTTGTAAAAATTTTGCTGTCTTTAAGTATATCGGGTTTCCGGTTTTTGTAACAGATTTAACTAGCCATAAGTATGCAATATTATGATTTGATTCTTGTCAATTTCTACTACTGACATTAACCTCAAAACTACACAAGTTAAGTTGCTGGGGGTGCCTCAATTTGAAGATCGTTGTTGCATTTTTTCTTTTAAAAATGATCGTCGCAGGAAAATTAAACCCAGCAGCACTGACCGCGCATACCATAGTTGTAAGAACGCCACGTTCAGCAATTGTTACCCCTCCTACTTGGCGTCTACTTTTATAAGCAACCACCTTTTGTAGAGTTGTTTGTACTGTCGAAAGTCCCGATTCATCGACATTAAAAATAGTTTCTGCGGTGCGGTTTCTGCTCTATTGAAGCTTCGTGCTCTTGCCATTGAGGTACCTTCAGGTTTTCGTATTGACAGCGGTGTATTTCTTCCCTTAATTGAGTAGAACCACTTTTTCCCTGCTATTTTCTTTTCTTTATTAAATGTATGTGGCAAAAAGTATTTTTCAGCGACTTCGTAAACTAGTTTTCGCACTTCTCGAATAATCAAACCAAAAAAAAAAAACATTCTTCAGGTTATATGTTTGGTTAGAATTGTTTCCATGTTCCAGTAAATGCGGGCTGTCTACCAAGTGATTTCACTTTATTTCCAGTAGTGTTTTTTATCCGCATTTCTCTTTGTATTTGTTTTAGGTACATGATAAATACGACTACATTCGTTTAAACCAGTATCACCATTCCTATAAGCTGCAAAAGCCTTTAATAAATCCCCCTCGGACTAACGTCCGTAATGTCCTCTTTTAGGCATATGAACCTTAAAAGACATAAAAGATTAATTCGGAATTGTAGTTTATCAGGGTTGCCTAAATTGAACCGGTCCATTTTGGGCAACTGCAATGTGGTCCAATCTAAGTAACCTTGACTCATAATGTCAACATATACCTTACTTTTAACTTGTGCTAATAAAACAATCACATTAATTTATGCCTGAATAAATTTGCTTTTAAAATATATAATACAATTTGTTGTTACTTATTTTAACAATGACCAAAAGTGTTTCGTTGTTTGTTAAATTATTTAGTTCAGATCTATTAGAAAACTAATTCTCCTCTGTCTCCACTGTCAAACAATATACTGCAATACTACTTCTTGCAGCAACGTGGTTTACGATAATGTTCAATATAGTGTCCACATTAAAACATATATGTATTATCCGACCTAGATAGAGTGGTGGTCCAATATAGAAGCGGTACAAATTGGGCGACTCTCCCCTAATACCCCTCCTTTAAAAATATTTTAATTTAAATTTAAAATTGAATATTAAATAGTAGTTGACATATATATTACATATATTAAATAGTAGTTCTCTATCGTATCTAGTAAATCTTCCTTAATTTAATATAATTATACAATAATTTATTGTTTTACATAACTGTAAACTTTTATCAGTTTCTTTTTTTTATTCATACTGCCCTACGCCACTGCCAAACCTGAAACAGTAGTAAGCCCTATGCAGATATCATTCTGAAACTTGCAGAATCATATGTTCTTTCCTGTAGTTTTAAATTTAAAAGTTTCGTTCGACAAAGATAACATAAAAAAGTCCCCCAGTTCTCAAAGTAATCACGACCGACAATTATTTAATCTGATCACTTGACATCTTTAAGTTTACTCGAGTACCAATATGAAACAAGCATCTGATAATGGACCTGATTATTTTATTTTATTTATTAAAAATAACACAACTTTATAATATATCTTGTTTAATTAACTGACGTACGAGTTATCAAAATAATAATCTAATTATGAAACAAACAATCTCATATTAGCATGCATTAATATTTAGTTACAAAATGTTGTTTAAGTACCTATATATTATTGTCTTAAGTTATTCTTTAATAATAGGAGATAAAATATAAACATTAAAAGGCTTTTAAAGATTTATTAAATGTAGATCGATTAAATACTTTGAAAACACAACATAATTGATGGCTTTTAAATAACGTTTTTTCGTTCATGCTTATTGTAAATAAGGCATTTATTTGATGCATGATGTAAGTCAATACGTTGTGCGTATCTAGACATTGAGTAAATGATTAGAGCGTTGAAAAAGTACTCAAAGACCAGACAAATTCATCCTTGCTCTAAGCAGAATTTGTCCAAATCTTCTTCTAATTATTTTTTACAGAGGATGCGCGACCCATGGAAACTCATTTCGTTTGCGACCCTTTGGGACTACTCTTTACCAGCGTTCTCTATTTCTGAAAGGCGCATCAGTTAGGTCTTAATTTGGTCCGTCCATGTTTTTAGAACCTTCCATCAGTCTATCAGTCTTTCTAGGTTTCTACCACCCTTACATTCGATGTGGTCGAAAAATCTTAGTATTCGACGCTTTTGTTCGTCTGGTTATCTATGGAATGCAATTCAATCGTTTTGAAAGGGTAATTTTTGGCCCGGAGCTCGAATGAATGTTCCGTGTTTTTAAATATTTTTAATATTCTCCACAAGACTACTCCAGTCATTTTGCCAAAATGATTGCATTTTTTCCTTTCTACCATTCTCACACATAAAATGTGTACTTTTCTTTCTCAGCTTCTGTTTAGCTTTGTTAATTTCCTTGTTTGCCTCTTGAGTTTTTTTTTCGAACGTTTTTTTTTTCACGTTTCCGTTCGAATATGTTTTCTTATAGTTTTGTAAAGCTCAACGTACTCGGTCCTGCCAAAAGGACTGCCTGCATTCTTCATTGTCCGTCGTTTTTTCATTAAATTAATAGTCACATTGGAGATTTTTGACTTTTTGTATCATTTATCTTCTGGTGCTATTGAAACAGCCGTTTCAAACACATTGTTGGCGATTTCTTCATATTGGTCTGTAATCTCCATATTCTCCGGGTCTCTCCGGGAAACAAAGCGGTTCGACAAAGCAATTTCAAAATCTCTGCCCCTCTGCAGCAGCTTCCCACATAACGTAACATTATTCCTAACATTTTGATATTATTATTATTTTTTTATTTATTGGAATTTTCGGTCAATTAATAAATTATAATTTTTTTTATTGCTTTGTTAACGTATCAGTTTAATAATAAACCATCTTCAGAACAACTCTACAACATACCTTATTTTTATAAAAAATACAAATTGTTTATAAATAAAAATAATTATAAATAAATGTAGATATAAATTTGTATTTTTTATAAAAATAAAGTATATTGTAAAGTTGTTCTGAAGATGGTTTTAGTATTAAACTGAAACGTTAACAAAGCAAAAACAAAAAAATCCCAATAAGTTAGGTCATATTGGAGATCCCAATAGATATCAACACATTCCCAATAGATATCAACAAAAAACTATCCGACGGGCGCTCAATCCGACAAACAAACAACAAGAAACAGAGAAAAAGACATACATAAGACATTCTACCATATATCAAAGGCACCACGGACAAAATTGGAGAACTTCTAAGGAGACATGACATTGAAACGATTTTCACCACCGACAGGAAAAATCAAAGACATTCTTCCAACCGCTAAAGACAAAATTCCCTTAGAAGACCAAGGCGTGTATGAAATTCCGTGTCACGACTGTAACCTGTCATACATAGGCCAAAGAAATAGAAAAATAAGCGCCAGAAGGGACGAGCATATTAACGCCGTCAAGCAGAAACCGACCCCTTCCTCTCTAGCACAGCATGTGCTCAACACCGGACACAAAATTAATTTTGGTTAATTAATTTAATTAATTTAAGTTAATTTGTTAAGTTCTTATCAAACATTTTATTTATATATATATATATATATATATATATATATATATATATATATATATATATATATATATATATATATATATATATTTAAATAGTTTTAAAAAATTAGGGTCGGCTATCATCTTCTTGTCCCGATATAAGATGGCTCTCCAGAAAATAATCTTGGGAAATTTTCAACATACTGTTTATTAAACTCATAGAGATTTAAAATTAAACATCGAATAACTTTTTTTTTAATTCTCGACGCACGTTAGGAGATAATTTTATCTGAATAAAAATTTAATCCAGATTAAGTCATCTCCTGATGATTTAAACATGATTAGCGAAACGTGCGTCGAGAACCTTAAAAAAATGATTCGATGTTTAGTGGTAAATCTCTTTGAGTTTAGTGTTTCATACCGAAGGTTCCAATAGAAGAATTAAGATATTGTTTATGTTAATTCAGGATAATACTACATACCAAGGTAGAGCTGGCTAAATTAACATCATCATCCCGAAGCCTGCCATCTAAAGCAACTCCTCGTCGATCTTTGTTGGACGAGGCCAAAGGTATTAAATAGATGACTTTGGTAAAACTAGCTCCTGGAGTAATTGGACAACCCTCACGAGTTTCCAAGCTGGCAACGTATTTGGAGAATTGAGCATTTACCATTGTCACCTAAAAAAATATTTGAAAGTATAGAAACAAAGAGAAAATTCATAACGTTATCGTTTTAGTTGTTATAATATTACCTCACAATGTTGAACAACGTAGGCTTTGATATTTCTCACTTGTTTCCTTGAATTATTGGAAATCATGATATTAGCACCAATTTTTTCTCCATGATAGTAAATGTCCTTATCCAAGGTAACCTCCAAATTGATTTTGCCAGTGGAGAAGGTAAATCCTTTAGAAACGAGGGAGGAAGGAAGGCGAATACTTCCGCGTACTAAAACAATAATTTTTATTATATGACTTCGATCTTTCGAATAGTAGGCTAATTGAAAAGTTTGCGGAACGACACCTATAGGGCAGTAAAAGAACTATATAATCTACTATATTTTAAAGTTTCATCTTTCATAGGAACATAAGTGAAGTTTCAAGTCGATTTGTCAATTCATTCGTACAAAAACAGCAGCTTAAAGTAAACGTATCAGTGATATTTTTTTATACATGATATGGTTATGGATGACAGACAAGAACATCTCAACTGAACGGGTGTTTAATATTTTGAAAAAGGAATTGGCCTTGAGAAAGCTATGTGCAAGATGGGTGACGCATTTGTTAAGTTCTTATCAAACGTTTTTGATTTTTCGAGTAAAACTTTCTAAGCAACATTTAGATCTTTGCCGAAAGAATAAAATAGATTTTAAACATCGTTTTGTAAGTACGGATGAGACTTGGGTTTACCACTATGATCCTGAACTGCGATAACAAACCGCAGAGTGGACTAAGCCCTGTTGTTCGACATAAGAGCGAGATTTAAAACAAAAAATACTCTTAAATCTATATTGACAAAAACCAAAGGAAACAACACAACAGAATACCAAATATGTGGTTTATAAAATTTCCTGCGAATGTGGCAAATTTTATATAGGTGAGATATCCAGACCGATTGAATAAAACTATAACATAAAAACCTTCTTGGAAAGAGTGATTTTAATAAATCTAGAATTGCCAACACTCGTGGGAATCGGGACAAAAAATCAATTGGAATAATTTCAAAACGGTATTAAAAGAATCGGTAACAAAATACAGAAGATTAAAAGAAACCGCTATATGGTTCCCGATTCTAAAGAATACAATTAAAAACGTTTAAGTATTTCAATACACAATAATCATACAGTAAACCTCACCTATATAATTTTTTGATTGTATATCACTGTCAGTGAAAAATATTATTGTCAATGTAAGTATCGGAGCTATGTTAGCTGTGGTGTCGAGGGCGTCAGCCTTACGTTAT